>CM076579.1:296199249-296569997 GCA_034641835.2 Pinus albicaulis | reverse complement strand
ATTGTGGTGACTAACTTTTTTAGTCACCTAGTCACTAATTTCATCATTTTCTACTAGTACAACAGAAGCCTAGTCATAGCTAGGCTCTCGATAGGGGAAAGACCCACTTCTATAAGGAGAATAGGATAGGGTGTATTGCTTTTAATTTTAAGGTTATAAGTTATAAAATGCTTCTAGATTTGCTCAATCTTTCTCTAGGATTCTCTAGAGATGTTGCAACCCCAAACCTCACATCCATATAAGATAACAGGAGTGACTAAAGTTTCAAAGAGGAACTTCTTTCTATCCCACATTATGAGGTTTTCCGTTTTACAATTATTTTCAAGACCAAAATAAGCTTTCCACCCCCCATTTATCCTTTTCTGAATGCTATAGTTCCAGTTGAGCTTGTGATGAATATCAATTCCTAGGTACTTGTAAGAAGACACTTCCTCCAAGTTACTATTGTCATACATAAAATTAGCGTAAGTGTCCTTCTTGGATTTGATAATCATAACTTTTGTTTTGTCAATGTTAACAGACATACCCATGGTAGAGCAAAAATCCTTAAGAAGTCTAAGTTGCTTATTAAGATCAGATGGGCACCTTGCAAGAAGAACAATATCGTCAGCTTAGAGAAGAAGGATGATGACTATCCCAGCTAAGATCGTGCCAGCACATCCTGCGTACTCTAAACAACCTTCTAGCTTGTCGATGTAAATGCCAAATAGGGTAGGGGAGAGGGGGCAACCTTGTTTAACTCCGATATTACACTTAATATCTTTCGACTACCCCTCATTGCTCTTTAACTTGGCAATTATATTCTCGTATAACCTTATAGTGGCCACTCTTAGCTCGAAAGGAAAATTTAGCTCTTATAATCTATTCCATAGGTTGTTTCTAGGAACCGTATTAAAAGCCTTTCTAAAGTCCACAAAGCAACACAAGAGATTGGATTTATCATTGCAGCATTCCTCCATAATGATCCGAAGCGTAACGAGGTGGTCCGTTGTTGAGTGCTGCCTTCTAAAACCCACTTGGCCTTTAGCCCGCTTACCTTCACTTTCAAGCCAAATGCTCAACTTCTTTTCCAAAATAATACCATATAACTTGGCTAAGAGTGGGCTGATCATAATTGTCCGATAATTAGAGGGGTTATTTGTATCCCCAATATTAAAAATAGGATAATGAGGCTCTGAGTCCAAGGTTTAGGGAACCCTTGCTTGACCGCTTGGTTGAAAAGCTTGTGGATGTGGGGGATGAGGACAGGACCTCCAATTTTTAATATTTCCGCTTGGTAACCTTCAATGTCTTTAGTTTTCCCATTTTCCAAGCGTTTAACCCCAAAATCAATGTCTTATAATGAGAAAAATTCTTTTGTTGTGAGCAGGGTTTCAAAATCCCTGGCATTTGGAGAGTCATAAATATTTTTAAGATAGGAATTCTAGTCGTGTAAAGAAATTTTGTTATTATCTTTAGTTTTCCTAGTTAGAATCCGCCTCCAGAATTTCTTAGGAGCCACCTTAGAGAGGTGTAAGAGATTCTCTTGTCTTTTACGAATATATTGCCTTTTTTTCCTTTTAGTTAGGGCTTTGTAGATTTTTATCTTGTCATTTTTGAGAGATTCATCAACAGCTTCCTTAATTTCTCTCCTCGCACTTTTACAATCTTTGTGATACCATGCGTTGGTTTTGCTATTTATTTTTTACTTGAGACTTCAATTGAGAACTTGTTAATAGAATATGAGAGGGTTGTAGTAAAATTATGATATAGGTCATCTATGTTGTCTATACTAGATAAAGGAAGCAAATTAGTTTTTAATTCATTTAGAAAGAGATCATTTTTATTTATATAAAAGATTAAGTTATTTTGACTATAAGGATTATCTTCTATGGGATATCTATGCATGACAAGATTGAGAGTTATGAGTAAAGGCCCATGATCAGATTCAGGCTCGTAGTCATCTAAGATGTCAAAATTTATTATTTCATTGTATAAAGGGAGATCAGAAATAACATAGTCTACCACGCTGCTGCCAAGCCCATGGATGCAAGTCATCTAGCTAGAATTGGGCCACTTCTTTAGACCATTTCAAATTATGAGATCCTGAGCACTACAGAGCTTGACTAGCTCCGATCCAAACAAATTATCCCCGAGGTCTTCAGAGCTCCTTTTGTACCAGCTAGCCAGAGTAAGGTCTTCGTCTAACCAAAGAGGATTGGAGTTGGAATGATTGCTTAGAATAATATCTTGGTTGCTTGAAGTTCAAGCATTAAATTCACCCACTAAAAGGATATTACCTTCATTCCTTAGGCTAGAAATATCATTCTCTAAACCGTTGTAAGGATTGTTTTTATCTAGATTATTTTTCTTATAGAAGTTAGAATTAATGGGGGGAAAATAACAGATTGCTATGTAGGTCTTTTTATCATTAATATTAGTAATCTCAATCCAAATATATTGGTTGTAAGGATCATTTTTATAAATCCTAGCATGGGGGGAGATATTCTTCTTAATGTAGCAAGCTATGCCCCCAATGCCTCTACGGGAGGATCTCTTGTTCCAGGTAGACCATAGTGCAAAGCCATCTATGTTAGGGACCTTAGATTCTTCGTGCTCCCAAGTTTCAACAAGCAAAATAATATCAACATCATTTGAGATCCAACTTAGCTTAGGGCCTTTGTTCCATGGAAAGCCCCGACAGTTCCAAGAAAGAATTTAGAGCATGTTGAATTGCTATTTATTACTATCTTTTTGGTTTCTATCTCGAATAACAACTTTTCTATTTCTGATTATTGCCCATTTTCCTTCCTTCCTAGCTTCTTTTACCTTTTGAACCTCCTTTCTTAATTCTGCTTCATCTTCTGGAAGGAGATCAAATAGAATTAACAATTTAACTATTAAAATATACACAAGTATAGAGTCTACCACTTTAAAATTAAATATAATATATTTTATAATTATTAACCGATTTTAATAAAGCGTTTAATTAAATTTAAATTATTTATTTTTATAAATATAATCATGAACATTTTATTCATATTAATCTATTTCATAACTAATTTTAACTGTCGCAAGGCATTCCTCAAATAAACTCTTTAGGCCACTGCTAGGTATATCTATTCAATGTCAAATTAATGTTTGACGATTGAAGATTTTTGTGTTGTCGATTAGTAGCGAGAAATAATTGAAACAACGATAATGTTAGAGAAAACTACATTAGTATTAAGAATTCTCTAATATTCTTAGGAATATGAAAATGCTCTAGTTTTTCCGCATGTTCTTGATCCATGAAACAAATAAATGGAAAATCCTTGGAATAGATGAATAGATGTCACCGAGAGGTCTAGGTTATAAGAGAAAGGAGGAGGAGTTGAACTCAAGCACACCCTTCAGCCTGGAAATGCCACCAATTGAATAGTTGAAACTTTGAGCCACCAAGCAAAGTTGTGTGAATTTTGCTTGTTAGTAAGAGTAATAAGTTAGTCCTTAGCACCTTTCAGACTTCCATTTTAGGCTTCTGAGTTTCCAATGCATTATGTTCATTGTCAATTTCATTTTAGGCTTTGAGTTTTTGGAATTTTCCATTCTATTCATTGTGATGTACATTATTACAACTGCTAAACAGATTATTTCATGGCTTTCAGCACGTAATAGCTTTGTCAGAATCATTAAATCCACATAGAATGTTTAAACTGAGAGAATGTTTGAAGCTTTCTGTTTTGAATTCTATTCATACATAATGTTGATGTCTCCATCTTTAATTTTTAGAACTGTTTGAAGAGCCAAAGATAGAGGGATAGGGTCTTAAATTCCCATGATTTTCAGATTTTAATTCACATTATGAAACATTGAAACAATATTTTTATTTTCACTGATGTCTCTAAAGTTGTATGCTTGTGGATGTGGCTCTTCTTTTTTCTATATAGGTAGGGATTTAGATACAAAGAATTGGCCTCAAGAGGTATATGCCTAGCCAAAACATGTTCATTGTAATGCCAAGGTCTGTGAGCATTCTCATCGCTTTGTAGAGTAGCTTAAATCAACTAAACCCTTTCATTAGGTGAGTGGTTATAATTGATCTCATTCCTTGGATGAAGGGTGTTGAAAGCGCTAGACAAAATAAACAATGAATTAAAGTTTAGTGGAAGAGAAATGCTCAAATTTGGGCCAAATATATATATATATATATATATATATATATATATATATATATATATATGAATGAATTTAAAATTGTTTCTTTTATTAATTGTGAATAAATCCTATATATATAATTTAACAAAATTATAGAAAATTTATTTCAGTATTTTTTATTTTTTAACATAAAATAAAGTTTAAAAAATATTTTATTTTTTTGAGTTGACAAATCATGTTAAAAATTGATTTATTCGTCCGACAGTGAGAGTGCAATCACGATTCGGGATTTGAAAATAAGTGAAGTTTATCCAGACAAAGAGGGTGGTCCATGCTGAAACACTGGTGTGAGGGGTACAAAAATGAATGGGGAAGACACGTGGGGGTGAGGTGAAGACCACACATGGGAGGATGGTTGTGTGGTGGAGCTTGATATGGTGGCAGGAGGCGATATATTTTATCGCTTTCTTGGTAGTTATTATTCAGCGCCTATGGAGCGGCAACAAAAGAAAGGGTCAAGCCCATGGAGAAGGATTTGTTACGCTTCGGAAGTCGGCTTTTGAACCTCATGGCACGGAGGTTAGGTATGTTATTTCTCCTCATTTCTCCCCGGATCCAAAAGAGAAGAGTTTCAGCTAGATTTTAAATGGGCCGTGGATGGCCAACTGCTAGAAATGAATGGAATCTCGTGGGAGAGTCCAGTAATTTAATCATGTTTTTAAATTCTAAAAATTTCCATTCCTTTTTTCAACTAAATAGCTATCTTGAATGGTCAGTTGTCTCTCTGGCACAATGGGATCTGTAGGAGGAGATTTTTTCTATCGGTTGGGGTTATAAGTGGTTTGAATCTTAGCAGATGTGTTCATTTTGAAGCCATTATAATGTGCGTATTTTTATATAAAAGGTTTGGGAACAGCTATATAAAACAATTTATATGTGTTTTATTTGGGAAAATCTCAATCCACCGAGGACCACCTCAACGGTGTTAACTTGCAATTCAAAGTGATTGGAGTAGTGTAGGCCTCAATGGTCTTCCTGTCTATTGTGGTGACTTATAAATGAGAAACAGAAGTGGTTCCACTAGTTAAAAACTGGACGGTGGTTGTGGTGTAAAAATGCTTCTTGGATTGTTTTACTGCACTCTACAAAAGTGCTCTATTAGGTGGTGGAACAAATTTTAACAATACAAAAGAGTGGGGGAAAATTAATGTTCTGAAGCAGTGGAATTTTGGTTTGGCTAGGGATGGTGGCCAGGGTTCGGGACCTGCTTAGCAACATGAAAAAGGACATTGTTGGCTCATATATGGTGAGTAAAGAAATTACATGGTAAGCACAACATAGCTGCAAGGTGATAGTGAGATACAAGAAATAAAGTAATTCAAGGCCTGCCTTCCAAAGCAATAAGAAAATGGTGGTTGGCACACTTATGCAATAAAAACTATAGAGGCCAGGCAGGTTATGATGTTGGCACAATCTAAGTGAGGTGAATCATTTGAGTGAAATGTGGGGAGTTTGCACTGCATCACAGCAGAGAAGGGCAAGGTGGAGTACTAGCAAGATCTTGTCTCAAATCCGGGCAACACTCGAGACTTTGACTCAAAAAGACAAGCACATGGTGACCAGAGACTGATGATGAAGAGCTCTGGCCTAGCTATATGGTATCCTATAGCAGTCAGTGGAACCAGACCGGACCAGAATTAAAAGATCAAATAATCTATAGGGTTCGTATCTTAATATCAAAACAATGCCTCATTTATAAAGGGGCATGTCCAGTGGAGTCTTCAAATTAAATGATGTCTTTATGCTGTCATTTTTTGGAATTTTGTTAATTTTTGTTAAATTGTATATGTCCAATATTATAGTATATTATGGAAATATAGGAAGAAACTAGTGGATATATTTTTATGCTTACATATCATTTAAAGGAAGACTTAAAACCTTACAATTTTGGATGACCTATAATGTGTTTCAAAAGCTAACAAACTTGATTCTACAGGCAGGTTGTGGTCAATCGAACGTCCACTACATTGTAATATGCTTTTAAATTGAATGAATGAATGAAGAAGGTCCAATTGAGCTTACAAAAAAAAAAATATTTATTTGATTAATCTATAACTAACACATATGCACGTGCACACACACACACACACACACACACATATATATATATATAATTATGTATTACTTTAAAATTACATCAAAATTCATAATGTTATTGGTTTCAATCTTTTTGACGGAAAATTAGATATATTGACTTATTATTTCACAAAGTATATCAAACAAAGTAATTAATCGTAAGTACCCTCTAGGAAGAACTTCTTCCTCACCGCTACTCTGTCTGATGCAACTATTGGATCCAATGTTAGATTTAATGAATTTTTCATCATTAGATACCACTACTTTAATCAATAACTAAATCTTGCAGATCTCTATCACTTTGAATTGGTCAATTTAATGATTTTTGGTAACGCCTATTTGTTCATCTATTATAACCATGAACATATTGCATCATTAATTCTTCATTATTTATTCTTCACCACAAAGTTCTCAAGAAGTTTTTCCTCTAAATTTTACCAAGATCTGCTCAATTTGAGAACGTCATACAATATTTACAGTTGCCGCTTTGGCACAAACACATATGTTCGCTTTCTCTGGAATGCTCAAATTTTATTTTAAATATGTGAACATTTATACAAATATAAGAGGTTTTAGCTTAATTGACATTTTTTTAAGCGCGTTTTGAAAAAGAGATGTGCCAGCATATGATGCAGGTTACAACGAGCTCCCCCTTAGCCAGTGCTAAAACCCTACCAAGAGGGGTAAATTTTCATAACTCAATTTAAATCTTTCACCCACTAAACTGGTAATTATGTACTACTATAAATCTATTTCAAATGAATTAATATTGAATCTGTCCTTCTATTTCTACTCATGAATGCCCTTGGATACTTCAAAACACATCAGTTTTATGAGAAGAACCCGAAGGTTTAAAAGGAAATTGCACAAAAGTATATTGAGTATTTGGTAAGTGCGAAGAAAATTCACTCCATGTTAGATGATGAAGGTAGTGAATGGCCTATTGCATGGTGGTGCAGTTGTTGTGACTAAGCCTGGAAACAAGGATTGGGATGGAGATGGAGGGGATCTTGAGCAAGAAAAATTTAGGTGCGGGCCTTAATTGAACGATTATTCACAAGAAAATGTGGTAGGGCTTGAAAGTGTCTAATGATCTGGTGTTTTGAGATCTGTTTGTTTTAAAGTAGTTGTGTGATGCATGGATAGAAATGATATGATGTTGTTGCGGGAATCTTCACAACCAACATTTCTTTAATCATGATATGCGTGTGGCTGTTGTTGCTAGTTGAGGGTGAGGGCGTGAGAGACAACGTTCAATTGATGTCATTTGAAAGTCTGTGTAAAGTATCATTGTTGAAGGAGGAGGAGCTGGTAGGGTTGAAATTCACACGGGCTTCAAGGATCTGGAGGTTCTACAATCAACAAAGTCATGGATCATGGATCCTAAGGACAAAATTTCGTGGATTAATTGGTTATGCAATGACTGCATGCATCCAATTCTGTATAAGATCCACGTGAGTTGGCAGAGATGACTAGGTTGTGAATTGAATTAAATCAACCTTTGTTCCTGAAATTAAGGAGCCGCTTCTAGTCTGACAATAGTTTTTTTTTAAGTAAACCCCGCTTCGATTTGCCTTCCTAAATTCGATTTTCAGTTTGACATCTTGATATTTGGTCCATAATGTATAAGAGTCAAGTTCTTGGCAATATCGTGGGAAAATTGACATGCTCAGCTTCAATGGCAGAGTCTCACTCACTGGCAGAATCTCCTATCGCTACAATGCTCAAGTCAACATCAATTGAAACTTCTGCAATGTCTTCGCCATGGAAGACTTATTCCAGCCATAGTTTTCCATGTTTAAGCATCAGTGCTTTCTATTTTCTGGGCCTCGTTAGAAGTATATTAGGTGACAGGTACTACATGAACACCTTCGATCATCATTGGTTGGAAGATGTCCACACAATAGTCAAGGATGGAGTATGGATGCCACTTCTTCTATTATTTGTTGGAAGGCATTATCATATCACATTATTTTATTGTGATTTTTTGGGTTATTGGAAATTTCCAATTTTAGTGGAGAATGGTTAACTAGTTTGCAGTTAAGAACTATGTAGGGTTTTCTTTGGCTTGTGTGTTGGTTGCTGTGTGCAAGTTTGTAATGAATGGAATTAAAAAAAGAAAAAAAATGAAAAATGTGAGATTGCATTGGCGTTTGTCCTTTTATTGGTGATAAAAAGGGTTAGTGGTTCTCAAAATTGGAAGCCCTGGTGTCCGAAACATCAATTCTTGTGTGTTTTATTGTTTATAAAAAGGGTTGGTAGTTCTTAAACTGGGAGCCCGGGTGACGGAACATCAATCCTTATATAAGGTCAAGTTGTTGGATCAACTTTTGAACATATTCAGTATCCATGTCTCCATCCTAGCAACTGACAGATAGTCGAAAGTGAAATATCCGACAAATGGTGGTTGGTTTGTATGATGGTTCATCACTTGAAGGTTTTTATCGCGGAAGCCTCGACGTGTCAAGTTTTAAATATTGTTGATTTTGCAAAGTTCATCAATGATGGTTTGAAGCAGTTATGTTTTAATTGGAGGTCAAGTAACAACTCGAAAATGTGGTGGTGAAAAGAGCGGTGTTTGCAAGATTCTAGATTGGATGTGGGTGCTGATGAAGATCATTTAGACATAGATTAATTATGGTTGTAATATGCATTTTTAATGTTATCTATATGAGCATTAACAAAAGGTGTTGGAAGTAATGCTTCCATGTCATGTGTAGTTGTCGTTGTGAGTCCCTAGGCATTAGTCTATAAATTGTTGATTCTTATGGTATGAGTTGGAGATGAGTTGGAGTCATGATCTAGATGTGTCAAAGTCAGTGTTTTATGTCCTTTATATTTGTATCTCTTATGATCAATAAAATATGTGCGTGATTTGTGTACAATCTTTCTAGCTCCTTCAAATTTCTAATAATTTAATATTTATAATATAAAAAGATTTTTAATCATGAATATTATTAACTTTTAAATATATTTTTTAATAATACCATGGACTAATACCATGGTTTTTCAATAACATGGGCCATCTAGGTTTTTTACTATTATTTTATGGATCTAGGATTTTAATTATTTTATTACAATACCATGGGTTATCAATACCACATGTAAAAACTATAACTTATTTCAAAATCAAAATATTTTACAAATATTTAATTTTAATTTAATTTTATAACATTTCATAATTAAATGTAAAATAAAAAAGGTTACAATAACTTTTGAGGTATATATAAACCCTCCATCCTCACGCACTACTAAAAATATCCCCATGGAGATTAAATTGAGGTCATAATAAATTACAAATGAGAATACTTTTATATATACATATGTGAAATTTATATAATATAAATAATATTATAAAAAAGAGAGAGAGGAGAGGGGAGAGAAGAGGAGAGAGGGAGGGAGATAGATGGATTTGGAGGAGGAAAGAGAGGGAGGGAATACCAAAGAAATTGAGAGATAGAGGTGGAGAGAGAGAGGGAGTGAAAAGGAAGAGATGAAGATGGAATTAGGGAGAGAGGAGACTAGGGGAGAGAGAGAAAAGAAGAGGATAGAGATAGGGAAAGAAGGGGAAGAGAGAGACACAAAGACATAGATATGGGGGGGGCAGGGGGCAGAGAGAATGGGAGAGCCAGGGAGATAGTGATAGAGTTGGAGAGAGAGAGAGAGAGAGAGAGAGTGTGTGATGGGGGGATATACAAATGGAGGTTGGAGAGAAAGGGAGAGAGAGGAAGGAAGAGAGAGAGGCCTTGAGAGAGAGAGAGAGAGATAGAATTGGAAGGGGAAGAAAGACATAGAGAAAGAAAGGTGGAGAGGGAAAGGGTGTGACAAGATGGAGAGTTGGTGAGGGAGAGAGGAGAGCAAGAGGGAAGAGAGAGAGAGGGAGAGAGAGATAGATATATATGGAGATATTGCAATAAGACCTTCAAAATTATGGTCCAATTAAATGTTTGAAAATTATTTTTTTCAATAATATTGAAAAATAAATAGTTGTTTTCCAAAGTTAAACATTATAACTTGCATTGGTCCATACTAAAATAATAGTGGTCAACAGGAATTGTTAGAGTTTTCCCTTGCCCTTGGCAGCGATTAATAAGTGTTTTAATGCTTATCATAGATTGATGATTATAGTCATTTATTAACCATTTATATTATATAGTTATGTTAGTTATAAAAGAATTAATATATAAGTTAAACATATATACATTTAAAAAAAAGGAACAAGAGATTTACCCCACCTTACCATGTGGATTCGAACAAGAGATTTACCCTCACCTTACCATGTGGATTCTTAATATGTAAATAGGTTTTGTTACAATACTATAGGCCAATACCATGGGTTATCAATATTGTATGCCCAAAAAACCATAACTCACTTCATATGACACTCAGACATTTTTTTTTTAATTAATCAATTTAATAAAAAGAGAAAAAATATTATAACTACTTTGGAGGCAAATCTCAACTTTTGATTTGTGTATATTACTATGAATATTCTAGAATATTTTATAGAGGTTAAATCCCTACCACTCACCTAATAATTATTAACAATTAAATTTAAATTTTGGAAAACCTTATTAAAAAATAGATATAAATAACCATGAGAATAATAATATTAATAATTTTTTAAGACTAATAAAAATTATAAAATAGATATTCAAAGTTTGGCTAGGACAACTGGTTGGGGTTGAGCCTTGTCATCAAAACGGCCCAAGATCAAACCTTACGAGGTGGTTTTGCCATGTGCTACGGGGATGAGACATGATAAAAAATCCATTCAAGGGTGCCTTTGATGGCTGGGCTTAGGCCTTAGATGTGCTCCTCAACATGTCAAGCCTGGAGGGGGTGACAACTTATGACTTTGAGGGGGGGTGACAACTTATGACTTTGAGGGCTAGACTTAGGGCTTAGATGTGCTCCTCAAGCCACAAATCAAGCCTGGAGGGGGTGACTTTGATGGCTCAACTTAAAGCTTAGATGCCCTTGGTCAAGCCTAGAGAATCACAAACCACTTGAAAAACAAAAAAACATAAAATAAATAATAGAAAATCAACTCTTGTCTCAAACTGTGTTTTTTAAAAATAATTTATGAATAAATTTAAAAGAATAATTTATAAATAAATTTAAAAGAATAAAGATAACGCAAAGTTAAAAGAAATGTTGTTCATATTCAATTTCTTTAAAATGATAAATTATGAATTCTTAAAATTTTAATAAAAATATGCTTATTTTATTTTTTCAAATATATAATATTACAAAAATATATATATATTTTAATATCAATAAATTTTATAAAAATATTTATATTACATATCTACACTATAATATCATAATAATTATAATAAATAAACATCTTAATTTAATATGGATTTCCAAATATATTTTATATTATAAGTAAATATTTAAACATTCCATTAATGGATTAAATTATATTAATATTAATAGATTAATATTTAAAATGAAGATTTTGAATTATTTATTTTAAATTAAGTGGATGGATGGAAAAGATTTAATAAAAAATATATATATTTTTAGACAATTTAACATATATATTATATAAATAATAGAATCAAATTAAATTCTAATTTTAATTATTGTAGTTAATTAATTTGTTTATTATTATTTTATTTCAATTATTTTAACAATAATATATATATAAATTTCATATTCAATGCTACAAACAAATCAAGATTAAAATAGGAAAGAAACATTCTTATTCGAAATTGTAAAATAATATAATTTAAATTTAATAATATCAAATTTATCAATATTAATCAACTATTTAACTTATATAACTATGCTAATTAGTAAAATTTAAAAATCTTCATATATATATAATTGTCAAATATATTGAAAACATTATTTTCCTTAAATCAAGAACTCTGGCCATTATAAACTTCATATCTAATGCTACAAACAAATAAAGATTAAAATATGAAAAAAACATCCTTATTAAAAGGTGTAAGAATTTAAATTTAATAATATCAAATTAATCAACTATGCTAATTAGTAAAATTTAATTAAAATAAAATTAAAATATTAAATAGGTTGAAAACATTATTTTCCTGAAATCGAAAACTCTAGCCATTATAGATACCTTTGGTGATCTAATAAGAGTTGATTTAAGGAAAAGCTTTTTTTAAATTATAGACCATACATTCAACTTTGATTGTTTAAAGTAGTTGATAGATGTGCATATGTCAACTTTGATGCATCAAACTTGAAAAATATCAAATAACTTACAAGTAACTTGATTTTATATAATGTATATATGTTATCGTTTCTGTAAATGAAAATACACACCTTAACATAATATATAACGGTCACAAATTTTAATAAAAAAACAAATGATTTGATGTATATATGTCATCATTTCTGAAAATGGAACAGAATATAAACAGGTCAAATTTTTGTTTTTTAATTAAAAAACAAATGAATTGACTTAAAAGTCGAATATAAAAATGTCACATTTTTGTTTTTTAATTAAAAAAAAGACAAAAACAAATGAGTTGACTTACAAAGCGTACACTTCAGAAGTTCTCTAGCGGCTTAAAATAGATGCATATTTACACGTTTAACACTCCCCCGTGTATTCACAACTGTCACGTGTACCGCATCAATCCACACGGTTTCAGGAACCTATATATCCCGCGGCCATTCGCACCATCAAACACTCACAGCCGAAGAAGCAGCCGGTTCCGACTTCGAATTCTTGCCCTATCGCCGCCGCAGCCCGCAGCCATTAGCACCATCAAACACTCCGAGCCTAAGAAGCAGCCGGTTCCGAGTTCGAATCCTTGTCCTATCACAGTCCCCTGTTTTAAGACACAAACTTTAGTGACTCCACCGCAACATGGTCAAACCCTTGTCAAAACAGAGCAGCGCGAGCGGACCGGAAAACTGCCAAATGAAGTTGCGGCAGTTCAAAGGAATCCGACTGAGAAAATGGGGGAAATGGGTGTCGGAAATTCGAATGCCGAATTCCCGGGCCAAAATCTGGCTGGGCTCCTACGACTCCCCGGAAAAAGCTGCCCGCGCCTACGACTTTGCGGTGTACTGTCTAAGAGGGTCGAAGGCCAAATTCAATTTTCCCGACTCCGCGCCGCAAATTCCATGCGCCTCTGCTCTGTCGCCACCACAAATTCAAGCCGCCGCTGCCAGGTTTGCCACAGAAGATATCCGGGTGCCATCGGAAGAGGACGCGGCGTCCTTCTCTTCCTCCCCTTCGGAAGCAGAGTCCGGCATTGACAGCCAACAGATTTCTGCGGAACAGTACCCCACATTCTGGGATTCGTTATTGCTTGAAGATTTGGACAGCGGCGAGTCTCTAAATTTAGAGGATTTTCCTCCCTTAGATTTCTCTATGGACGATTTTGGGTTTGTGATCGAGCAGACGAAAGACTAATTTTAAAAAAAAAAACTAATTTTATTTTTAATTTTTTTTTAAATTAAATTATTATTTTTAAAATTTTTTAAATTAATCTATTATTTTTTGAATTTTTTTAAATTAATCTATTATTTAAAAAAAAAATTTAATTGAATTATTATTAAAAAAATACTTAACTTGAAATCAAATAATATAATAGGACTTGAAAGTGTCGAACGGCCTTTGTAAGAAAGTTATCTTTACTATAAGATTCTTAAAGAGATACAATTGTTTCTAAACAAGATATTTGTAATGATTTTGGTCAATTTTAGTAAAGGCAGGACACTAAACAACATTGGAAACACCACAAACATCAAACTTTCATTTATTTTGATACAAAAAACTTCATGTTAGTTAATTTTCTACTTATATTCCTTCCGGCCTATTTCCAAAATGATAAGTGAAGTATATGTCAACATCTTTCCAAAGGCTAAAGCCTAATTGAATCATTTGTGTAAAGGGGTGATATTTTCATTAATTTTTTTAATACATAACTTGTCATGGTTATATTTTAATTTTTGGAGTTTTATTCTCCATCAATTTTAAATACCTTCCAATCAAGGGATTTAACATCAATTTTTTTATTGTATTTTCTGTCAAAAAATAAAGTTTTGTGAGACTATAATTTTGGAGGGATGGTGAAATTCTTGCTAGAATTGAATGGTTTTTTTTTTTAATGTTTGAAATGGATTTAGCATTATTAAAAAATTTGAAGAATTTAAAATACTGAAACTTACAATTATAATTAAAATTTCCACAAAAAAATTACCAATTTTTTTCAAAAAGCTATTAATTTTTTCAAAAAATATTTGTGACCTTTTTAAACTACATCAAATAATAATACCATTCTCAACATTCTTTTTCATATTTGTTTAAAGAATATTTTCAAAAGCATTAAATTAGATCACAAAACCAAACAACATTTGAGACACCCAAAATTTCAAATGTTCAATTTTGATGCAAACAACTGGGTGCTAATTAATTGTAGAAATTTGAATAATTGATCTATTATTCACCGAGATTCTCCTGATCAAACACTATTTTAGCTTCATGCACAATACATAATCTCTTCTACCATTGATCATTACATGCTGAAATAAAATCAATTGCATGTGCACATTAAAACCATAAACAATCACACATATGAACACATTATTTCATGGAAAAGCTTAAAGCTGAAAACCCCCAACTATCTGTATATTATATGTCATAGAGATCATGTAACAATCATTGTACAAAGCTCCTCACAAGCTCTCAGCACAACCTCCAATTGCTACACACTAATCAAGCTAGATCTAGCAAAACACATGCTCCAATCTCTGCCACCTGATAGCTAGCCTCTATTACGTAATCAATGTTGTAGGATGGCTTATTAAATAACTTGAACCACCTGGCTTGTACTGCGCAATCCTCATGGGCTCCTCCAATCACTGCTCGTTGCAAATATGCAACAGTATAGTCACAATTGATAGTTAACCTGCTCTTTCACCTATCTCTGCACTGGTCTCCACTAAAACTGTCCATGCACTGAAGTTAACTGATGTATTCTTTAGTTGATTAATGAGCTTATAATTAGTGAATTAATTAATAATTAATTCACACCACTCTCACTAATTGTATCAATCAGTTAAACTAGATACAAATAGCTCAACTATGTTTAGATTAGTTAAACTGAACACAACTCCATTAACTTCCTCAATCAACTCCACCAAAATTTGTCACATGAGTTCTAACTGAAGTATCCATGCAATAGCTCCACTTAACCCTCGGGAATAGCGTAATTCCTTCTGTCAACTCCTGTGCCACATCTGTGCACTTAACTGAAGTGCTCCAAGAGAATAAGATAATGTTTATAGTCCAAATATTATTAAGAGCTAATAATATTCGACATATCTATTTTTAGACTGGCAATCTAAAAATAGATTCCGCCCAATATGTCTAAAAATAGAATTCCATCTATTTTTTCCAACTTGACCAACCATCCACAAATAACATCCTGCAACTCATAGAACATGATCCATATGTCTAAAAATAGACTTTGCGCCAAAAATAGCCTGCGGGCCCACTTAGTGAAGACGACTCTTTTCACTAAGCTCATCATCTTGTTGCAATCTCAACATTAATTTTCTACTTATTTTCCTTCTGGCCTATTTTCAAAATGGTAGGTGAAGTAGATGTCTAATATTTTTTCCAAAGGTAAAGCCTCATATCATTTAAATATGAATAAAGGGTAGGATTTCACTCTTGCATATATGTGTGATTATGTGTAGTTAATATGTTCTATGTTTTAAAAAATAAAATTTTAATTATTTATAAGTAGTTTTTAATTTTATTTGAGAATTAAAAAATATTTTTTAATTAAATAGTATAGATAAAAGGTGATATCACTTATGAATATATTTAAAAGTTATTTTCAATAAAATATTATGTTTTAGTGGGACTTTATTCATTACAATTCCAGCAAGCCGCCTAGCCTGTACTGACCTGTATTGATTAAGCCTGGCGCTGGATTCGATTTCGCGACCAATATCCAATACGGCCCCTGCCCTAGCCTTGGAGGCCAGCAGAAATACATCAACACCAAAGCTTGGAGCTCGGAGCTCAGATAGCGTTTGGGTGGGGCGTCCAGGTGATTAAAAACAAAGGAACAGAAAATTGTAGTGTAATCTTTTGGCACTCAATAGGTCTGTATGACATTGTTTAATGTTTTGATATTTAATAGCTGTGTTATTTAAGGGGCAATGAATTTTTTCACAAAATTTATTGGATTCATCCTATTTCCTGGCTCCTCCTTTTCAGAAGGAGATCACTCAGCAGCTGGACATCCACAAATTAAAATGATTTGGGTTATCCCAATTATGAATTGATTTCGGTTAACGTCCTTTAATAATTCATTATTTAAATAGGGGATGCCATGTCTTCTGGAATTAAACGAATTGATAACATGTTTAAGATGAGAAAATCTTAAGCAGAGCAAGTTTCCTAATTGATAACAATAATTGTAAAGTAGTATTTAAAAGAGATGGAAGGCTAGCCTGAATGATGATAATGTAATAAAAAAGGCTTTCAATATTCTTCTATGATACTCTGCAGAAATTAGAAAACAATTAATCAGTCATCCTCCTCAAGGAATCATGCATGCACAACATACTAACTATGTTGAAGCTTTGCCCAGCTTTATCAATAGAAAAACTAAACACACTAAATAACTAATATTAAAATTCATAAACAGTGAGACAACTGGTACTCAAAAAGTATTCACATTCCCGTGGCTGCTAAAGAAATGTATAGAATTGTATGAAAGGATTAGAAGAGACATTGAGTTCAGAACCAATCAAATAACCATCTTCAAAGAGATCGTTAAGTGGAAATTGAGCTTTGGAGATCATTAATTCTTGCAACTTTCAAACTTGGTGAAAAGTAGAGACGTGAAATCAACTTCACTATCATGCATCCAACATCCAGCAGGGAAATTTTAAGGATGGAAAATTATTTTGAAGTTTAAAAATTTGGCGAATCTCACTAATCCTTAATATGCAAACTCTAAAATGTTTATTGATGTATTTGTAAAATTATTCAAATTTATAATGGTATTATATATATTGTCTATATAATTTTGGTGATTTTTAAGGTAAAATAATTTTATTTTGTAATATTTGGGCGAATCATTTTTATAAAAGAATGGAAATTGATGAATCTTTTTTTGGAAAAAATATGGAAAATTAGCTTACCTGTGAATATTAGCCCCTAAAATTTTCCATGGCATCCAGCATCCAACCAATTTTAGGAGCCAAGTCAAACATATACATATAAAGTATTTTATTTTCAAAGAATTAAAAATGCAAACGTCTATATAACTGCAACTAAAATGGAAGAATCCGTGGTGCATTGCTCTCAAACTTGGATTCTCCAGTGACTGCAATTACATGTGAAGCACACGCTAGAGAAACCTTCGCAAACAAGCAACTATTTTGATCTCTCTTGGAGAAGGTTAAACTTGTGAATAAAAGCGGAGCAATTTGTAAAACTTGTGCCTAAAACAAGTTGCTCCTCTAAAGTACATAAATTAATGGAAACTCTGGTTTGAAAATTCGGTTCGACGCTGTGATTTAGACCCCATACAATTTGGCTGATACATACTGCTAGGCAAGTTCCTGCTGATGTAATAACGAATGCACTGTACATGCGACATGAACGCGGTCAAGAAACAAACCATCAAGCTCACATATTTGACAAAAGTCGTGAAGGCGCCCATAAATCAATTCAACCGTCATTCAATTAAACATCAAGAATCGGTTGAGATGAAACAATTTTTTATCAGATGGTGTAAAACTATTGAATCATCTAACATTTCATTGGATGTTGCAGACTTGTACCCCCTGGTACTTAGCAAAGTTGTTTTCAAATAAGACGCCTTACGACGTAAATATTTCGTAATAATGGTAATAATAAGGAGGAGGTTCAATGAGATTATTTTTTAGTTTTTATATTTTTAATTAAAAAAATTAATGTATAATATCATGTAAATTTAGTATAGAGAGAATTACATGGATTTAATTTTGTATAATTTTTTAATTGTAGGATGCTTTATACAGTTTATTATGGGGAGATGTTATAGTGTCTATAAATGAGTGTAAATATTTAAATATAGTGCTTGTAAATGAGTGTAAATATTTAAATATATCCATCTTAACTTTGGATCTATCAAGCCTCAAAGAGATCAAATCTCTTAAAGTGCAATTTTTTTTTTTCAATGCAAAACTTAAAGAAAGATTTACAACTTAAAATATTTGATTCCTCTAAGCACTTAATAGAATTAGATTTAAATTGGTTATAATTTTAACACAATTTAATAACTTAACCTAAATTGAACTTAAGTCTTTTTGTTATTTTTATGAGACTAAGATTCAAGTTTCCTATAACTATTAAAATGACTGAAAAGTGGTTAAAATAAGTGAAAAGATAAAGATAATAATAAAATAACTGAAAAGTGGCCAAAATAAGTGAAAAGATAAAGATAATAATAATTATTTCTTATTTTTATTTTATAGGAGTTTTTTTCCAAATCTGATAAAATGGATTGTTTACCAATTTTGATGTATTTGAATTATTTACAAGTTCACATTAACAATGAAAGAGCTCAATCTTGAAACATTCTTTATTATAGAGTATCTATTCAAAGCCACCTTGGTGATCCCACCTAATTTTAAAAACAATAACCATAAAAATGTATTTGATTGGTAATCAATTTAATTGTAACCAAGTTATTTAATAGGTTTTATTATAAATATTTATAAATAAAAAAATTTGTAATAATTAAATCAATTTAGGAAACTATTTCCAATTAAGAATGTAATTAAATTCTTTAAAATTATACTTGTTTTCAAAATTAAATTAAATAAATATTTGATATTCCCCAGGAAAAAAAACTCGAAAACTCACACAGAAACTGCAAAAATCTACATTCGGAAACAAAATAAACCTTCTAACATCCAATTCTAATCTCAATGAAATCGTGATGAAAATGCCCAATAAGAAGTGGAAAAGCAGCACTGCCATTTATGTTAAAATGATACGATCGTTTGGACTGTGTCAAAATCTTTGTCTCGTCTGGTCAAATAAAAATCTTCATCCTCACACTCTATGCTCGACCACCCTCTGCTAATTATTTCTCAGTTTGTAGCGGCCATAGCAAGAAGCTATTAATTCAGAAATCTACCAACAGCCATAGCTTAGATTTAGCGTGTCAGTCCCATTACCTAGAACTTTGCAAATCATATTTCATCTCTCTTGGTTGTCAATTCTGTTTTATTGAAATGGGTGATGCAAATATGGGAGGGACAGTATTTCCTGTGCATTACACTAACTTTGGACTTTGGATTAAGAGGTTTATTTTTTAAATCTGACAGGAAAAAACAGAAAAATACTAGGTATTCTAATAAAAATCTAAACTTTAACACATTATTTTTCCATTGATGTCTTGTTCTATCTTCTGGTTCAATTTTATGGATGTAAACTCCTTTCTGGTTTTGAAATTGACCTCCGCTCACCTTTTTCGAACTAACATCTAACTTTACGAAAAATTTATAATGGCAGGTACCATATTTAAAAATGCACTTTTGACTAGCCAATTTAGTCAAGGTGGGTGATATTGGCTTTCCTTATTCAGATTCCAACTGAACAGCTCCATTAGTAACCAAGAATCCATTTTATGATACATGTAATATTCCACCTATAGTATTTTTATATTACTAGTATAGATTTATAATATCAAGCTATACTAAAAACTTACCAGGAGCAATGTAACTGTGAGTACCTACAAAATCTGCTGCAGTATCCCTTCCTGTGTTGCCAGCTTGAAGAACTTTTGCAACACCAAAGTCAAATCTTTGCCTCATAAAATTGATCTAGCAATATATTGGTAGAATTGACATCTCTATGAATGATTGCAGGAGAGCAATCATTATGAAGGTATGATAATCCTTGAGCTGCCCCTAATGCAATCCTGTATTTCCTTGGCCAATCCAAATCATTATTGCTCCACAAAGATTCAGACAGGTTCCCTTTAGGCATGTATTCATAGACCAACACATTTGAATGTCTGTTGGACAGATAAAAATAAAGCTTCGCTATGTTTTTGTGGCGAATGGTTCCCATAGTTTCAACTTCTGCCTTGGCCAATAGGGCCAATCGATGAGCCTTGTCATCTTTGTTATTCTTCTTCTTCTTATCTTTGTCCATATCGATATCATCCATATCCATTTTGGTGGCTCTCCACAAGTGCTTCATTGCCACAGTTTCATTGTTGGGTAGGTCAGCGCGATAAACCTTGCAGGATGCCCCTCTTCCAATTAAATTATCTTCATTTTCTAGTAATAAAACCCCGGAAAGCTCTTATGGATTGAAGCTCAAATTATGAAAAAATGTGATTTTCCATGATAAGTTTTCCTCTTTCTCTGGCTTATTCGCGTGTCGACGAACATAACGCCAGAGAAGTATCAGTCCAACGACCAATATTAACACGACTACACTTGCAATAAAACCTTCTGCCAATTTTATTCTCCTGTCTTTCTTGTGAAAATGGGAAGAAGCCGAGAAAACCCTAATAGTATAATCTCTACTGTAGCTTTCAACACAGAGCCCTAGATTTCCCAAAAAGCTTTCTCTGTTTCCGGCAATGATGACCGAGTTGGGAATGATTTCGTTTAATTGATTGTTGGATAAATCAATAAAATTCAGGGTCAATGCACCGAGACTGTTGGGAATGGAATCAGAGAGCTCATTATTTGAAAGATTCAAAGAATTCAAACCATTAATAGATCCCAAAGAGTCTGTGAAATTAAAAATGAAAAGGGAGATTTCTCCTATCAAATTGCAGGTGGCCAAGTAGAAGGTGTTGAGTTTCTTCAAACTCATGAGTTCCTGGGGAATTGTGCCAGGAGCAAAGGGATTCTGGCAAGGTGGAGGGAGGTGAGCTCTAGTAAATTTCCTAGAGAAGGAGGGAATTTCCCTGTGAAGCTATTGGTCGAGAGGTCGAGTATCTTCAAAGAATTTAGTCTAGAGAGATCTGGAAAAGTGCCTGACAAAGAATTTGTGTTGAGGTTGAGAGATTGGAGGTTGCTGCAATTCGTGAGGGGCAGTGGGAGAATCCCATGCAAGTTTATTGAAACCCAAATGAAGCTTTTCCAAGCTCTGCAGACTGCATAGACCAGAATAAAGAGGGTCGTTGAGAGATTTGTCTTTGAGTGCGATTTCAGTAACCATACCTGTAGAATTTTCGCAGGTGATTCCATCCCAATTGCAAGGCACATTGACAGAGCCTATCATCCAGTTGTCCAATGCATTGTGGGGATCATTCTTGAAGCTTTCCTTCATTTGCAGGAGGATTTGAGCTTCTTGAAGAAGAGTGTGGCACCATGGATGGATTAATAATAAATGATATCAAGCTCCATGCAAAAACCAGCCTGTTCAACGTTGAAATCTAACCCGCGATTCTCTTAGTCTCCGTCATTCAGTTAAACATCAAGAATCGGTTGAGAGGAAATAGTTGATCAGACAATGTAAAACTATTGAATCGTCTAACATTTCATCGGACGATGCAAATTTGTACACTCTGGCAATTAGCAAAGTTGTTTTCAAATAAGACGCCTTACGGCGTAAATATGTGTAATTTTTTGAAAATTTAAGATTGATTTTTCAAAACATGTATGACTTCCGAAATTTTAAATTTATGTTTCAAAATTTTAAATTGATACCAATTTTGTTGTTGCATAATTTTTAAAACTGTTTTCCAATTTATGTTTATTTAAAAAAAACAAAAAACAAAAAAAATCTTTTTTTGTTTTTCAAATAATTTGAATTTATCATAAATTACATCAATTTGATTAAAATTTTAATTAATAAATTTATAAAATTTCATATATCTTATATCTTTTGTCTTTTTTCATTTTTTTTGGGTTAGTTTTAAAGTTAAAAAAAAAAATATTGTTAGGGTGAAAATATGTTTAGCTCAAAAAAACATAATTTGTTTTTATTTTTACATTAATTTACATTTTAATTTTAAATAAAAACCCAAAAATCTCCAGAATTCACAAATATTACAAACAATGTTACAATGTTATATGAATGTTCCATTCTAATTAATAACAACAGAATTAGTATTTTCTTTTCCTTTTACATCTCTCAGTGGTACATGTTAGGTAGGTTTAGTTTTCTAACAATCTCGATGGTACAGGTTAGGAAGGTTAAGTTTTCTAACAAGTTGTCATTGTGATGGTATAGGTTAGGCAGGAATTTTTGTAAATCCAGGTTATAGCTATCAAACTTCAATATTTTGGATGATTTAGAGGTTTTTGATGGTGTTGAGCCTATTTCCACCATTAAAAACATGATTCAAACTCTACTACTACAATTTCAATAATCTAGGCACCTCTGTAGATAACTCCTATTTCATACGGTGAAAGAAAAAAAAACAATGTAGCTTAGTTCAACACTTGTTTCATGTCAGAGCTGAACACATAGGTTTCTCTTTTTTTTTTTAACATAATAAAGTTAGGATAGGATAGAATGCAGATGTCTTTTACTTTTTTCTAAAATAATTAATTAGGTTGGATGAGATAAAAGAAAATACATGATTCAGAATTGGTAGAGTAGATTGTATTGATTGTTTATAATAGTTTTAGTAGTTTTTCTCCCTTATCGACCAAAAATACATATTACAAAAACAAAAAATACAGTTTGTATTGCCATCCTTTTGGGAAATCTTGAATGTGCACCTATTAATTACAATTATAATTATATCTAGAATGTTTATAATTATTGGTAGAGTAGACCCCGATCGGGGTGCGCTCATGTCAATGTGACACACTACGGTGTAAGGGAGCCGTGTCAGTCGATCATGGTGGTTCATTTATGATGTATTTACTCTTCGCATGCGCGGTCATTATGAAAATATGCAGTGGTATGAGCTGGGAAATCGGACTAATTCTCTGGCGGTTTGTTTGGAATATTGTTAGTTGGTGGTTCCATACGTCTCAGCAGCGCAGGTTGGAGTGGAGGACGAGGTTGGAACAGGTGCAGCTGCTCTGGGATCTTTGGTATGTTATGGCTATCACCCCCAGTTATCTCAGTCCTTGCTTAAGGGTTTACTGGGTTAAGCATTCTTGTAATTATTTGCTGGGGCAGCGAGGGGTCATTCTTGCCTTTTTTAACCCATATGTTCTGGTTCAAGGGATTCATTTTCACATAAACCCTTGTTTTAGGAGTCCGATTTTGTTCTATGGTTTTCCGGCATTCTCTGGTAACTGCTGTTATATACTTCTGCAATATGATTGTATGTTTCAACTTCATCGCTTGTGTCTTCATGCTCATTATCCTTGCTTCGGTATCGGTCTTTTTGGGTTTGCGCTGGTGAAAACTATTCGCATGCTTATTCCATGTTATGCCCTGCATTTTCCCTGTTCTGCTAATATTGGGGAAGTTAATTCTTTTTGCATGAAGTTTGTTTGTGGCTTCTTTGTTCATTCAACTTTGTTTATGGAGGATGATCTGGCTGCGGTGCTGCTGGGTAATTTAAATTCTCGTTACTATATTTTGTTGGGCTCTATGGTTAGCCATGGCTACAGGTTTCTTTTCGCTATATCTTATAACTAGTTTGTGCATCCTCGGCCTCCTGTCTGTACTTTTCTGCTCTGCCATGCTCTGCTGCGGACTCCTATTTGTATGTTCCATTATGTGGATTCTCAACTTAACTTTCCGCTTTCCATCTCTGTTCTTGTTCGCTCTACAGGGTTTTTCTTACAGATTGAATCTCACCAGTGTTTTCACCTACCTATGGCTGAGGGTAAGGGAAGACAAGTCCCATCTTCATCGGCAGCAGGGCCGCGCAAAAGAGGGTGGAAGAAACATTTGCAAACTCTGGAAACTTTAGCCAACTCTTTTGAGAAAGAAACTCCATCAAATATTCGTGAGGCTATCCACGGTTGGGAGTGTGCTACTGATATTGAAAAGGGTGACCTGCTCCATCCATAGGCCGAATTCACATTTCTTACTGACCTAGGCAATACTAGAGGTAGAAAGTCCTTATTTCAATAGTCTGTCCACACGTATTGGAAGATGAAGTGTGTTTTGGCAAAAGCTATGCTTAGTCAACGGGAAACCCAGCTTAGCTCTACAATCTTGATTGAGATTCATCAGATGAAGAAGGAAATGCATGATATGGATAAGTTGCAAGGTCAAGTTACTGCTCGATTGGATAAGATGGAACAACAACTCCTCAACTTACAACAAGTTGAATTGCTAGGGTCCACTGCTGCAGACTCGGCTCCTGTAGACTCTTCAGCGGGCTAATTGCTTTTTCAGTCATTTTCTAGATGTTTTTTGTTGGTATAACATTAACTGTCTGTTTTATTTTTCATTTTTATGGACATAGTCAGGGTGCTTTAGCTGTCTATTATAGGAAGAAACAATATTTCTACTGGTCGAGTTATAAATTTTTGAGGTGGCCAACAGACTAGGTTTCCTACGGGCAGGTTGAGGCTACTCGTCTTGTATATTTATGAACAACAACTTGCTCTTTATATTATAGATAATAGAAAGGTCCTACGATATTTACAAAAAAAAAATTATTGGTAGAGTAGATTGTATTGATTGGGAATTGGTAGCGTAAACTATATTGATTGTTTATAATAGTTTTAGTGGTTTTTCTCCCTTATCGACCAAAAATACATATTACAAAACCAAAATACAGTTTGTATTACCATCCTTTTGGGAAATCTTGAATGTGCATCTACCAATTATAATTATATCTGGAATGTTTATATGGGGTGCCAAATGGATTATCAAGAAAGGCAATGGCATTCAGATGGGCGAGGCAAGCACGTGATGGCATGCATTCGCCTGCCAGGAATTAGCCTGCATTTAAGGGGATGGTACTCTGCATGCTGGAGCATGATGATCTTCGCTGGATGTCGTTTAATCCTGTCAGATAGACATAAGAAACAACAAATGTGGAGGTTAAATAAAACTTGCGGCCAAAACATTCTTTTGGGTAACAGTTTTCATGGAGGAGCGGAGGAGAAAGCTACGGGTATTGCTCAACCAAGCTTGCAACTGTCGCCAAGGGCTCTGGGTTATTGGTATGTTACAGTAACGGCTTTTGGCCATGTCCTTCTCACCTTCTTTTATGAAATCATAGGCAATTGTAGGGCCTTGCATAAAGAAGTTAGGAGTAGTGCCAACATTGCTAGAATGCTTCATATTCATTCTGGGTATAGTTATGCTTCTGGGCAGGGTATAAATTCTTAGTATTTCAATAAGAAAAATATCAACCCCTGTTTTCGTAGTCCTTGTGGAACTCTGGGTAGAATTCTCTATAGAATTTCACAATTTGAAAGGTTTGCTACTTGCCCTTGTCGCAACTCTAATCAACAGGTTCAATTATATGAAATCCTAAGCATGCAAAGCCAGGATAATGTTGAAGGTGGTTGCTCCTATTACTATAATTGTAATTTCTGTAAAATGAATATGATGTTGCTTGGTCCTCACTTCTATTTAGGCTCCTCGCAGATTTTGTTGGTTAGCTACCTCAGTCAGTCTGATAGGAGGGATAAGTTGGGTTAGGTGTCTATTACTGAGATCCTTCATCAACTGTTTCTTATTAAACGTGTCTATAATATGAATTATATGTGTCTCCACCAAAGGACCGAGCAACTCACTGCAATTACCGCCTTCTGTGTTTATCAAATGTCACCCTATACAGACTCTCTTACGCACTTTTCAGGTTTACATATTTCGTGGTTCATAAACCAGAGGAGTGCAATGATGAAGAAGCATGCTACAAAGCGACAGCAAAGGGATAATAAGAAGAAAAAGATTCCGTGGAATAAAGCTGCAACCAGTAAACGAGGAAGAAGGATGAGCAAGGAAATAATGGAAAATCTCTTTGAAGTTTATGCAGTGAGAAACAATCCAAAAATTCGGAATGTCTTTCACGGATGGGAAAGAGAGAGTGATAGTAAAGAGGAGGCAATTTAGGTTCAAGAAGAGATTATGGACTTTGTGGTTGATCCTGGGACCACGAGAGCATGTCTTTCCCTTTTTCATCAATCAATCCACACTTACTGGATACTGAAATGTGTTTTAGCCAAAGCTCTCCAAAGATTATAGATTAATGAAGGAAATCCTCGAATGCTTTCAATCTTACAGGAAATCAAAACTGATATTCGGGAGATGAGGGTATCATAGTATCATGCAACTGCTCATATAGGCAGGATTGAAAGACAACTACAGTAGATGCAGCAGGTTGATATGCCAGGCTCGACAGCAAAGGACTCGGCTCCAGTAGACTCTTTTGATGGCTAATTGATTTTTAGTTAAAATGCTTTTTGTGGATAGCTTTTACATTTCATGTTGTTTAATAGGCTTGGTAGTAAATAGTGAACACGCCATTGCGGAAAAAAGACGAATGAAACTGTTTCAATTTTGGATGGCATTTAATGCCTTAAGGTGGCCAACAGACCTGGTTTCCTACGTGCAGGTTGAGGCCACCATCTATGAATATGTTTGCAACTTGCTCTATATTTTGAGAAATAGAAAATGGTAAGGAACTACTAAATTTACAAAAAAAAAAAATATTGAAAAGATCGGCTTACATCACTATTTATAGAACACTATCAGTTATTATTACTAGTAAACAAACACGTTGTAAGAAGTAAGCATATTGAATAATAAAAAACAACCAAAGATTATTGTAATTTCTTGTCCCACTTATAACCTCTAAGCCGTTTGTAGACCTAGGTAGCGTAACCTATTGGTTGATAATTATCTTCACAACAATCCATGAAGTGTTGTCCACAAATTATCATTTTAGCATAAGGTTCAGAGTTGTAACATACATCGATAACTTCACATGGAAATGTAAGGAGTTAAAAAAAATTATACAAGTTACTCACGGGTAACTATCCAAATCATTATTAAATATTCCTTACTCATAATTAGATAGAATGTTCACCAGTTCGTAGTAAAACCTTAGTATAAGAATAGTAAGTTACTCAACCATTATCAACCTCTATTATGGTACATTAACATAAAATTGTATGAGCTACCTTGCATTCATTTCATTATTCATGTAGTCATCACATTCTTGACATTATGAACATCACAACAAGAAAGGAATCGACAATTGGACACAATAGTCAATCACATCATTGAATACCAATATACCCTGGAAACCCCGTAGGGTGAAAACCATCAACGTTCAATTTTATTGTTAAATGCTCGTGAGGGTGTCCATCCCTCACTCGATGGCTTATAAGGGAGACCATCCCTTAACCATTGTTATAAATATTACAAAGAAATATACAAATATCTAGCTTAAAGCCATTACAATAAATAAGATAGCATTTACCCACTAATCTTCATATCTTCATATCTTGGTGGCATGGATGTACCTACAATGGACCATCGTACATTGGATCATCCTGCAGCTCACACTCATCTGCATAAACCATAATCATTTACCTACAATGGAACATCGTACATTGGATCATCCTGTAGCTCACACTCATTTGCATGTACCATAATCATTTACCTGCCACCATGTTAAGCATAATATTTCCTTGTACAAGTCACCATCATTCCCTACTAATGTTGCCTTCAACATACATTGATGTCAAGATTCATAAAGTATTAATCAATCATTTCATAAATCTATATTAGAGAAGCTTCTTCCTCTACTCATGTATATTCATGACATGAAAGTAAAATACCTTGACATTCTCCCTTTAACAACACATATTGCATATGTGCTAGTTATAAGTCATCACATTAACTAATGTTTCCCTCGCATAAGCACACATTCCTGCAAGACAATAACTACATCTCCTAATCTTGTCTTTAAAAGAAACTGATACATCAGTTATGATATTCGTGAATGCGATTTACATAAATTTAATCAAAATAACTATCCCTTAAGCTATTACTTTTTGGTGCATGGAAGGAAAACTAACATAACAAATGTTGCTCCCATGCATGCAAATTCATATAGAATCCAAAAGAGTCTTCCCAAAGGAATGGTTACACAACAGAGCACATAGCTTCCAAAAGAGTCTTCCCAAAGGAATGCTTAACACAAGAGAGCATGCAAATGCAAGTTTTCTTTCTGTAACAGCAATGTAATAAAGCATACAAATACAAGTCTTCTTTTACAAATATTATACTAACAATCATTTCCAATGTAGTCTAACACAACATGCTATTTTTTCCCACATACAAATATGTATATTCTTTCCAACGAAAGCTAATACAAATATTGCATACATTTGCATGATCTTCATTCCAAATGAAACTAACATAATAATTATGATAGCACAAAGCACTCACAAATAATTCTTCCTAAAGAAACCTTATAAGCCAATATTTCTTCTATCCATGGAAATAATATATCTCTATAACACAATGCATATTCTTTGCACATGCCAGAGCTTATCATAATAGCTCTTCTTTAATGCACATAACACATAACACAATCACTATTCTTTGTGCATGCAAGAGCTTATCATAACAACTCTTCTTTAATGTACGTAGGACATATTCCCTTCTTGGAATTACACCATCATTAACTATTCTTTTCCTGTAAACAAATACATAATTCCTCCTCAAAAGGAAGTCAATGTAACCTAGTTTCTTTGTCTTTCTACATGTAGCTTCTCCCAAAGGAAAGCATGTAGTTCTCCCAAGAAAAGCTAATATCATAGTTGATCCCCTTATGCATACATGTAATTTTTCTTTTCCAAAAGAGGGCTATTTACCATAACAATTATTTTCCAAACAATAATTATTATTTTTATATTCTCAAGAGGTCATTCTCTTCAAGTAAGAAACATATATAAAAAAACATAATATTTTACCAAGAAGTAATTATTATGATTCTTCCCAAAGAAAATATTATTATAACTAACATGTGCTCTTCATGAAACTCCTTAACTTATCTTTCAACCCATGAAATATCTTCAAGAATTAACCTCTTTAATCTATATTCACTTTCGAGGAAAATAACTTAGATTTCGTCATCATTTCAAACACCTGTACAAAATCCCTCTTTTTTTTTTAAAGAACAAGAAACATATATATATATATATATATATAAACAAGCAATTTGTTGAACCCTTATTTAAACTGAGAGGGGGGGTGAATCAGTTTAACACATTCATGGACTTTTAAAATTTTTCATTAAAATTTATTAACACCTTCATTTCATGATCAACTTAATATGTGGGCAATCTTAATTTGTGAGCAGCAAGTATTAAGCAGATTAGATATACCATATCAACACATAGACAACAGATATAAGTGGAAACCCATAAGGGAGAAAACCACATCTTATTATTGTTGTGATGCAAAGGCAAGCTCCAACTCCCTCTCACCACTGATTTTCTGTAGGCTCCAACCTACAGGAGGCTATAACCTCGATTCAGCAAGCTGCAACTTGCAAGGAAGCTCCAACTCCCATCTATTTTCTGCAGGCTACAACCTACAGGAGGCTCCTACCTCAGCCAGCTATAACTGACATCCATCAAGCTAAAAATTGATATGGAAGCACCAACTCCCATCTATTTTCTGCAGGCTACAACCTACAGGAGGCTCCTACCTCATTCAGCTACAACTGACATCTATCAAGCTAAAACTTGATATGGAAGCACCAACTTCCTCACTTCTTTAAAAGAAAAACACATGCTGATTTACCTGGATGTCAACTCTGTTCAGTTCCTTCTTCACTGATGTCCTCTAGCTTTCATATCTGCATTAAATCATCTCTAGATATTCACAGCTTCTCTAACTTCTTCTCCTTATTCTTACCGTCTCTTCCTCAATTCTCCATTCTCTAACCTCTATGCATATCTATGAGATATCATTTATAGAGTTCACCTCTTGACTGTTTGTATTCTACAGAGAATTTGAAGTGAACAACCATGACTCTTTGACTTTTGCCTTCTCATTTCTTTTTCCAGCTCATTCAGAGGAATATAGAAATATGTACAAATTTATGTTTTACAGTGGAGTTTTGTTTGCCTATGGAGACTTGCCTTTGCATCACATACAATAAAAATAATTTTAAATCATTTACATTCACATTTTCAGTTACATAAAACAATTTCACTCAACCCTTTTTCCGGCCCTTGGCTTGCTGTGCGTTTGTCTTTTCTGCTGCTATCATGTAACTGTTCTGCATACCTCTTTTTTCCATGCATATAAAATGCCCTGTGTCTTTTTCAGTTTCTGCATATTCTCCTGTTCACTGCAGTTTTGTACCTGCTACATATATACCTGCTTTACAAGTCTAGCTCCCCAAAAACTCTCAAACTCTCATTGTATATAAAAATGCAGCTTCTTCTTATTATCTGCTGGCAAATTAAATAAATGCGGAGGCTTAACTCTTGTCTATGTTTCAAACCACATTCCCCAGATTACAAATCTGAGTCAATTTAACTCACACTCTGGCAATTATAAAACTATGCGGAAGCTTTCTATCTATAGGTATGGTGGATATAAAACCCCACGAAGCATATAATATGCTCTTTTAATGAACCCAAAAAACGTTTTATTTCAATTCGGAATAATAGTGCAACCCACAAATACATATAAAACTCAACATACTAACAGCTGGACCCCATAACATATCATTCTTCCTTTTGCAAAGCTCATTTGACCCATATCAAACATAATATATATACCGCCATATATATATATATATATATATATATATATATATATATATATATATATATTCCCTAATCAAATGTTACAACCATTAATAAGTCATGGACTTATATTAAGACCAAGGTATCAACCATCAAGCAAGTATGCGCCCTTCTCACCTTATAATTTACCTTTATTAAGGTTCACTTGCCTTTATAGGGAAATCTTCCGTCATCACTTTTCTATTAAAATATAACAGCATTTAAACCTACCCTTAGGGACTGTGCTACCATACTTCATCACTTCGTGGATTTTTCTAAACCCAACCTTCGAACTTTATAGTAAAATGCGTTATATATTCACTAGAAAATTTGGCGGAATTTCCAACGGCCAATTCGTCACAATTTCGACACATAGTTGTCGCAAGAGCGACAGTTCGAGGATGGGAAAACCGTGGTTTGCCATGCCGTCGCAATTCCGACGCACTAAAAAAGTGTCGCATTACCGACACCTTTTCCGTCACTTCCAAACAGGTGTCGCTCTTCCGACGTTTCTCGAACCGTCGCGCTTCCGACGTTTGTAAACTATCACACTTTCGACGAAATGTGGTTTGACGTTTTGAACGTCGCTCTTTCGACGTTTGTAAACTGTCACAATTCCGACGAAATGTGGTCCGATGTTTTGGACGTCTCTTCCGATGTTTGTAAACTGTCGCAATTCCGACGAAATGTGGTCCAACGTTTTGAATCTCACTCTTCCAACATTTGTAAACTGTCGCAATTCCGACGAAATGTGGTCTGAAGTTTTGAACGTCGCTCATCCGACGTTTGTAAACTGTCGCAATTTCGACGAAATGTGGTCCGACGTTTTGAACATCGCTCATCCGAAGTTTGTATACTGTCAATTTTCCGACATTTTTAAGCTGTCGCAATTCCGACGCTTACAAGCGTCGGTATACCGACGACGGGTTCAATTTAAAAAAAAAATGAAATTTTAAAACAGCACAGTAAATCTCCAATATTTGTTATGAATTGTGGGCATTCCAATGACCGTGAAATATTAATATAATAAACCACCCCGCGTTGCTTCAACTATAAACAATCATTTTTCTTTTCACAAGAGAAAAAAAGTTGTTTTGAATATATTATATGAAGTAAAACAGTCTATGAAGTCATTACATTTTCACATCTGAAGATTGGAACCCAAATATCCATCCAGAAAAGTGGAAGTCCCACCCCAGACAATGATAGAAAAATACCCCATGTCACATACAGGGACATGATATAAAACCCAGTAACGGTCCACATGGAGATTATCGACAATTTTAGAAAGCATCCGAATATGCCCGAGGCATCTATAAGAAAGTGAAATAACAATATGTAGAATAGTAAAGCAACAGATAGAGTACCGACGTCCATTATTCCAAATACAAATTAAAGTACCCAAAATCCTTGAACAGAGAAAAACGCTAATCATGTGAGGAGTGTGATATGTCCAAAATATAAAAATACCATCAGACCATATTAATAAACCAACATCGCTAGTTTTGAAGGCAAAGTGATAAAAATTAATAATTTTTTTTTCACAAGAGAAAAAACGTTTTTTTGAATATATTATATGAAGTAAAACAGTCCATGAAGTCATTACATTTTCACATCTGAAGATTGGAACCCAAATATCCATCCAGAAAAGTGGAAGTCCCACCCCATACAATGATAGAAAAATACCCCATGTCACATACAGGGACATGATATAAAACCCAGTAACGGTCCACATGGAGATTATCAACAATCTGAGAAAGCATCCAAATATGCCCGAGGCATCTATAAGAAAGTGAAATAGCAGTATGTAGAATAGTAAAGCAACAGATAGAGTACCGACGTCCATTGTTCCAAACACAAATTAAAGTACCCAAAATCCTTGAACAGAGAAAAACACTAATCATGTGAGGAGTGTGATATGTCCAAAATATAAAAATACCATTAGACCATATCAATAAATAAGCAACATAGATCAACATCGCTAGTTTTGAAGGCAAAGTGATAAACATTAATCATTTTTTTTTTTTTACAAGAGAAAAAACGTTGTTTTGAATATATTATATGAAGTAAAATAGTCCATGAAGTCATTACATTTTCACATCTGAAGATTGGAACCCAAATATCCATCCAGAAAAGTGGAAGTCCCACCCCAGACAATGATAGAAAAATACCCATGTCACATACAGGGGCTTGATATAAAACCCAGTAACGGTCCACATGGAGATTATCGACAATCTGAGAAAGCATCCAAATATGCCCGAGGCATCTATAAGAAAGTGAAATAGCAGTATGTAGAATAGTAAAGCAACAGATAGAGTACTGACATCCATTGTTCCAAATACAAATTAAAGTACCCAAAATCCTTAAACAGAGAAAAACGCTAATCATGTGAGGAGTGTGATATGTCCAAAATATAAAAAGACCATCAAACCATATCAATAAACTAGCATCGCTAGTTTTGAAGGAAGAGTGATAAACATTAATCATTTTTTTCACAAGAGAAAAAATGTTGTTTTGAATATATTATATGAAGTAAAACAGTCCATGAAGTCATTACATTTTCACATCTGAAGATTGGAACCCAAATATCCATCCAGAAAAGTGGAAGTCCCACCCGAGACAATGATAGAAAAATACCCCATGTCACATACAGGGACATGATATAAAACCCAGTAACGGTCCACATGGAGATTATCTACAATCTGAGAAAGCATCCAAATATGCCCGAGGCATCTATAAGAAAGTGAAATAGCAGTATGTAGAATAGTAAAGCAACAGATAGAGTACCGACGTCCATTGTTCCAAATACAAATTAAAGTACCCAAAATCCTTGAATAGATCAAGAAAAACGCTAATCATGTGAGAATTATAAGTAAAGTTAATCTATTAATAGTGGGAATAAAATTACACCAAAGTCAAAAACATTGCCCAGACTCATGGCAAATTTGTCATCAAAAAATCAAAAAATTAAGAAGACTGCCCTCATACGGGGAAAACAGTCTTGAACGTTTACAGAATTCAAAAATATTACAGAGGTCCAACACAGTAATATAATCTAATTAAAACATGCCCAATTAAGTGGGCCTACGAAGCAAGAAAACCAAATTAACCAAACTACTTCTCCGGTGGTTCCTCCACGATTTGGCACCATCCTTTGGAAGGTCCAGGATCGCTAGGTGCTACCTCCACATGCATGCCACGACTCCCCTCCTGAAGGCCCGAATGTTGGCCTACTTTTTCCGAGCTCAGACCCGCCGTATGGGTGCATTCTTCCTCCGTTTGGGCCTCCTCACGGAAAACCACAGTGACTAAAGATGTGATTTATGGGCGGTTGAGAGAGAAATTAAAGGAAAATTGTGCAGTGCGCGTCGTGGGAGAAGGTGAACTAGCGGTGGGGAAATGAGGAGCAGGGGAATCCATACGGTTGTCAGATCCTACAAATTGACCCCGCCCACTCCTAGTATTTGGATAGCGACCTGCGTAATAATCACTAGACTGGCCGGAAGTCGACTCGGTTGAGGGGCTGGAGGGAGTGCGCAGGGGTTGACCTCTAGTGCTCCCCCTGCGGCAACACATCCTTTGATGCAGGCGAGGCATGGGTGCAGTCTCAGTAGTGGGCACAAGAGGAGACGGAGAAGCAGAATTCCAAGAAACAGAGGAAGACAGACACAGACCAGACCGAGAGAAATGCAGATATGCAGTAAGGTCTAAGCAGCAGTTCGGCTTGCCACTTCTCCTTCTCGTCACAGTGAGCAACTAGTGTAATCCAGCAACCGGCTCGTCTAAAAAACCATAGCGAAATACCATTTTATCAACCCGACTGCAATGCAATCAAAGGACGCCCGTCATAATTAATCTCTGATCATTAATGAGAGTCGAAGGCTGGATCATATTGGAGCATGCAGAATCGTTAACAGGAGTGGAGGTCCGATCTTGAACAGTTTTAAAATTTAATTAATGCGGATTTGATGTGAAAACCTTAGAACTTAATTGAACAGCGTTAAAAATTAATGCGATTGATATGAAATCGCCACATCCATGTCCCATCGCCTTAAACGCCATCAAATGCACCCGCAGCCGAGAGCAGGGCAAGTTTTTATTGAGGACACGTGGTAGAAATTGATTGGAGCGGATCTTTGTTTGGGTCACTCGCGCAGTGGAAATCTGGACCCGAAAAAGATTAGGGCAAATTTGATAAGAAATTCGCGTCACAACTCTCCCTCCATACGCCAGCCCAACTTCGGACCCGAAAAAGATTTGGGCATAATTCATTTGGTTTTCGCGTCACAAAATTGGCCGACGTCAGCAGGCTATTTTGGAACACGAATTTGGTTTGAATTATGGTTTATCGCCATTTGAAGTCCGACGGGCTCGACTTAAGAACAATTTTGTTTGATCCCATCTTATTAAATTTGTGTTGGTTTTCTTTGATAATACACATATTTATAATAAATCATGGGAATACCACACTAAACATGTGGAAAAGTGATATAAATTATTGAGAACAATCATTTTTATGTAAAAATATCCAAATGTGCTTTTGGGAAATAAGAATTCGAGTATTTGGTTCATATTGTTTTAAAGGAAGGAGTGAAGTTGGAGCCTCAAAAGATGCAAGCTATTACAAAATGACCTATTCCTAAGAAACTCAAGGTTCTTAGAAGATTTTTTAGACTTACATGATATTATTGATCATTTGTTAAGAATTATGCATGCATTTCAAGTCCACTCACATATCTCTTGAAGAAAATATCATTTATATGGAATGATGAGGCTACTTTGGCATTCTCTCTTTTAATGGATGCTATGTCTTCTACACCAACATCGGTTGCACCTACTTTTGGTAAAACATTCATAGTAGAGTGTGAGGCACTAGGACAAGGAATTTACGTAACATTAACACAATAAGGGATATCATTGGCTTTTAAAAGCAAGGAATTCAAAGAAATATTTGGTGAAATCTACATATGAAAAATAAATGGAAGCAATATTACATGCAATAAAAAATGGGGATAGTATATCATTGGGAGGTACTTTAAAGTCAAGATATACCATGATAGCATAAAGTATTTTTGAAGCTATGGATTTCATTGGAAGATTAACAAAAATGAGGAGAAAAAATGCAAAGTTTTAATTTTGAGATAATCTGCAAAAAGGGTAAGGAAAATTTAGTACATGATGCTCTTTCTAAAATAGAAGAGGCCTCAAATTTATATCCAATTACATTTTCTATTCCTAGCTAGGTGGCTAGAAGAAGCTTGCCATAATTGAAAATTGACAATAGTACTAAACAAAAACTAAAATTTATAAAGGATGGGATGAACTCTATGGAGCATTGGGAGTGAAGGAGAGATATACTTTGGTGCAAATGTAGAATATTTTTATGCACGCAAGAATATTTGAATAAACAAATATTAAGGGATTCCCATGTCTCTGTGATGGTAGGACGCAGGGTTCCTTAAAACATCACAAAGGATCAAAAAATATATTTTTGGGAGGAATGAAGAAAGATATTCAAAATTTTGTAAGAGAAGGTCAGGTTTGCATAATAAATAAAAGAGAGATAGTAAAATCTCTAGGGTTACTTCAACCATTCCACATACATATTCAAAGACTAGAAGATATATCAACAGACTTTATTACAGGGTTACTGAAATATAAAGGTAAGTATTACATTTTTGTGGTCATTTATGTTATCACTCAGGTTTTCCTAGAAGTTGTGTAAGAGGAAATTATACCCGAGGTAACCACAAACCAACCTTTTAGATGCAGAATCTAGCCAATCTGCATCCAGAGAGGGCTCTCTCTTTATGATTTATCTTTGTTTTTGGAAGGTTTTAGGCTAGTTATAGATTCAGAGTTTGTTTTGGGAAAATGGTGGAATCCACAAACTAAGGGCAAGGTTGAGGGCTTTCAGTCCATTGGGCTATGGAGTCTAAGGATGGCTTTACTGGATTTCTTTTCTAAACACAAGATGGTATTACAGGGCAAGATAGCCAGACAGAGAACAATCCTTAAAATTTAAAGTGGATGGATGGTCTTGAAGGGATGAAAGGCAGCTAAGAATCTTTCACCATATTCAAGAGAAAGAAGAGAAATGACTACAAGCAAAGAGCAATGAAGGATTCTTTGTTACAGTAATCAACAATGTTTAAATCAGCAAAACATGAGCAATTAAGAATTCATGCTTATAACTAATTCAGAAGAAAACATCAAGAATAATCACATTTGAAAACAGAGTACAATTAAGCAAATTCTGTTTCAATCTTTTATGTAAACTATTCAGAAACGGATATGATGATAGCATAAACTAATATAAAATTTAAACACAAGTGTTGGAAAACTTATTGAACTGAAGTCCAACACATGAATCCTGCAACAAGTCCAGTGCTTCAAAACGTCATCCAGTAAGCCACAAGTAAATTTGTCCAAAAGCTTTTTATTCCGAAAACCTCAATGTTACAGCAGAGTAATAGAATCCACCATCAACTCTCTCTTTGAGGGTTTATTTATACAAAAAATAATCCTAACAATCTTACTCTATCCTAGCCAATAATCCAGGCTGACTTAAAGCATATTTACAAACAAACAAGAGACACATGGTCTCGTAAATAGAATAATAAGTAACGGCTGATGTGCTGTTCCTTTCTTCATGGACGTGCTAAGGATAAGTGCTTAAAATAGGGCTCTGTGCTGTCCTTTGCGTATTCCTTTGACTTGTTGAATACTCTTTCTTCTCACGGATACTCTTTAACCTTTTTTCTGATACTCTTTCATCTGCTTTTCTGTTTTTTACCATTTACTCAATAGTAAAGATAAACTTTCATCCTGAAAACATTTTTTACAAAATTTCCAGCATTTCCTTCCACCACTGATCATCTGGTATCATTGTTCTTCTGAGTTTCCTTAAAGTTTCATCCGCTTCAGTAAGTTTATAAAACGTGGGCTCGTTCGGAAATAGATACTTTAGTTCATGCTCCAGATGAAATAGATTCCTCACTTTTTCATAAATACTTTTCCCGGTTGGTAATGCAGGTTCTGATGAGCTGGTAGAACCTATAGCTGTATTTTTAGCATGAGCTTTTATTCTTTTCTCATATGTTCCAAGTCTACTATTTGATCCTCTGTGAGCATGGGACTTGGCAATTCACTGTCCAGCAAAGCTTGAAACTTCTCTCTGAAAACGTTGATATCGACCAAAATGTCAGTACACTTTCTTTCTAGATTTTGCATGAAAGTCCTCTTGGTGAAAACTCTCTTTGCTTCCAACACTACACCTGTTCTGTCATCAATTCCTAACAATGCAAGCTATTGTTTTGTTCTGGAATTCAAAAATTGAATGATCTGCTGGGCATGCTCCGGCTTGCCCCTTAATTCATGTCTAGTTTTATTTATTTCCTCTTGTGCTATCTTGACTAACTCATTTTGCTCAAAAATAGCTTGAATGGAAGGCCAAATATCTCTTATTAATTCAATGATGTTGCTCCAAAGAATATCATTTATTTCGTTCAGAGGCTTTTCCAGTGAAAGATCTTTTTGCAAAGCCTCAACCAATTTCTCCAATCTTTTTATTTCCGTGAGGTTGTCAGCAGCTGTCTTTTTGGATGTGTCATATTTTCCCTCCAGTTTTGTTAATTGTAATTTTGTTTCTTGGAGTTCTGTGACCTTTAGCTGCAAACTCTCCATTTGTTTAATTAAATCCTCAGAATTCAAATTAGAAGTGTTTACCTGAGCTGGTTGTTCCTGCTGTCCTGTAGTTGTAGTACCTGTTGCTGAAGCCTGCTTGAGAATTTCCTGTTCCTGCAACGCTTTTTCCAACTCCTTTTATGTTTCATTTAGTCGCTCTGTCAAATTTAAGAGCAACTCCATCATTTCTTCTTGTGAATTTCCTTTTATTACTTCCTGTGTCTGGGGGTGCCTTGAGGCTGGTATTTTCAGCTGTTTTCTCAGTGCAGCTATATCATCCTATTTCTTTTTTATCAGTGCCTCAATACCTTTAGTGTCTTTGGGATTGTGACCCAAACCAATGATGATCTCTTCTAAAGACTTTATTCTATTGTCCTTGGCCTGTGAGGAGGCCCTTTCAATCTTCAATGTTGCAGTAGTATTATTCAAGGAATCTTGTAGTGTTAAAGCTGCCATGGCTTTGTTGGTGAGAGTAGAATAAACCATTTCCCCCGTTTGCCTATGAAGTTCTATCTGATCCAAGGGATGGATATCTTTTGCTAAAACTTCAAAATTTGTTCTGATGTAATCTGTTGCTGAAGTTGGCTTTGGCACCTTAGCTTTGAAGTGGCTCATTTGCATTTTACCTTGTGAAAGATCAAATGCTGACATCAACCTTTGCTGATTGTGAGGAGCCATCTTCATATACTAATCGTAGACCTTCATTTTCAATGGTTCATTCTTTGTTTTGATATTAATGAAGGTTTTCTTAATGTCTCCAGTATCTGTCTTTGGCGGTCTGAAAGAAGATACTTCAGTGCTCAACTGCTTTTGTATCCCTTTCTGGCTTATGTTTGTTTCACTTGATGTACCTGTTTGCTGACTATCCTTCCTACCATCATCAAATACCTCATCTATAATCTTTACATCTGGAGGTGGATCAGACTAGTGTTTTTTGGCTTGATAAACCTGTGGGGCTCCTTTTGAAGGTGTGGTATCTGGAGCTAGCCTTTTTTTCCCTATTTCCACATTCAGTGGAGTTTGCATCTCTCGAACTTGGATTTTCTTTGTTGGTGTGGGAGAAGCCTGAGATGGTTCTGGTGCTTTGGAACTCTGTGGTTTTTCTGCCATGACCAAGGTTTCAATGACCTGAACTACAGGTTCTTTTCCTTTACCCTTGGGTTCTGCTGCTACTGATGGACTATCTTCCTGTAGAGCTTGTTGTAGAGTGGCTGCTGAAGATGTGCCAATGTAGGGTACCTGCATTTGATCATATGTTTCTAGGTCAAATTTCTTCTCAACATCTTTCATAAGTTTATTCAATTTGTCAGCTCCACTTCCCTCTTCAACAAGTGTTCCTTTAACACATTCATCTTGATTTGCATACTGTTCTATGTCAGGAATTCTGTGATGTATATAAGGAGATGACTTATTTTTTAACCTTCTTTCACAAATGAAACCAAAGGGGTCATAAGGGACCCAACGGAAAGATGTCCGGAATTTTCTCTCTAATATAAGTTCTGCATCTCTCTCAGCTTCTCTAGAATTGCAAATGAAAGGACCTAACTGGCTTTTGATCCTTAACTGTGCTTTCTTCTTTACATTGCAGAAATGGATTACATCTGAGTTATTCATCTGTCTAAAGTATTCCAAAGCAAAAATTCTCATTGGTACATATCTGGGTAACTTGAATGGATGTAATTCACATCCATAAATCCAGATGACTGTATGGTTTTGGTACAAGTACCAATCCCCAACTTTATAACTCTTTGACAATTGCAAGGTCTTTCTAATTTCGGTACTAAGCCTGGGGGGAGAAAATCCTGTTAACAAAGTTGTAGCAGGATGTACAAACTGATCAATGAATTCTGAATAAGAGTAGGGAGAATCAGAGGACAAATGAATGATGGGGGACCAAAAAATAACAGACCTGGGATTACCTTTAGCATCAAGTTTCTGAACAGGGAAAGGGAATTTGTCTGAGTGATAGAAAATTATGAGATGATAGATAACTGAGGAGTACTTGAAAACCTTTTCATCATCTAGCCTTAAAAATTGATCATGGATTTTGTTAGCAATGAAGGAAGCATAATCATACTTAATCTCAGGAGGCTGCCCAGGGGTAAAGATAGATAGCAAAGCCAGAGTTATCTCATCTACATACTCACTGGTATTGAATCCTAAGACAAAGGATATTACATTCACAATAAGCCTTCCCAATTTATTGAAAAAGTAAAAACCATAGGGGGGAGTCCCTTTTGGCTGATGCTCAGGTAACATGAAATACTGACACATTGCTTTTAATTTCTCTGGGGTTAACTGCCTGGTTTTTTCAATCAACCCTTCCATGGATAAAGGTGCTAATTCTTGTTCTGGCTCAAAGTATAACATAGCATTGATAGCCTGAGGTGTGATAGGGAACAGAACACTTTGATCAGGAGCTAATACAGCTCTTTGTGCGGGATCATAATTTGCATGACAATAATGAATGATTTCAGGGAAAACGTGGACTGTAGGAATAAAATACCTTGGGAGATTGGATTCCCACAACCCTATAAGATCTTGCCCCTTTGAGTGTTCGTCTCTGCAGCGACAGAAGCTCAAACGGGGACTTTCATCAAAATGTAGGTCTTTTATTTGGAAATCTTCATCTATCAGAGGTAAATAGTCCAAATCTCGGTGAGGAGCATTCAAAGGAGTGACATTTAGAGCAGTTGGGGCCTCCATTTTGGTTCTTGTGGATTCAAAATGGAGGTTTCAGTTTTTCTTGCAGACTGGACGGGATATCTGACAAATGAGGAAACTGGAACAATTTGCAGGTTTGGGAAGCAAATTTACAGGTTTTAAATCTTCAATGAGGACTCAGAGAGGACTTTTAACCATTTTTTCAGAGAAAAAAACAAAGGAAACTAAGCTTGACTCGCAGTCGGGCGCGGAATGATAAATACCTGTTTTTTAATGGAAACTGGTTCTTCAACAGGTAATGAACAATGGCGGGGACGTTCTTCAATACTGGCGCAGCGGAATTTCGGAGTAATTTGGTGTATTTGCAGTGAAATTTGAAAATTGCAGCGGGAGCTTAGTCTCTTTCGGAAACTAAAAATAACTGAAAAAACACGAAAAAATGGCTTATTTACAAGTCAAAAGGGTTTTTGTCGTTTTCGAGGTGATGACGTCATTTGACGTACGGGGTGACGTAAGGGAGTGGGGCCGGCGGTATGCGGTAAATGGTAAGCGGTGAGCCCGCACCGCTTATGGATGAAGGCGGTAAAAGACGCGATGGCAGCTATTCCACAGGACGCTTGCCACGTGGAATGCTGACTTTTCAAAAACCGCCCATCCCCCGCTGGTTAACACGCTGGCAAGGGATGGGCAGCGGGATTGATCATCGTCGTTGATCAACGGACGAATGATCTAACGGCTGAAAGGACGGGGAACTTGTGCGATTTCAAAGGTGGGCCAGTCGGGGTTTTAAACAGGTTTTAATGTGATATTTGATTACCCCGGGGAGAAGTTAATAGGCGGGAATGGTTGTTAATTAGTCCAAATGATTAATTAACCCCGTGAATATTATGGAATGGATTGCGGCAGAGATTAGCCAGGTGGAATGCTACGTGGACGGAACACGATCGCAAAGACTTTCGCAAATGTTTTGATATTAAACATACTTGTCGCATGTCTAAAGGTTTTTTGTATATTTTTTATTATATGATGAATGAATTAATATAATTAATTCATCATAGGGGCGGAATGTATATATAAGGCTATAGTTTTAACCAAAGGGCTTTATAAAGCAGGGTATTTATTTTAAATGTGTGGGAATATATACTTTGGTAAAACATTATAATAAGAGGGTTTTGGGGATATTTATTAGAAAAGGGAGTTATATACTTAGGAAAAGGGATTTCACTAGGGATTTAATATAATAGAGTTAAATGTTAATATGATAAAGGACAAGGAAAATCAAAACATCTTTGTACATCTAAGAAAGTGAAAACTTATGAAGTAAATTGCAACATTTTATCTTCAACACTAAAACTTAGAATAACAAGTTGTTTTGAGGAATTTTATGGAATGTTGCATCAGTTTCCTAAGTAAAATAGGATTTTACTTAGGAAAAAGTTAAAGATGGAAGATAACAATGATGGATTATTTTAAGTGCTTAGGTCCCTTTGATCATTAGGCCGAGGGTCCGGTCCCTCCAGAAGTCAAGGAAATGCCTTGAGCCCCTTTGATCTCCAATTACCTTAGTACTTTTGGGGAAATTAGTAAAACTCTTGAGGGGGAAAAATGATGGGGGAGGTTAATGAATTTTGACTTTGCTTGCTGTGATTTTTCAGTGTATTTTCTGCTTCAGTACTTTTGATGAAAGTAAATGATTAACTAACATGTAGCAGCACCATTCATCAGATAACACTTTTGTAGCACCATCTACCTACCCTATCTACTTAGCACTACCATTTTGTCTTCTTTATTAGGGTGCATTTAGACTTGCAAACCCTTTTCAATCTTTTTCTTTTTACATGATGAATCTATCTATTTCCACCCTTATTACATCCAAGGGCTCAGATTAAACTGTTGAGCACCTTTTATTCACTCTACCTAGCTACTTATCTGCCAAGATTAAACTGTTTGGCTAGATATTTATTCTCTAATCTATAACATGAAATTGAAATATGACTAAGCCAAGCTTAAACAGTTTGACTTATTCATGAATTGTGGCAAAAGTTTCACAAGCTGCACACAATTGATTTATTACAACAGAGTAAAAAGTAGTGGCATTTGGATTTGCACACTTTCCTTGGTCTATTTTTTGCTTGGGGTTCATTTTTTCTCTTTTTGACCATTTTTATTCTTTTTACCCTTTGATCTTTCTTTTAGGGTATACCCTCTTTACATTTTTTAAATTTTTTGATTTTTTTGGTTTTTAAGAATATGGAACACCTTTGCTCAAGTAAGAAGGTTTGAACATATTCCATACTTCCATCAAGACAATCATGAAAGATGAAACCTATTGATATAGGAGGCTAACACTGGCTCCACTTGGGGATGGCTTTTCCTTGTGGAAAGTCAAGAACAGTAGATCAGATGCCTCAGAATGTCTTCAAACTGAAAGTAAGGACTTTTCCTTCTTCTGGTAGCTTTATTTACATATGATAGTAAAACTTTTTGGAACTTAGGGCCTTCACTTCGGGCTTCAATTCCAAGAAGTCACCATCCAATCCAAACCGCAGTAACAAAAATAAAACAAGCAAACAATATATTATGTACAAGTTAGGAACATTTAAACATTCTAGTAAATTGGATCAAAATAATGCTTAAGCATTCGACCATTGACTGGTCCTTCTTCAACTTCTGAATTGTCCAAGTCCTTCAAAAAGTAAGTGTTGTTTCCCTGCAAGGCATGAATGATATAAGGCCATTTCCACAAGAAATCAAACTTCCCATGTTTACCTTTTTCTTCTCTTCTAGAATCCCATCTTAGGACCTTGTCCCCTAACTGAAAATCCTCTGCTTTAGTCCTTTTATCAAACATTTTCTTTAGCTTTTCCTGTAAGACTTGTGATCTTTAGTATACCTCTTCTCTGGTTTGTTGCAGGTGGATTGTTTGATTAATTCTTCTTTGAATGTCATTTGGCTCCACTTGAGCCTCCTGAAGTAATTTCATGACATGGATTCCTAAAGATGATGGGAATCTTGCTTCCAGACCATAAAATAACTCATATGGACTAGTCCCAATGGATTTCTTGGTTGTAAGTCTGTCTGCCCATAATGCATTGGTCAGTTTCTTATGCCAGTTCTTTTTATTTTCCTCCAACAATTTCTTAATGATATTGATCAAACTCTTATTGGAGGATTCTGCTAGTCCATTACCCCGGGGGTAATAGGCTGTGGAATGGCCTAAAGTAATATGATATTTATGGCAGAAACTAATCATTTTCTTTGATTTAAATGCAGCAGCATTGTCTGTTATAATCTTTTCTGGACATCCAAATCTTGAAAGAATGTTGGTTTCAAGAAACCCTATGATTACAAAATCATTGGACTGTCTACATGGGATGGCTTCAATCCATTTAGTGAAATAGTCTGTAGCAGTTAAAATCCATCTATGTTGCCCTGAAGAAGGGGGGTGAATCTCTCCAATAAAATCTAATCCCCATTGTTGAAAGGGTCTTTCTGTGGAAACTGGTTTTAAAGGCAGAGGTAACAACTTTCTTTTACCCTCAAATATCTGACATTTGTGACAATTTGTTACAAATTTCTTTACATCAGAAAATAATGTTGGCCAGTAAAAACCAGCCCTTAAGATCTTGTCTGCAGTAGATTTCCAGTAGAGATGTCCTCCACAATCCCCTGCATGAAATTCATTAAGCACTTTATCAGCTTCATCTTTTAAGAGACAATTCAATAATATTCCTTCATGATTCTTCCAAAATAGAGTGCTATCTAAAATACAATATTTCGAAGATGTCATTTTTAAAAATCTTTGCTTGGTTCTGGACAACCCTGGAGGAGCTTGCAGGTTTAATAAAACATGAATTATATCAGTATACCAGGGTGAATCTAAGAAAGCTTGACTGATCTGAGGAGTCGTCATCTCCTGCTCGTTATCCAGTTCATTGATATCTAAGGCTTGGCAATTGGTTTCTGTCATAAGTTGTGCTAGACCTTGGCCTTTTATCAGTTTGGTTGGTTTAATCTCAATATCATATTCCAAAATGGTAGCTATCCACTTACCTCGTTTACCTTCAATGCCATCTTGAGTCAAAATATCTTTAACTACTGCATTAGGCACATATGCTATCACATGAGAATATAATATATAAACTCTGAAATCTTTGATTGCTTTTACCAATGCAAAAGCCTATTTTTCCATAATATTGTACTTTAGAGGTGCATCCCTCAGTGCTTTACTAAAAAATGCTATTGGCTTTTCACACCCTTGGTCATCTTTTTGAAGTAAAATAGCTGCAACAGTATGTTCAGAAGCAAATGAAAAAATAATAAAGTCTCTATCAAATTTAGGACTGGTCAGAACTGGTGTCCTTGTTAAAGCCATTTTAATTTCCTCGAATGATTGTTTGGCTTCTACAATCCAGTCAATGCTTGAATCTTTCCTCAACATGTTAGTCAGTAATCTAAGTAACTCTGCTAGACTAGAAATAAATCTTCTCAAGAAGTTGATTTTTCCTATAAATGCTTGCAATTCTTTTATGTTTCTGGGGTGGGGTATTTGCAAAATTGCTTGAATTCTTTCAGGATCAATCCTTATGCCATCTTTAGAAATGATATGTCCTAAAAGCTTTCCTTCTTCCAAACCAAACAATGACTTTTTAGGGTTTAAAGAAATTCCATATTTTCTGCACTTTATAAATACTTGCCTTAGGTGATCTAAATGTTCTTGATCTGTTTTAGAGAAAACAGTCAAATCATCTAAGTAAATGACTGTGTAAATTATTTTTATAAAGCAACAACCATTGCTCTTTGAAATGTAGCTTCCATTCTTTATTTTCCAAATGCATTTCTTTATATATTTAAACTGGGCTTCATGGTGTGGTAATGCTGTTTTATCCTGCATCAGAAGATGAACTAATCTGTCAGATTTTAAAATCATCCAAAGAGGATATTCTCGGAAGATCCCACTACTCCCTTACGTACTGTCCATTTTGGGCAGAGGATAGTTGTTCTTGTTTAAAGCAAACTTATTCAATTTCTTTAAATCACATTGGGCCCATTTCTCCTGTCTTTTTTCTTGTTGGTACCAGGTTAGAAACCCATTTTGAAAATCTGATAGGAGCTATAATCCCTGCTTCAAACATTCTTTTGATTTCCTTTTCAATTGAGGGTAATAAAACAGGATTAATTCTCCTAAGCTTTTTTTTAAAAGGTTTCTGGTCTGGTTTCAAAGGTATAGTATGTTGAATGATGGATGTATCATAAGATTTGAGGTCTTCATAACTCCAGGCAAAAACATCCTGGAATTCTTTTAATAGTTCAACATATTTAACCTTCTGATCTTTTGGAAGAGATTTGGACAACTTAACAATTTTAGGATGTTCTGGTGTTCCTAAGTTGCATTCCTCCATATCGGCCTTAACAGGTTCCATTTTAGGTCTGAATGGAATATCATTTGAGTCGAATAGATCTTCCAAAGGTGTTAATCCTTTGGGTAATTGATTATCTTTTAAATTGATGATTTCTGTTTCATCTATGATCTCATCAAATTCCATGTGTTTCAAATTTTGCATGTCTTTTTCAGTGAACGTGGTTGGATGCAACATATGAATTGCATTTTCTATTGAAATTTCTATTTTTTGTTCTTTTTCTTGATCAAATTTATCAGCAGTCATGTCTTCATCTATATTACAGTTAGAAAACTCATTCTGAAGTGTCAAAAAACTATTGATTTGATTGTTATTCACAAATACTTGCCCATTCAAAATATTATCTGGTATTGCAGGCCTGTGCCTTATCTCGGCTGAAAACTGATGATTGGGATCAAAAGGAAATTTGCATGTACTAGCAAACATTGCTAAACTGTGAGCATGCAAGTTTTGTTTCCTGGGAATCTTGGCAAGTTGGGCTTGTAGAAATGTGTTGAGAATCTCCACAACTGTCTCTCGGTATTGTTTCAATCTCATGTCTTTTGTTGCACATTCTCCTTTAATCTGTTGGATGATTAATTCAGAGTCGCCTATGATTGATACCCTAATGCCTCCTAACTTCTTGACATGTTTAAGCCCCAATAAAAGAGCTTCATACTCTGCCATGTTGTTAGTGCATTTGAAATTTAACCTATAAGCATGACCCTCTGCATGATTGTTCTCTACATTGTGTAACCAAATCCCAACTCCTGCCCCTAGTCTGTTTACTGAGCCATCAAACTCTAAATGCCATAGAATTTCATGTTCATAATCTTCATCAATTGTTTTAACGTATTTTCTGACAGGAGCTAGTTGTTTAGTTTTTTTAGGTATTTCTCGGTCATCTGGTGTTTCTTTGTTTTCAGAGATTTCTTCAATTTTAACCGTGGTTTTGTTTATGATTTCCATTTCAGGAGCTTCTATTTCAGTAGGAAGATCTGACTCAGCATTGTATAAAATAAAAGAATCCATGTCAGAATGTACAGAATAAATAGGGAAGTTTTCAGGCTTCTCATGGCTACTCACTAAGTACTTCATCAAAGTTTCTCTATATAATCTTTTAGGCTGACCAAATACTGAAATAGTTGCATAAGTCATGTCTAATTGAATAGATCCTCCAAGTTTAGCACCCCAAGACCTAGACAATAACATACCATATTTGGGTGGAATATCAGCAACTACTATGTCCATTAAAACTGACTTAGCAGGGTATTGGACCAAAGTGACACACAGATCTTTAATTAAACCTAAACATTTTACCTGACTGGAATCAAATGAAAACAAATCTTTGTATGGTCTAGTAATATCTAGATTCAATCTTTCCATTACTGCTTTTGGCATCAAATTGTGAGATGCTCCATAATCAAGTATTGCATTATGGAGTATCTTGTCATGAACATTCAGGCTTACATAAAATGGAGGAGTTCCCCCACTTTCTGGTTTGCCATTAACCTCAGGGCCAAAAAGAAGTTTGGGTTGATCATCAAGAATATTTACTGAATCATCCAATCCGGTAATGTTAATGTTTAAAGACTTGGAAATCTGATTCCTATAGACATCATGTTTAGCCAATTCTGATAAAGGAACAGCTATCTTGAGTTTGCCTATTTCAGCGTCTAGATTAAAGGGTTTTTCTGTTTGAGCTTTAGCGTTTTGCACAGTTGGATTTTCTCGGTTTACTGGATCTTCAATGTTTTTCTCTTTTTCATGAATGAAGCTTTGCTTTGAAGATGTTTCAGGACTAACTTCCACTGTTTCTTCTACAGTTCCTACTTGAGGAGATGTATTAGATTGCTGTTTGTCAATTAGTTGGTTGTCAGAGACATCTTCAATTATTGGCTTTGAAAAACTAGGAGTTATCCTAGGCAAAATTTGTATTTGGGGAATGTTTTGTACAGGGGAAGTATTTTGTACAGGGGGAATGTTTTGTTTTCCTTTGACATTTTGTTTTGTGGTTTTCTATTTATTTTTCTCTGGTACATCTATCCGTCTACTTCTCAAGTTGTACTGCTTATGAACCTCGTAGATTGCTGTGTCATAGCCTTCTTTGAAATCAAAATTCTCACCTGAATGAGTTTGGAATGTTTCAAGGATATGATTCTCTTGATCATCCTGGGATAGGAAGACTTCTGGTTCATCTTTGTCCTCATTGACATTGTTTATTTCTACATCTTCTGTAGGTTCTTCTGAGGTTGAACCTTCAACAAAGTTTTCTTGGAAAGGTGGTCTAATATTTTGATCAGGGACATTCTTTCCAATATTTTGGTTCAGATTCCTCCTAAAGTTTGGGTTTCTTGCAACATTCTGGTTATCAGTAGCAGACTTTCTTTCAATGGTTTCCACCCTATCACCTAATCTTTCCATACCTTTAATGATTACATCCAGCTTCTTTTCAAAAGCTGAAGGTTCTTCATTCATAGGCATTCTTCTCTCTGCCCTAGCTCTGGCTCGTTTTTCTATCAGATTTGCTTCTACACTTACCACTATACTTTGCATTTCCTCTAATGTTTGTGGAGCTCTTTCCCTAAGAGAATAAGCTATATCAGAGTCAAAACCGTCTGGAAATTTGACCAACACGTTATTAGGTGGGGGTCTTAGGTTCAGAGGAACTGCATGATATGATTCATTGAATCTTATGATGTAATCTTGTACGGTTTCATTTGGTCTTCTTCTTAATTTTTCAAATTCTGATAGGATCTGGAGAGGATCCTTCTTTTTCTCCCATCTGTTCAAAAATTCCCTATACAAAGCTTCTAGGTCAGCAATACTGTTTGGGGCGAGAGCCCTAAACCAAGTTCTAACTTCTCCGGTAAGACTTTGTACAAAAATTCTCATACGGATATCATCAGTATCAATCTCATAAAACTCAAAGTAATCTGTCATCCTTTTGGTGTGTTGTTGAGCTGTGTAGGTACCTGATCCGTCAAAAGGTGTGATCTTACGTTGGTAGTCTGGTGGTAAAGCTGGAGGGTTGGCTGGTAACTGTAAAGGGGCATATCGATTAGCCATTGGAAGATAAAGTGGAGTAACAGGAGTAGCCGGTCTAGTAGGAGGAGAAGGTGGTCTTACGGGAGGAGATGGAGGTCTAACAGGAGGAGAGGGAGGTCTAACAGGTGTTTGAAAAGTGACTGAGCTCGGAGATGTTTCAGTTATCACAGAAACGTTTGAGCTTTCTTCAAAGGCTTGCTCAGACTGAAGGGAGTTATGCAATTCTCTGTCAAGATGATGTGAAACGAATCTGTATTGCAAATCTTCAAAGAACAAAGGATCTGGAATTAATCTAGATAATTCAGTCTCAGAAAAATTTACAAACAAAGATGTTTCAAATCGTGCATCAAAAGGAATGTCATCAATATAAATAATTTTCACAGGACAAGATGCAGATCTAGAGAGTGGTCTAGAACTACCTGTACTTTCCTGACTTCCTCTTTCAGAACTTTCTTGACTTCCTTGTCTTCTAAGAATCCTAGGGATCAGGTTTGGATTTTCAAAAATTGGTGGTGGATTTGGGTCAGGGTTTGACCTAGTATGTCGAATCCTTTCTGAAGCCAGTTTTCTTAGATTATATGTTTTTGGATTTTGGGTTTTAATTGAAAAATAAATACAACTTCTACAAATTCTTTAAGAAATAATGATATGTGATTAAGATTTCCTCAAAGATATGTTTAAACTAGAGACTCTGATTGAAAAATTTGAAACTAAGATTCAACATATAAGCTAAATCAGAGATAGACTGAAACATCATTTATTTACTTTTGCATTTGCATAGCAAAAGCAATTTCAAAGGCTACCTGGCTGATCTTCAGACTCTGTCTATAGCTTATAAATCAAACACTAGTATCAATAAAATGATTCAGGTCCCCAGTATGGTCGCCACTATGTTATCACTCAGGTTTTCCTAGAAGTTGTGTAAGAGAAAAGTATACCCGAGGTAACCACAAACCAATATTTTAGATGCAGAATCTAGCCAATCTGCATCCAGAGAGGGCTCTCTCTTTATGATTTATCTTTGTTCTTGGAAGGTTTTAGGCTAGTTATAGATTCAAAGTTTGTTTTGGGAAAAATGGTGGAATCCACAAACTAAGGGAAAGGTTGAGAGCTTTCAGTCCATTGGGCTATGGAGTCAAAGGATGGCTTTACTGGATTTCTATTCTAAGCACAAGATGGTATTACAGGGCAAGATAGCTAGACAGAGAACAATCCTTAAAATTTCAAGTGGATGGGATGATCTTGAAGGGATGAAAGGCAGCTAAGAATCTTTCACCATGTTCAAGAGAAAGAAGAGAAATGACTACAAGCAAAGAGCAATGAATGATTCTTTGTTACAGTAATCAACAATGTTTAAATCAGCAAAACATGAGCAATTAAGAATTCATGCTTATAACTAATCCAGAAGAAAACATCAAGAATAATCACATTTGAAAATAGAGTACAATTAAGCAAATTCTGTTTCAATCTTTTATGTAAACTATTCAGAAACGGACATGATGATAGCATAAACTAATATAAAATTTAAACACAAGGGTTGGAAAACTTATTGAACTGAAGTCCAACACATGAATCCTGCAACAAGTCCAGTGCTTCAAAACGTCATCCAGTAAGCCACAAGTAAATTTGTCCAAAAGCTTTTTATTCCGAAAACCTCAATGTTACAACAGAGTAATAGAATCCACCCTCCACTCTCTCTTTGAGGGTTTATTTATACAAAAAATAATCCTAACAATCTTACTCTATCCTAGCCAATAATCCAGGCTGACTTAAAGCATATTTACAAACAAACAAGAGACACATGGTCTCGTAAAATAGAATAATGAGTAACGGCTGATGTGCTGTTCCTTTCTTCGTGGACGTGCTAAGGATAAGTGCTTAAAATAGGGCTCTGTGCTGTCCTTTGCGTATTCCTTTGACTTGTTGAATACTCTTTCTTCTTACGGATACTCTTTAACCTTTCATCTGATACTCTTTAACCTTTCATCTGATTTTCTGTTTCTTTCCATTTACTCAATAGTAAAGGTAAACTTTCATCCGGAAAACATTTTTTACAAAATTTCCAGCATTTCCTTCCACCACTGATCATCTGGTATCATTGTTCTTCTGAGTTTCCTTAAAGTTTCATCTGCTTCAGTAAGTTTATAAAAAGTGGGCTCGTTCGGAAATAGATACTTTAGTTCATGCTCCAGATGAAATAGATTCCTTACTTTTTCATAAATACTTTTCCCGGTTGGTAATACAGGTTCTAATGAGCTAGTAGAACCTATAGCTGTATTTTTAGCATGAGCTTTTATTCTTTTCTCATATGTTTCCAAGTCTACTATTTGATCCTCTGTGAGCATGGGACTTGGCAATTCACTGTCCAGCAAAGCTTGAAACTTCTCTCTGAAAACGTTGATATCGACCAAAATGTCTGTACACTTTCTTTCAAGATTTTGCATGAAAGTCCTTTTGGTGAAAACTCTCTTTGCTTCCAAAACTGCACCTGTTCTGTCATCAATTCCTAACAATGCTAGCTGTTGTTTTGTTCTGGAATTCAAAAACTGAATGAGCCGCTGGGCCTGCTCCGGCTTGCCTCTTAATTCATGTCTAGTTTTGTTTATTTCCTCTTGTGCTATCTTGACTAACTCATTCTGCTCAAAAATAGCTTGGATGGAAGGCCAAATATCTCTTATTAAGTTAATGATGTTGTCCCAAAGAATATCATTTATTTCGTTCAGAGGCTTTTCCAATGAAAGATCTTTTTGCAAAGCCTCAACCAATTTCTCCAATCTTTTTATTTCCCTGAGGTTGTCAACAGCTGTCTTTTTGGATGTGTCATATTTTCCCTCCAATTTTGTTAATTGTAATTTTGTTTCTTGGAGTTCTGTGACCTTTAGCTGCAAACTCTCCATCTGTTTAATTAAATCCTCAGAATTCAAATTAGAAATGTTTACCTGAGATGGTTGTTCCTGCTGTCCTGTAGTTGTAGTACCTGTTGTTGAAGTCTGCTTGATATTTTCCTGTTCCTGCAATGCTTTTTCCAACTCCTTCTCTGTTTCATTTAGTCGCTCTGTCAAATTTAAGAGCAATTCCATCATTTCTTCTTGTGAATTTCCTTTTATAACTTCCTGTGTCTGAGGGTGCCTCGAGGCTGGTAATTTCAGCTGTTTTCTGAGTGCAGCTATATCATCCTCTTTCTTTTTTACCAATGCCTCAATACCTTTAATGTCTTTGGGATTGTGACCCAAACCAATGATGATCTCTTCTAGAGATTTTATTCTATTGTCCTTTGCCTGTGAGGAGGCCCTCTCAATCTTTAATTGTGCAGTAGTATTATTCAAGGAATCTTGCAGTGTTAAAGCTGCCATGGCTTTGTTGGTGAGAGTAGAATAAACCATTTCCCCTGTTTGTCTATGAAGCTCTATCTGATCCAAGGGATGGATATCTTTTGCTAAACCTTCAAAATTTGTTCTGATGTAATCTGTTGCTGAAGTTGGCTTTGGCACCTTTGCTTTGAAGTGGCTCATTTGCATTTTACCTTGTGAAAGATCAAATGCTGACATCAACCTTTGCTGATTGTGAGGAGCCATCTTCATATACTGATCGTATACCTTCATTTTAAATGGTTCATTCTTTGTTTTGATATTAATGAAGGTTTTCTTAATGTCTCCAGTATCTGTCTTTGGCGGTCTGAAAGAAGATACTTCAGTGCTTAATTGCTTTTGTATCCCTTTCTGGCTTATGTTTGTTTCACTTGCTGTACCTGTTTGCTGACTGTCTTCCCTACCATCATCAAATACTTCATCTATAATCTCTACATCTGGAGGTGGATCAGACTTGTGTTTTTTAGCTTGATAAACTTGTGGGGCTCCTTTTGAAGGTGTGGTATCTGGAGCTAGCCTCTTTTTCCCTATTTCCACATTCAGTGGAGTTTGCATCTCTGGAACTTGGATTTGTTTTGCTGGTGTGGGAGAAGCCTGAAATGGTTCTGGTGCTTTGGAACTCTGTGGTTTTTCTGCCATGACCAAGGTTTCAATGACCTGAACTATAGGTTCTTTTCTTTTACCCTTGGGTTCTGCTGCTACTGATGGACTATCTTCCTGTAATGCTTGCTGTAGAGTGGCTGCTGTAGATGTGCCAATGTAGGGTACCTGCATTTGATCATATGTTTCTAGGTCAAAATTCTTCTCAACATCTTTCATAAGTTTATTCAATTTGTCAGCTCCACTTTCCTTTTCAGCAAGTGTTCCTTTAACCCATTCATCTTGATTTGCATACTGTTCTATGTCAGGAATTCTGTGATGTACATAAGGAGATGACTTATTTTTTAACCTTCTTTCACAAATGAAACCAAAGGGGTCATAAGGGACCCAACGAAAAGATGTCTGGAATTTTCTCTCTAAAATAAGTTCTGCTTCTCTCTCAGCTTCTCTAGAATTGCAAATGAAAGGACCTAACTGGCTTTTGATCCTTAACTGTGCTTTCTTCTTTACATTGCAGAAATGGATTACATCTGAGTTATTCATCTGTCTAAAATATTCCAAAGCAAAAATTCTCATTGGTACATATCTGGGTAACTTGAATGGATGTAATTCACATCCATAAATCCTAATAACTGTATGGTTTTGGTACAAGTACCAATCCCCAACTTTGTAACTTTTTGACAATTGCAGGGTTTTTCTTATCTCAGTACTAAGCCTGGGGGGAGAAACTCCTGTTAACAAGGATGTAGCAGGATGTACAAATTGATCAATGAATTCTGAATAAGAGTAGGGAGAATCAGAGGACAAATGAATGATGGGGGACCAAAAAATAACAGACCTGGGATTACCTTTAGCATCAAGTTTCTGAACAGGGAAAGGGAATTTGTCTGAGTGATAGAAAGTTATGAGATGATAGATAACTGAGGAGTACTTGAAAACCTTTTCATCATCTAGCCTTAAAAATTGATCATGGATTTTGTTGGCAATGAAGGAAGCATAATCATACTTAATCTCAGGAGGCTGCCCAGGGGTAAAGATAGATAGTTAAGCCAGAGTTATCTCATCTACATACTCACTGGTATTGAATCCTAAGACAAAGGATATTACATTCACAATAAGCCTTCCCAATTGATTGAAAAAGTAAAAACCATAGGGGGCAGTCCCTTTTGGCTGATGCTCAGGTAACATGAAATACTGACACATTGCTTTCAATTTCTCTGGAGTTAACAGTCTGGTTTTCTCAATCAACCCTTCCATCGATAGAGGTGCTAATTCTTGTTCTGGCTCAAATTGTAACATAGCATTGATAGCCTGAGGTGTGATAGGGAACAAAACACTTTGATCAGGAGCTAATACAGCTCTTTGTGCAGGATCATAATTTGCATGACAATAATGAATGATTTCAGGGAAAACGTGGACTGTAGGAATAAAATACCTTGGGAGATTGGATTCCCACAACCCTATAAGATCTTGCCCCTTTAAGTGTTCGTCTCTACAGCGACAGAAGCTCAAACGGGGACTTTCATCAAAATGTAGGTCTTTTATTTGGAAATCTTCATCTATCAGAGGTAAATAGTCCAAATCTCGGTGAGGAGCATTCAAAGGAGTGATATTTAGAGCAGTTGGGGCCTCCATTTTGGTTCTTGTGGATTCAAAATGGAGGTTTTAGTTTTTCTTGCAGACCGGGCGGGATGTCCGATAAAAGAGGAAGTTGGAACAATTTGCAGGTTTGGGAAGTGAATTCACAGGTTTTAAATCTTCAATGAGGACTCAGAGAGTACTTTTAACCACTTTTTCAGAGAAAAAACAAAGGAAACTAAGCTTGATTTGCAGTCGGGGCGCGGAATGATAAATACCTGTTTTTGGACGGAAACTGTTTCTTTAACAGGTAATGAACAATGGCGGGGACGTTCTTCAACACGGGCGCAGTGGAATTTCGGAGTAATTTGGTGTATTTGCAGTGAAATTTGAAAATTGCAGCGGGAGCTCAGTCTCTTTCAGAAACTAAAAATAACTGAAAAAACACGAAAAATGGCTTATTTACAAGTCAAAAGGGTTTTTGTCTTTTTCGAGGTGATGACGTCATTTGACGTACGGGGTGACGTAAGGAAGTGGGGCCGGCGGTATGCGGTAAGCGGTAAGCGGTGAGCCCGCACCGCTTATGGACGAAGGCGGTAAAAGACGCGAGGGGAGCGATTCCATAGCTTTAATGCCACGTGGATGGTCTGACTAGTCAAAACCACCCATTCCCCGCTGGCTAAATAACTCACACGGGATGGGCAGCGGGATTGATCATGACCGTTGATCAATGGAGGGATGATCCGACGGCTGAAGGAAAGGGAAACATGCGGGGGATTGAAAGGTGGGCCCGGCGGGATTTACATTCGTTTAACTGTTATTTAATCGCCCCGGGAGGATTTCGATTGGTAAGTGAAAGGTTATTAATTATTTCAAATAACTAATTAATCCCATATGCAAAGGTAAAGGGTCGAGGCGGAGTTGGCTTGAGAGGAATGCCACGTGGACGGACCACGGTGGCGCAGGACTCCGTCGCATTTTATTCTTGTTTTTGGTGTTAAACACATATATTACATGTCTAACGCTTTATATATATATTTTATTATACGATGAATTAATTAATACACAACTAATTCACCATAGGGCGGGGATTAATGTATAAGGCTATAGTTTTAACCAAAGGGCTTTATAAAGCGGGGTATTTATTTTAAACGAGCGGGAATATATACTTTGGTAAAACATTATAATAAGAGGGTTTTTTGGGGATATTTATTAGAAAAGGGAGTTATATACTTAGGAAAAAGGGATTCCACTAGGGATTTAATATAATAGAGTTAACTGTTAATATGATAAAGGACAAGGAAAATCAAAACATCTTTGTACATCTAAGAAAGTGATAACTTATGAAGTAAATTGCAACATTTTATCTTCAACACTTAAACTTAGAATAACAAGTTGTTTTGAGGAATTTTATGGAATGTTGCATCAGTTTCCTAAGTAAAATAGGATTTTACTTAGGAAAAAGTTAAAGATGGAAGATAACAATGATGGATTATTTCAAGTGCTTAGGTCTTTTTGATCATTAGGCCGAGGGTCCGGTCCCTCCAGAAGTCAAGGAAATGCCTTGAGCCCCTTTGATCTCCAATTACCTTAGTACTTTTGGGGGAAATTAGTAAGACTCTTGAGGGGTAAAATGATGAGGGAGGTTAATGAATTTGACTTTGCTTGCTTGTGATTTTCCAGTGTATTTCCTGCTTTAGTACTTGTGATGAAAGTAAATGATTAACCAACATGTAACAGCACCATTCATCAGATAACACTTTGCAGCACCATCTACCTACCCTATCTACTTAACACTACCATTTTCTCTTCTTTATTAGGGTGCATTTAGACTTGCAAACCCTTTTCAATCTTTTTCTTTTTACATGATGAATCTATCTATTTCTTCCCTTATTACATCCAAGGGCTCAGATTAAACTGTTGAACACCTTTTATTCACTCTACCTAGCTACTTATCTGCCAAGATTAAACTGTTTGGCTAGATATTTATTCTCTAATCTATAACATGAAATTGAAATATGACTAAGCCAAGTTTAAACAGTTTGTCTTATTCATGAATTGTGGCAAAAGTTTCACAAGCTGCACACAATTGATTTATTACAACAGAGTAAAAATTAGTGGCATTTGGATTTGCACACTTTCCTTGGTCTATTTTTTTCTTGGGGTTCATTTTTTCTCTTTTTGACCATTTTTATTCTTTTTACCCTTTGATCTTTCTTTTAGGGTATACCCTCTTTACATTTTTTAAATTTTTTGATTTTTTTTTTGTTTTCAAGAATATGGAACACCTTTGCTCAAGTAAGAAGGTTTGAACATATTCCATACTTCCATCAAGACAATCATGAAAGATGAAACCTATTGATATAGGAGGCTAACAATTTATATAGACAAATTTTGTAGATTCTTTTTGTAGAGCTCAAAGTACATAAACAACAAGCGAAGTGGCAGAAGTGTCTGTGAAAGAAATTCATAGTCTTGATGGTTTTCTTAAAGTAATAGTAACAAGAAACTTTTGGAAATAATTATTTAATATGAGTGGAGAAACACTAGCTTCCATGAGTTCTACATATCAAACACAATCAAATGGTCAAACAAAAATAGTTAAGAAATGTTTTTAAGGTTATCTACAATGTTACTCTTTAGAAAATCAATCTTAATGGATGAAGTGGGTTCGTCAAGGAAGAATGGTAATATGATACTACCTATCACACATCTACTAAAATTTCCCCATTTAAGGCCTTTTATGGATATCCAACTCCTAGTATCTCATACTTTTTGCAAGATAAGTCCAAAGTATAGGAAACATAGTCACATATGGAAAATACTAAAGAAACTTTGAAAATTATTATGGAAAACCTTCAAATGACATGAAACATGATAAAACAACAAGGGGAACAACATTGAAGTGAAAGATACTTTGAGGAGGGTAATTGGGTATTTTTTAGATTATAGCATTATAAGCAATCTTCATTCAAGAAAAAGAAGAATAAAGAATTAGCTCAAAAATTCAATGTGGAAAAAGTCGAAGTCGGGATTAAATCGGCAAGGGTCCAAAAGTTGAAATACTCGATAAAGTCGGGAGTTTTTTGAAAAAGTCGGCAAAACTAAAAAAATACAAAAATATTCATTTTTGGAAAAAATCCTGATTTTTTCAAAAAAAATTAAAACTTTAACTACTGCATTAGGCACATATGCTATCACATGAGAATATAATATAAAATCGCGATAAAATCGCGACTTTACTGAGATGAAAAAGTCGGCAAAAAGTCGGCCAATAAAGTCGGCTCCGGGAAAAATTCGGGATTTTTTCAAAAATTCGGGACTTTTTGCCGACTTTTTCCACACTGCAAAAATGTTATGGCCCTAAATAATTATTCATAGGATTGCACAAGTGGTATAGAAGTTATATTTTCCTTCTTCTTGCATTCATAAGGTTTTTCATGTATCTTGCCTAAAAAGGTTTTGGGAAAAAATATGCCAATGTAAATAGAACTTCCAAAATTAGATGAAGAATGAAAGTTGATTCTTGAACCACAAAAAGTTATAGATAAGAATTTTGTATCTCTTTGACATATAACCATTATGAAGTACCTAATCAAGTGGAAGAATATTCCTCTAGAAGAAGGTACATGGTAAAATGATCAATTCGTGATGAAATACCCACGGCTAAAGGGTTCGTTTGAAGTTTTGACAAAGGTTTTGTTATATGTTATATGTTTTATATAACGTGCGGCGGAATAGTTTTATTGTTTTTAAAGGTCCCACACAGTGATAAAATTTGAAGGGAAGGTCTGAATTTCAATTAGAAGGGCATATATCTATGTCACCCTTCCATAATGAAAAGCTTAAAAAAAAAAACTTTTCAATTGACCACAATAAATTGTTTTTACATTTCATTTTCAGAAAGACAAAACCATCAATCTTTATATTAATAAAAGACTATTACATATACAACAATGAAGAAGGCTCCATCTTTCATTGCTTAAATATCTCATTGGCAATGTCAACATAAGTCTTGAAGACACTATTATAAGAGTTTGGATACATACCACCGGGATATAGGAGATTCTTAAGTGTCAGATTGTGTAATGCAATTTTGACTTTGTCTCACAAGGAGCAGCAGCATGGAGGTCTGGATTTTTCTTATAGAACTTTTTTATTTTTATTTGAAACGTTGTTTATAGATATGAATACAACAATGAAATTATGAGCATGGTGGACAATTAGTCAAGCTCATGATGCCAAACAATGATGATGTAAGTTTGGAATTTAACATTTTTAAATGTTAAAGACAAATAGTCAAAATCACTGACAACTTAGTATGCCATAATTAATAATCATTCCCTGTTCACTTTTGTTAATAGGTTTATGTCACACGATGATCTCTCTTCTCTGGCATTTACTTGTATTGAAGATCACTATTCCAGGAATAAGGAGTTATTTTCTCCAAAAATAACCCCAGCCAAACATTGACAATGCATCAAGGATATCTTTCTATGCTTCATAAGTACATATGTTCTACTTCTAAATCATGTCTTAGAAGTGGTTGTTTTGTTGGAAATTATTCACCAGTTGGTTTCATACCAATTTTTTTTTCACATTTTCACCATCCAATACATGAAAAAGATAATGGTTTAAAACAACATAAATATTTGAAATTTTGCAAGAATTGTCTGGCACACTTTGAATATGAATTTTGAAGTCAAGTGCATGATGTTGTATAGGATTAAGTGTCATTTTGAATACCAAATGTTTCACAAGAAACTTCTCAAAATGCTACCCTGCAGTAAGGATTAAATGACAATACTGCATCAACTATTTCCATAATAAAAGTGCACCTCAGCCATAAGACTAAACAACTACAAATGTTGTAGATCTAACAAGACCACACAATCAAATGTATTCCACAAGGCCAATACTGTATGAAAAATGAAAAGGAGTTTGCAACCAAAAATACCTTAGACAACTAATTCAATTAGATACACCAAACCATCAACAAAAAGTAAAACCAGCCTACTCAAAAGGCAAGCGTTTACCTCCTTTGACAAAATTTTGAGTTCCGAAACAAGAGCCTTTATTGTCTTGTCAATGCCCCTAGTAATTTGAACGAGGTTTGCACTTGCTGCAACAACCTAAACAAAAAAGTTTCATTTCAAATTATTTTCCACAAATTTAAGATACAACCATTGTCAGTTTTGTATTTCCTAACAAGATCATAAATTTTAACAAAAGAACCAATTTTTTTTAATACTTGATAGCAATTTTTTCACTCAAAAACTATCTTAGACTCAATAAGCCCAACCCAAAACTAAAAAACCAAACACAGGCCAAAATGAACTAGATGATCTTAATCAGTGCACTATCATTAAAAAATTTACATACCAGACCCTCATATTAAAATAAACAACATTGGTTTCTGCTTCATTATTACGTGAAAGGATGAATCTGTGACAACATTTTTTGGAGGAGGTTTCTTTCATATCCACCAATTTAATTTGAATTTAAAAATTCCTGCACAGTTTTTTGTGAAACGACCCACTGACCCATATTGTCTAGGTGTATTTAAACAAACAACCCGACATTAACCATTCACTGTAGTAAATTAAACAAACAAAAATTTACCCCCCAGTTTTGTAAATTCAAAAGGAGGACACGTGGAGCATTAATATTGGATCGCATGAAATTGAAGGGAATATGAAAACCTGAAAACCGGACCCGAATTTTTTATAAGGCACATTGGATTGAGAATTCGCGTTACAAATTAGGCAGACGTCAGCATCCCATTTTGGAACGCGAATTTGGTTTGAAATTCAATCTATTCAGACTTTTGAAGTCCGACGGAAAGGTTTCTTTAATGTTTTGATAGTTTAATTTTATGTATGCTTTAATATATACATATGTTTTAAACATATGTTATATATATATCATATGTGAAATGAAAAGTGGGCCATAGAATTTCGTTTTAATTTTATTTTTTTTAAAATAGGGTTTATTATAATATGTTTTATATGTTACGACATATAAAAATAAAAAGGACAAAAAAGCTTGGTAGTTTTTTTTATAGACAGTACGTAAATTTTTATTACACAGCAGTGTGTAAAAAGTGAAAGACTGAGTGTAAATTTTTAAGTGTGTATGCACAGTAGTGCGAAAGTGAAAAACACAACAAAGTGTTTTAGAGACAGAGTGTGTTTGTTTTGAACAGACAGTGAGTTGGTTTTATGCACTGCATTTTGTAGCAGTCATAATTTTGTAACCCTCTCAGTGAGGAAGAAGTGCAATAGTTTTTTTTGAGTTATTGAAGGGAATAGAAGTTTGTTTTCAAAGTATTGAAACTCTGTCTCCTGTCAAAGAAATTTTTATTTTCTCTATGTTAGAGGAAGGGAGATTTATTCTCCATTCATTGTTCTGGAATTTTTCAATATTCCAACATGTGCAAGAACAATAGATGTTGTGGTTCCATCCCCAAATAAATCATTTGTCTTTTCCGCAGCTTGCCTTACCAACTTGGCCCCAATATTTTCAACTGGGTCCTCTAATTCAACCAATAAAAAGGCCAAAACCATAGCATTGAGATACATTTCATTACACTGTCAATAACAATAAAATTTGACTCAACCATAACCCTTTCCTTTTATTGTTGTGAAAATCTTTATGCATTACTCCAATGTGGCTAGTCCATAGGCCAAGTAGACCACTGGGTAACAAATATGTTTCCTTTCACCTTTGAGTTTTCAAATTATGCCTACCAAATCTAAGACATTTAAGAGGGGGAACTAATACAACGTTAAAAATAAAACCAGAGAAAACATCTAAAAATTACCTCCTTAGCTACTGTCACACCATCATTAACTATTTTCGGAGAACCATGCTTGCTCTCCAAGACAAAATTTTTCCCTTTGCCCCAAGGGTGACTCCAACAAGATCAGCAAGTTTGTTCACACCGCCTGCAAGACAAATTGACAATGCTTTCAGTAAGTGTGCAATTGAATGCCAAACCATATGCCAAAACAACCCTCCATGAAAAATTAAAATAACACATTAAAATCGAATATAAGTGGACAAGGAAAGATCCACCGTAGTGAATTTTCACGTGCAGGTGACCTTCCTTTAAACATAATTTTTTCTCTGACCTGCAATTTTTTTGTCACTGAGCCATCCTTGTTGAAGTACAACTCCTTTTCCATAGCTATTGTATTAACTACCTTCTCTCTGTCGCGTAATCTCAGAGTCCCTCTTCTGCTTGAGCGATTAAAGGAAATGGGTGAAAAAACTGAAAGAGAAGACAATTGTCTGCCATAATTATCAAACATTGCACCCAACTTCTTTCCCTTTCCATTGTTACCCAATGAGGTAGATGTGGCAATTGTTGTCATACTGCCCAAAGCAGAGGCCATCTTCTCTTATGCTGAATATAGAATTACAAGATCTTCATATTAGTATGAACCTTAAAAAACATGACTCCCATTGCTAAAAACCACTTTTAAGTTATAACAGGCAAACTAAACAACTATCGCAACTTTTGGCAACTTCTGGAGCATTAAGAGAGAAACAACCAAAGAGAAATACAACCACAATCCTCATTTTAATGAGGCCGGACTATATATTTGCATTAAGATAATAGAAAGAAATCACGACTATATTAAGGCCAGCACAAAACAATCTTTAACCAGTGTCTCTCGCGACCTTCAGGTTGCCATGCTAGAGGTTGCATATTTTTAATTTAAATTCTTGACCTCTCGTGCCCATATATGAATGCATCCAATGGGATATCTACATCAAATGCTCCTTTATATCCCCAAAACAAATTCCCTACTACAAGAGCACCAGTATTGATGGATCACCCCACACCATCCCACCCACTAGAAATGGTGAAAAAGGAAACCCGAGAAAACTTCTGAAATATCTCAAGATGACTATATGGGTGGTTCTTATGAATCAACCAACCATTCAGAACATGCTCATCAATCCAAAACATGAGTATTATGTGATGATATTCAAGCAGGCACTGAATCGGATTTCTGAAGCTATGTTAGAGAAACCCTAAACTCTCATTGAAAATAGGTGAAATGTGGCACCACTCAGAGATTGACATGTGCCAATTGGTACAAGTGGTAGACAATTGGCATGCTCAAACAACAAGGTGATGCAGGAATGACATGAGGGAGAAAATATCAGAAAAGCCCCAAATCTGGAGAACTAAAGCTCATCACCATTCACCAACCTAAGATTGACAACTTTACATGATGTAACCTATGAAATCGTAAATGGAGAAATCACAGTAACAATAAAGTAACCTATGTAACAATAAATTTGGATTCATCATGGGAGTGGTAATGGGAGAAATCATAGTGAACAACAGGAAACATGCAGAGTTGCTTACAATCAAATAGATGAAAAAACACATATAAAAAACCTAGATAATAATCATGAACAAGCTTAATATTGAATTATGAACTGTAAAGGAACTTACAAAATGTGACATTACGAACCTGGTCAAGCGCACAAGCAAAAATATCGTGGACATGACCCTGGTTGACAAGTTGTATTGCTCATGATGCAAGAGGATTTGTACCTGCACTGCCAAGTCAATCAAAATCCATAATTATCTATACAATAAATACAAGTAATTGATGTAGTATTTTTTACTCTAAGATGCATTCTTATGATAATGTTAGAACATATGTTGAAAATGTCAAAACATACCTGAATAAGCTCCTCTTCATTTCAAGAGCAATTTATTGGAGTCGCATGAACTTGGAACAAGCCTCCCACGATCTGAAAGAGTAGCAACTAAGTCAACAGTGACTTTTTTGTTGCTACGCTGGATCGAGGGAGGTTTGCTCCAAGATTAAATTGCTCCAATAAATTATATTCTACTAAACAGGGCCAACCACGTGAAGGTGGAAGCTCTTATGGCCCCTCCACCCCCCCTCACATCACTCTCAATTCCCCAATACCCAATCTATATTTAATTTTTTACTTTCATGAGCATAAAAAAAAATATTCAATAACTAATAAAAAAACAATTCAACAAAAAGTATGCAAGGAAACATTGCAATTAATGCTTGACATAAAAATAGTATGATAAATGAGTTTTTTATATAACACAAAAAACGTTCCAAGTATGGTAACGTTTGTCTTATAATAATACAATATTTTACATTATCAAATTTTCTTTTTCTTCTTCCTATTTTTAAAGCTCCTAATTACATCATCAATATCATCATGCTCTGCTCTTGTTTCATGCCTTTCGACTCGCACTGCTGACCTAGTTGTGTATTCATGATGTCTGGGCTCATCTAGTGACGGGGCATCGCCTACAAAAATAGATAATATTAAATTTTAATTGTCAGTTTTTAAATATCATTGAACTAGTTCATTAATATTAATAAAAAAAATTGCAATGACATTATTTACCTGGTGCACTAGTTGTCACCGCTGACCTAGTTGCATTGTCATGATGTCTGGTCTCATCCAGTGACGGGGCATCGCCTACAAAAATAGATAATATTAAATTTTAATTGTCAGTTTTTAAATATCATTGAACTAGTTCGGTAATATTAATAAAAAAATTTGCAATGAGATTATTTACCTGGTGCACCAGTTGTCGCCGTTGGGACTGTTGCCCTGTCTTCCTCTCTGGTGGTAAGATCCTCAAGGGAAAAATTCTCTGTCATTTAAACAAAAAGCGTTATAAGGACAACCATCAAGGTATAATTAGAAAAAATTATAAGTGGAAATTAATTACCGTCACGGCCCTCACTGATAGTAGCATTGTCGGCTTGGTCCCCACTACAATGATCAGGTTGCACGTGAGGATCATCTACATCTGGCTCTAAAACTAGGTTATTTGCCTCGTCGGTAGTGTTGCTCCCCTGATTTAAACAAAGTTGTTAGAAATTAAATTTATGGACGAAAACAAACATATTGAAAGGTTAATGTTTTACCTTATCAGGCATTCTGGATCTTGGGACCTGCCCCAAGCTTCTGCAACGTTAAACTACGGCTTGATCGTCGAAATGGAAAGCGATATTTTTATCTTCCTCTGTAGTTTCTGTTCCGAATTCATCACCCTACATTACATATGATTTTGTATTTTTAATCATATTTGATAGGATTACAAAAACGTTGGAAGGCGATACAATTAATTATAAGATGTTTAGGTACTTAATTACAATTCTTGCGGCTAATTTCAAGTAGCTGCCCTGGCCTAGCTTGTGATGGCCCTTTTTTTCAATCATAGCTTTGGTTGCCTTTGAGGTGTTAGGAACCTAGCATCGAAAGATTGAAGTCAGATATGACGTAGCACAATTTTATTTTAGACATAGAGAAAATTAAAGCTATTGAATTAAAGTTGTAATTTACCTTGCGGGTCCAGTTGGCATTTTTTGCCCTTTTCTCTTTTCCGTCATGGATGAGTGCTCTTCACTCACTCTCTGGAACTGTGAGAGGATGCTCGTATCTAGGGTTAAATTGCAATTGCTTCCTATAGGTGTCCCTGGTATATTTCAAATATTTGCCGGCTACCCGAGCCACCGTTGTTCTGTCAAATGTGCCGACCCCAAAAAGGGCTTCTAGATAATCTAGAAGTTCTTTTTTCAAGTTGGAATTCTGAGAATTCCACCCTGTGCGTATGGTTGGGCCAAAAATTACCAACGCATGGCTCTCCAAAAACATGTAGAACTCATTGTTTCCTACATAGAAAAAAAAAGATATTATCATTAATTTAAAAATAAAAATCATGATAAATATGTTTTAGATAAAGTACATGAAATAGTTAAAATATTAAAATTTACCTTGGAGTTGTACATGCTTTATAGGGACACCCTCATCGTTCACCAACAACGTGCCATTAATGGTCCCTGTGGAGCTGACACATGTAGCTCCAGGAAACACAATAATGTAGTTGGCCATATCAGCCTCATCATTGCCAACACGTTCAGCAGTTGGCTGGGTGTCTGCTTGGGCAGGGTGTGTTTCTTGGCTGGCACCTAAAAGAGTAGAAGGTGTACGAGAGGGTTGCTGGGAAATCTCTTGCCCTTGTGTCCCACTACCACCAACACCGGGTTCAGAAAGTGCCAGAAAACGCTACATACAAAAGAAATTTTTGTTAGTTTTGTCAATGTAAAAATTAAAAATCAAACTATCACAATTCATCTCATGCAGAACAAAAAAAATATCCTTTTGAATTTTTATTATTACCTGATATGTTTCTAGTTGGCTTATAAGTTGTTTTATCCTCTCTTCTATTTCAGGTGTTTGAGGCACGTCTATCAAAGTATTAAATTCCGACCTTGCATCTCGTGCCCTTTTTCGCAACAAGAACACTGGAGATAGGGATGAAGAAAGCTCTTCCTCAAAGAGGGACTCATCAGGCGTACCATGGCTATGTGTCTGCATATTTGAACAAAATTAATATTATTTCAATTATGTAAATAACTAAAATACCTGAAGATAGAGCAATGCTGGCACTTTACATGTTCTTCCGCTGGCCTCTTTCCGTGATCATCCCATCTTGGGGTTGTTCCTGTACTGCCCTGATTAGTCTGCCACATTGCAATAAAATTATAAATGTAAAAACTTGAAAACAATATCTAACTTGAAAACACAAAATGAAAACAAAAATAATTTCTAATATGACACCAGAAGACAGAGTTAGAGTTTCAAATATGCCTTGCATTGAATTCAGTCTTGGAAACATGTCATTGCACATTAAGGCACCCAAACAAGAGACAAGTTGACAATGAAGACCTTATTGAATATATTGTTGGAGAAACTTCTAGTAAACTTGTTGTGAAGACCTTGAGGACATTTTTGGAGCAACATTGTTGAAGCTGATGGTATAGCATTGTTGGAGACGACCTTGAAGGGCCTTGAAGTGAAGCTTTTGGAGCAACTATTGAAAAATCCTTAGAGCATTTAAGTAAGGCACTTTCTATCTTCCATCACCTTTTTCCTTCCAATATCCTTTAAATGATTTTTTTGATATTTAATGTTTGAAATCAAGTTATAATTCCTTGATTATATGTGTTTGGGGACTTTCCCTTTGAAATTACCCAAAAATACCCTGGCAATTTTATCTTCAGGATGCATGTCTAACCCTATTGTTCAATATTTTGATTGATAGTAGTAAACATAGAGATTTAGGGGGCTCTTGACTTGGTTTGGTTGGGCCATTAGATCCCTAACATCTACTAGGGAGAACCCCCCTTGAGTTGGAGGAGAGCTAGCCCGAAGTGAAACGAGGTTGGTGAGGTGACAATGGGGCTATTGAATTACACATGGTATCACACTTTAGCTTTAGGAATTTATCTTGAGAAGTGCGAGATTTTGCCATATCAATTCTCAAATTGTTTACAACACTATTGTTAAGAACTAATAAGAAGTGATGTTGAGGGGTTTTTGGGTATAAGAAACAATACCATTTAAAAACTAGGGTTCTCAGTCCTTGGCATCCCTTCACCTGGGCCTAGGGGCACACTAGAATAATTTCACACTAAACCATGCAAACGTAAAAGTAACTTAACAGATCCATAAAGTAATAATAATCATAATTCCTAATTTCCTATTGTACGATATGATGCAAATTATTCAAACATGAAGCAATGAAGACATGAAATGTATGAATTTCAAGATTGATGAACCAATACAAGAAGTTAGAAACTACAACTTTGATTCAATACTCTATGTCCTAACTCCAGGAAGGAATCTAGTTTGTAGTACAGAACATGCATCGTGTATTATCAATTCTTAATTGACAACAACTAAAGGACATCTACCTCATCAATTCCTTCCCATTTTGTGCTTTTATGTTATATTCCTTATAAAAGTATCAAATTTCTCTCAAAGTAAGAAAACACTGAATAAAATAAAAAATAGTTGAGATATGATTGAGAAATGGTCATTTATTTCTTGAAAGGATCTTCACAATTTATTTGGTTGTTTTTCATCTCAAGAAACAAGAAATGACCTAAGAAACTATCGTGATGTAATATAAGAAACAACACGGTGCAATGGCCATTTTCAAAGCCAAATGATGTCCATTGAGGACATGGCCTTTATTTTGTTCTTGTTTCATAGGAGTTTTGGGTAGAAATGGAACTTTGTTGTACCATTTCCAGTAGTAAAAAGGAAAAACCTTCTTTTTCCATGGGAAATAATTTACCTTTCCTTTTTCAAGATAATCTAAATCACAAAAAATATGAACTATACTGCACACATTCTTGGATAATGTGAAAGTGGAAAGGAATACCCTACACAAGTGATGCACACATGTACATTTGAACACTAATAGATTTTTGTAGTTGAAATGCAATGCTTGTTTTCATTTAAATGTAGGGTTTTTAAAGCAGGGAGAAATAATGGCTGCCAAATTAATAAGCGTTTCTTTGGGAAAAATTTAAATTTTGTATTGGGTGATGAAGATAATAGAGGGTATTGAATCTTGATTCTTGACATTGTGTTTAACTTGAATAACTCAAATGATTATAAATATCAGTGGATGAGTTCTTTTTCAAGTATGTCACTCAAAACTCTTATGTCAAAGCATTGTATGATGGCTAGCATTTTCTTGTTTCCCTTTCTTCAGTTCAATGTAAAAAGTATATTAATATATTGGAGCACGAATGATAACTACAATTGTTTGCTCTGCAGTATATCCAGCCCCAAGATTATGAAAATTTTTCTCAAGTGGAGCTATTGGTTATTGATGAAGTAGTTGCAATTCCATTGCCTGTTGTAAAGGCTCTGCTCGGGCCATATTTAGTGTTTCTGTGCTCTACTGTAAATGGATAATAATTATAAATGAGCCAACCACAATCACAGATTTTGTAACCATTCGGTTTCCATGGATAGTGATGATGATATTAACCCTATATATCAGTGACCTATATCTATATGACAATGATCTCAACATTGACCTTGATATGGTTGTATGGATGTGACCTTTGGTATGTCATCAGAAAATCCCCAAATATGGAGTACTACCCTTGTGATAAATTTGATGACTTTCGATATCCCATTCTCTACCACTTTGCACTTCACCTTCAATATAGATTAGACCAAGGGCAATTCGTTACTGGGTGTTGAGATGGATGAGTTTGTCGAACTAAAATCCATAGCTTAAACTTCATGAAACTTGTGGAGTCAAATTCATGCAAGCCCAAACACATCTTACACATCCTCTTTGAAACTCATCTGAAAGAACATTGGAAGACATCTAGAGAGAACTTTACAGCCTAACACAATCCAATGGAATTGACCAAAAAAACCCAAATAGAGTCAACCCTACTATAGGAGGAAGGGCCTGCAGTAAGAACTTACCATTTTTCAAGAGCTGAGGTCGAATGTTGTTCTGCAAGAGCTGAGGACGAATGCTGTTCTGCAAGAGCTGAGTGTGAATGCTGAGGGCGAATGCTATTCTACAAGAGCTTAGGACAAATGTTGAGGGTGAATGCTGTTCTGCAAGAGCTGAGGGCGAATGCTGAGGGCGAATGCTGTTCTGCAAGAGCTGAGGGCGAATTCTGAGGGAAAATTTTGTTCTGCAAGAGCTGAGGGTGAATTCTGAGCGCGAATTCTGTTCTGCAAGAGCTAAGGGTGAATTCTGAGGGAAAATGTTGTTCTGCAAGAGCTGAGGGCGAATTCTGAGCGCGAATGTTGTTCTGCAAGAGCGGAGGGCGAATGAGTGTGTGATAATGCATGTAGTTTTTAATAAAATCATTTTTATGTAGCACGGATATAAGTTTCGTATTTTTATGTAGCGTGCATATAAGTGTCATTATACCGATGGCGGAAAAAGCAACACTCTTGCGATGGATGCCTCCAAACGTCGCAATTGCGACACTTAGACATTGTGTTGCACTTGCAATGTTTGGAGGCAGTCGTCGCAAGAGCGACACTTTGGGGCATAGTGTCGCAATTGCGACGTCTTCCTCCAAACGTCGCAATTGAGACACTTTGTCTAAGTGTTGGTATTGCGACACTTTTCTCTAAACGTCGGTATAGCGACGGTTTCGGGCGGGATTGAAAAAATTTGGGGAAATTTCCGACATTTGGTCAAAAGCGTCAGAACCAAGCGTCGGAATTTCCCCCAAATGTACTAGTGATTGGTCACTTCACGGAATATTCATATATGTATAACTCAAACTTTGATAACAAACCCAAACTCACAAATCTCTGACTTGATTTAGAACCAACCCACCAGAGTATAAATGAATGTTCGGGCCCACAATCTTTATTTACATACCTTGCCTTATCGTCTGTGCACTTCGCAATGCAAACATCGTTGATCTGCATCCATATTCGATCGGATGGCATTCACATTTTCTTCAAAATAGTAAATTAACACACACAAAAAGTGCGAAACAAACGATTTTCAATTTCTGACTTCTGCCACGCGTCGCATGCTGAAGTGTATCGCATTTTTATTTGCGATTCCACTTACCACCTTTTAATAATGCAAATACCATCGGTTTTCTAACCCCGATTTCACTGTTCACGCCTTTTTGGTTCCACGCCCTCTGACTCAAGGTTCTGTCCCGCGCGTTATCAACATTTCCTTCCTTTGCAGACTTGCGTTAACCACTTACCTTCCCATGTAGTTTATTCGAAATCTTCGAACAGAGCCATCACTTGATTTTATGTGCCTTTGCTTCAGTAATTCCATTATACGAGCAGGTTCCATAGTTTTTTCTTCCTGCCACTGTGACCCAACGAAAATGAATCGATTTCAGTCGATTTCAATCAAACAGAGGTTCAATGTGGATTCGACATGCTCAAAAATAGCATCTCCTGTGTCCTTTCTCAAAGACCAAGATTCCGCTTCAGTTTTTCCATTTCACTGTGTGAGCATTCACGGTTTTGATCTATGCGCCATTCCAAACATATGCAAAGCTCCACTGTAATTAATTCAAGCATCAACATCAATTAAAATCGATGTTTTCCTCAATTAAGAAATACACCTTTAATTAGCCATCAACCCAACCAAGGTTTATATAATCAAAGGTTGAATTACTTTCCTCTAGTAGGATCGATCCTTCAGTGATCGATCCTTCTGTTACACAGCAATTTGTCACCGTCCCTGCCATTCCCCATCCCGCACATTGGAGGGCTCATTTCGTGACCTGTGAGCAGAGACAAGACTTGAAAATACTTTCATTGCTTCCCTCTGAAGATGAGCTTTCATTGCCCTGAAGACATCTCCCTGCAAAAAACCCTAAAAATAGCTCTTTTTCCTTTGGCGCGGTTCCACAGTTCAGCCCTCGCGCCAAGGGGGAAAATCCTCCAAAGAGGGCACACCAATTGGCGCTCTGTCATAGAGCCGCACCCCCGCCAACCATATTAAGAGGTGTTTTTTTAAAATAAATGGCAGAATTTTCGTGCTAACAAATTCCTGGACTGATATCTATCTTGAGTTGGGAGGTTTGGCTACAAATTTCCATAGAGACGAAGTGGTTTGCCACCTCTCATGGAAGCTTCCTTGATGATAGGGCCAATCCCATAATTATAGGGATCCCAACTCCCCTTCCTCCATCTATAAAAGCTTGCCCATCTTCATTGCAAGCTAGTCTCCAATTCAACACCATCATATCTTTGCAAGAGCCTTCTTGATTCCCTTAAGGCCAAATCCAAGCAAGGAGACTGTTGCTAAGTATCCAGAGAGAGAGGCTTGTCCCATCCTTGACAGGCTTTATCAAGACATGTTTTGCTGACGACCCGCCAAAGGAGAGTGTTGCGTCGAAGCTATGGTTGTATTCTTCTTTTGACTCATTAATGATGAGCGACTATTGGTTATGGTTCCACTCTTGTTCTTGATTATGTTCATGAGTTATGTCCTCTTCGACTGACATATAGTTGTATATACTGGATTTTATGCTTGTGTTTGTGTTGTTTCTTGCATGTGCAGGTGTCCGATCACGGAGATCGTGAGGATTGTGATCTGTCAGGGCAAGGGAATGGGAGCACCACCTCTTCTACAAACGACAGCGTTGGATTCCAGGTAAGCCTTCCTCGCAAGTCGGTTTATTTGCAATTAGGAACTTGCACTGTAGCGTGTTTGATTGTTGCTAGACCCGATCTGGGCTAGTAGGGATCGCCTCGTAAAGCGAGAGGGGATTTACCTCTTGACTCCGTTGGGGAACTCACTTGGGGATCGTTAGCTTGTTGTCGTTCGTTTTATAAGCTATAGACGAACGAAGTTGACGGATAGCCTTGGCCTTTATTGCTACGCATTAGCGAAGCCAGATCAAATACTGCTTGGTCAATCTCGGTTGGTTGTAAAGCTGAACCCTTTGGCTCGTGTCTTGTCTTTTAGTCGTTCTTGATCCTCCTTGCTTGATCAGCTCTTTTGGGCTGGCTCTTTCTGTGGATTTTGCTTTTGGATAGCTTGATCATCACTGGTCTACTTGTTGGATTGCTCTTTTTTTATTTTTGACTGGTAAACTCGACTGGCGCTCTTTTCAGCTTGACAGTCGCGCCCATTAGCGCAGGTTGTTAGTGTATTACTCGCGCCAATTCTATTCTGGCGCTAGTTTCAGCCTTACAGTCGCGCCAATCCTGTAAGGTACTAGGGTTTACTCTGTTTTGAGCTTTCTGAGCTTGATCTGTGTCTGTCTCGCTTTGAGCCTAGATCACATGGTTCATTTGAGTCTTGGAGATTCTGCTTGAAGTTGTGAAGTTTGGTCTTGGTTGGGAGAAATTTTTTTTTTTTTTTCATTTTCAGGCGTTGGCGCTTGTTGTCAGTTCGCAACCCGCACCAATTGGCCATTGGCACTAGTCGTCAATGTGCAAGTCGCGCCAGTTGGCGCTAGTTGTCAATGTACAAGTCGAGCCAATTTCAGGGTATGTGAAAATGGATATTTTTTCCCTAAATCCTTCACCAGTGTGTCTTTCCCTTCTAGTGTTTTCACTATATGAGCATAGATTACATTGCTCATTCTTTCAAATGTCTTCTTTCCATGATTATTTGATGTAAAAGGGAATGAATGCCTTGTTTTGATCTCTTGCTTTGGAAGTCCTCTTTGTGTTTGACCTCATATGTCTTGTCGCCTTTTGAGGGATTTCGTGACAAAGTGTTTGAAACAACGATTGCATTCTTAGTGTTTGTTTACATCTCTTTTGCATTCATCCTTCATTAAGAAGATTTGAGTTTATTTAGTTTTCGTCTCAAAGTGTTATTTTTGTTAAAATTCATTAGATCACATTGCATTGAAAAGTATTTTGAGATTTATCATTGAACTTAGATCACATTGTTTAATGATTGAAAGCTAAAAATCGCTTTGAGTGCATTCTCTTTCATTGAAAGCTTGCATTAAGTAGATTCTCACTTCATCGAAAAATGCATTGAGTGCATTCTTATTATTTGAAAAGGAAAAAGGAAATTGTGCATAGATTACAATTTCATAGTTTTCGAAAAAGAGGATTTTGCATAGGTTACATTGCATTATTCGCATCGTTGTGTGTTTGAAATTACTTTTGGATAGTGAAAGTCATCTAGTTTGGAAGGATTTCGTTTATAGTGTTGTTGTTCGTTGCATCATTTTTTGAAGCTCTTCCCTTAACTAGATAGCATTCATCGAATTGAAAAATTTTCTTTTCTCATGTAGTGTGCATTTTGGAGATTTTGAGACACTCGCTAGGGCCTGAAAATTGAAATGTAATTGAAGATAAACATTAAAATTTATTCAATTTACACTAAGGCAGAATTGAAACATTAACGCGACATTTAGTGGTCTAGGCTAGAAACGTGTTCCGGCGTCTTTAAACCTAGTAGCTGTCTTTTGCCTCTTGGCTTTAGACAGCACTAGTACGGACTTGTGCTCCCCGTACCATCGAGTATATAAAGGGAGACCCCACTAGGTTTCTATCCTTTATCCATAGGAAGCCGAGTCTGCCGCCCTATACCCGTGATACACCGGACACAGCATTTGGGGAGATTGCCTGCACATACGTTAAGTCCTTTGTTGATTTCTCTTTCATTTTGGAAACCAAGGTGTATATTGCAGTTCACGGTTATTTGGTACACCCTTTGCCTAGTACTCCTGGGTAGTCATTTGATCTTTTCTGACTCTTGAAATTTTAAAGGATCACCAAGCGCTTGTCCTTTCACGCTTGCATCAAATATGAAAGAGATAGAGTCACCTTTCATCCGTTTCTCGACTCTTAAAACATGAAACGGTGAAGTTTCTAAGTTTCAATGTGGTAAAATAAATCACCTGCGATCACATGCCCTTTTAGAGTTTGATTGTTGGCCGTTTGATTGTGTGCCTTGGTTTTTAGCCCGTGTGCGATTTTGAGTTGTTGATGGCAACTTTTCCAGAATTCACCAACCAAGGAATCCCCTCCGATGGGAATCCTGGTCATTTTCCTCCTTTTGGAAATGTTGGTGCTCCTTATATGGCAACGTTGTCCCTTCATGGGTTAACTGTTGGGTTTCCTGTTTGGTTGTTTTCAACCTCTATGGTTCTGAATGTCTCAGCTACTGGTCAATCAGTTCCTCCACCTGAACAACATCATGTTGATTCTAAGGTGGACCTCTCCCCTTCTTCGCCTGTTTCTGCATCCTCCTCTTCTAATTCACCTGGTGAAAGTCTAGATTCGAGTAACCAAGTGGCTAAGAAGAAGAAGAAGAAGACAAAGAAGAAGAATTCAGATAAAAGAGAGGTTAGCTCTGCAGCTACTACTTCTAATGCACCTCCTCTTGATAAACCTTCCAACCCTCCACGGAAAGTCAAGTTCCCTTGCATGTTGTGCACGGGAAACCATCTTCTTCGAGATTTCCCTGGCATTCCCAAGGTGCTCGAAGTATGGTCCAACGGTCGTCCGCTGTTGCCTTTGGCTTATAGGAGTCAGGTTGGGGGCACATCCTCAACTGGTGCTGGTAAGGCTCCTAAGAAGCAGGGTAAGCTCACCAATCCCTGTAAGTTGTGTGAAGGGCACTATGCCATTCACCTTTGTCCGTATATGGATGAAGCCAAGCGAGTTTGGAAAACTCATCTGTTTCTGGACCATGCCTTCCGGCTAGTTACAAACAACTTTCTTTGAGTCCTCCTCCAGCTGATCCTATGATTGGTCAAGAGTCATCCTTGGTCGATCCCACTCCCTCGGAAATTAAAATTCAGGAATCCATCCCTGACCAACCATTGGTCGTGGGATCGGTTGAACTGGCCCTGCCTATGGTGCACCAGGTCTTTTCCGTCGAGAGTGGACCTCACACCCCTCATATTCTTCTTGTTTCTTCATATTCCTCAGACTTGGAGAAATATTCTCTTGTCCCTATACCTCAAGAAGTTGCTCCTCCACCTCCCGTGATGGAGGTCCCAGAGGATACTCCTCTTGCCTTCGAGATGGAGGTCATGGAGGATGCTCCTTCTTTTTTCGTAACACCAGGGGAAGACCATCTCAGTTCGATGGTAGCCCCTCCGAGTAGTTTAGTCGCTTCCTTTGATTGGAGTCGATTTGCAGGATATCGCCTTCCGTCTTATGTGCCTTTCGAGATCACGGTACAGGTGTTTGGTCTGGTCGTACCCAGCACCATTATAGATGAAGGCGCGTTTGTTAGTATTTTATCCTCGAATACTTGGCAAGATTTTGGCTCGCCACCGCTTGTGCCTGTTACGCATAATCTGTTGGCATTTAACAGAAGAACGAGTCAACCGTTAGGGATCCTTCCAAGGTTACCTGTTACTTTAGGAGGTAAAACCATCCATATGGACGTGATGGTTGTTTCAGGCCCCTTAGATTTCAATCTGCTCTTGGGGCACGATCACACCTATGCCATGGGAGCGCTTGTCTCCTCCATTTTTCGTGTGGTCTGTATTCCACATGAAGGACAGATCGTGACCATTGATCAGCTTTCGTTCTTTGGTCCTGATGTGGCAACTAGCCCGCCATCATCCCTTCCTGGTTTTTATCCACCCGTTGTATCTGCCCCACCGCAGGTCAACTATGTGGCTACCTACCCCGCTCCTGTACTCAGTGATAGTGCCGTCGTGCATCGTGTGCTGGGGGCATTGGGTCCTGATTTCTAGGATGTTTTCCTTCCATCAGGAGTGGAACTCTTGGAAGCGATGACTTCTTGTTCATTATGATGAGGTCGTCGGAGCAAGGATGTCGGAGCATAGTTTGTTTTCTTGTGTCAAGCTCCTTAAAAAATGAAACAAGCTTGTCGGAGCAGAGTTCCTTGTCTTGTGTCAAGCTCCTTAAACCATGAAACAAAGTGTCCTGAGGATAGTTCTTTTAATGTGTCAACCTCGTTAAAACAATGAAACACGTTCCCGTTCAATTCGAGTCTTTGATCGGATCTCGTAAAATCCCAGTCGAGTCTTTCTCTTGATCTCGTAATTTGAACCTTCACTCCATCCACCTTACATATGGATTGAAGCTTGGGGGACATGTACCTCGAATTGAGTCACCATGCTGGGGGCATGCTTAATTTTTCAAGCATAGTTTGTTTTCATTTCAAGCTTGTGTAAAAATGAAACCAGTTTCAAGCATATTTTATCTTTGTTTCAAGCTTGTGTAAAAATGAAACCAACTTCAAGCAAAGTTTTCTGATTTCAAGCTTGTGTAAAAATGAAACCTTTCCCATTTTACCTCTTGTGATTGTAATTTTTTCCACCTATTTTTTGCCAGATGAGCCTTGGTTTTCTCATTCCATCGTCATTATCTGCTTGGCCGATCATATGGCTTCACTTGGTTGTTTTACCCATTCCCGAGGAACCGTTGCGATGAGTGGTCTTGTTAGCCAGCCTCTTGACTTTAATGTTGTTCTGAGCAGTTCCACCATTACCGGAACCAATTGCTACCCTTTATACCACTCGTTCCTCTAGGAGGAGTCATATTTTAGCTCTTTTCTGACTCTCTAAACATGAAAATATTGCCGAGTTGCTTGTCGTTTTGATCTCATTAAAGTGGCTGCGAAACGACATCTACCCAGTATACGTTTACCCCTTTTTCGAGCTAGGATGGATTATTTACGAAAAAGGAATACCCTAGCCTATCGCGACTAGGAGGTTTTCTCGGATATTGTTTTCTACCTTTTCTGGTCCGAGGAACTATCTACGAAAAGGGACCGCTGGAGTTTGCTTTTCTGCTGTCTTTTCAAACTCTCTAAACATGAAAAGACGCCGATTTCTTCCTTTGTCAGACTCGTTAAACTTGATGACATCGGATTCAGTCACAATGACGATATTCAAGTTTCTCCTTCCTAGGGCTCGTTAAATGTACTAGGATGGATTCGCCCGAAGAGCGGACTTATATGACAAGCATATGGTATCCTCTTGAAGCTTGTGTAAAAATAAATAGGTACTCACCGAGATGGTGGGGGAAAAAATGGAACCAGCATCATTGTCGTGTTGGCAGTATGTCACTCTTGAACATGGCACTTGTCTGCATTCGTGTCGGGTTGGGGATATCTCATCTCGTTTTTCACTTGCCTCCGTGGGTTTGGGTGATCCCTTTTGACCTCTCATCTTCTCTTTTCCTCGTCACCGTGACCTTTGATCTTTTGATGTCAAATACTGCCAAATCCACTGTCGTGCCATCAATATGTTCAAGAGAAGTTGACCTCTGCAAACTCCAACCTTCCTCTGATTCTCATCTGATCGTGATTCACAAAAACATCATGTTCCTCTGTCTCGTTTCGATGATGTGGGAAACATTATGGCCCACCTTCAATCAAGGTCACTTCCTGTCGACTTCAGCTCATTATCCAGGAAGCTGATCTAGAGACTCCCTTATAGTACCTTGGAGCCTGCATGCCTCAATGGCAGGTTCTTCGCATTCGACGTGAGGTTTTCATCATTGGCCTCCGATCGAGTGATTCTGCAGGTGTTCGACGCCAGCTCATTGATTCACATGCCGTAGATTGTACCTATAGTACCTTGAGGGCCATTGTCATTATTGGTGGTTCCTCTCGCATCTGTTAACAACTTTCATCATTGGCTGGTAATCAGACGATGTTCTTACATGTTCGACTTTAGCTCACATATTTGCATGCTTGAACTTGTACTTTGTTCGGGTCGAGATGGAGCGCAAGACCTTGGATTTTGTCTGTTGGAATCCAGGCTGCGATTTTGTGGACTATTATTACATGACTCACTGATTGGATGGCTGCGACCATACCTGAGTCTATTTATCGATCCTCTCTGGATGGCTGCGTCCATGCCTTGGATCTCGATTATTGTATACTATGTTATGGATGGCTGCGCCCATACCACGCATATATATCATGTATCTGAGACATCAGTTGTACTTCGCTCTGTAGGTTTTCTGATGGCAGTGTTTTCAGTTGGCATGTTCTCGTAAAGCATTTCACCCCTCTCTCTCTCTCGGGCCTCATGCTTTAGGGGGCATCTGTTACACAGCAATTTGTCACCGTCCCTGCCATTCCCCATCCTGCACATTGGAGGGATCATTTCATGACCTGTGAGCAGAGACAAGACTTGAAAATACTTTCATTGCATCCCTCTGAAGATGAACTTTCATTGCCCTGAAGACATCTCCCTGCAAAAAACCCTAAAAATGGCTCTTTTTCCATTGGCGCGGTTCCACAGTTCAGCCCTCGTGCCAAGGGGAAAAATCCTCCAAATAGGGCGCGCCAATTGGCGCTCTTTCATAGAGCTGCACCCGCGCCAACCATATTAAGAGGTGTTTTTTAAAAATAAATGGCAGAAGTTTCGTCCTAACAAATTCCTGGACTGATATCTATCTTGAGTTGGGAGGTTTGGCTATGGATTTCCATAGAGAGGAAGTGGTTTGCCACCTCTCATGGAAGCTTCCTTGATGATAGGGAAAATCCCATAATTATAGGGATCCCAACTCCCCTTCCTCCATCTATAAAAGCTTGCCCATCTTCATTGCAAGCTAGTCTCCAAGTTCCCAAGAGCTTTCACATCCTTATGCTGCAAGAACCTTCTTGATTTCCTTAAGGCGAAATCCAAGCAAGGAGACTATTGTCAAGTATCCGGAGAGAGAGGCTTGTCCCATCCTTGACAGGCTTTATCGAGACATGCTTTGCTGACGACCCGCCAAAGGAGAGTACTGCGTCGAAGCTATGGTTGTATTCTTCTTTTGACTCATTAATGATAAGCGACTATTGGTTATGGTTCCACTCTTGTTCTTGATTATGTTCATGAGTTATGTCCTCTTCGACTGACATATAGTTGTATATACTGGATTTTATGCTTGCGTTTGTGTTGTTTCTTGCATGTGCAGGTGTCCGAACATGGAGATCGTGAGGATTGTGATCTGCCAGGGCGAAGGAACGGGAGCACCACCTCTTCTACAAACGACAGCGTTGGATTCTAGGTAAGCCTTCATCGCAAGTTGGTTTATTTGCAATTAGGAACCTGCACTGTAGCGTGTTTGATTGTTGCTATACCCGATCTGGGCTAGTAGGGATCGCCTCTGTCCGCAGAGGGGATTTACCTCTTCAACACCTTCTCAATGATATGAGTGTAAATTGCATCAACTCTTTATTTCACACAGAGTCCCTATTCCGAAACCTAATACAGAGATTCACACTTGCCCACAGAAGCTCAATTATCCCTCATCCACATACAGCTTCCTTGTTTGGCCAGATTTTCAATTCGATGGCCTGCTATCTCCTTTCATTGTACTCTATCTCTCCAGCTTCATGTCTAATGTTCTCCTTGCCTCTCTTTTGCTATCTCTCCTTCTTTCTCCTTTCATACTGCTATCTTTCTTACTTTTCTTCTCTCTTCGCCATCTATTCTTCCTCTGCTTCTTTCTTTGCTTCATTTGTTTCCTCTGATGTCTCTGCTGCCTCTCTACCTTGGTTACTATTGTTTCTTTGTGCTCCTTTTGCCTTAGTGATAGTTCAGGTTCTACTCTTGTCTTCTCCTTTGCCATCAATGACAATATTTCCAACAGTCTCGCCCTTTGGAATTGATGGCAACACATCCACCAATCCTCCTTTGACATCAATGGCAAAGGGTTGCACATATCTCAGTGTAGATTCTATCTTTGCATTTCCTCTCTCTGAGTTGTGTTTAGGCCTTCTTCTTCTGACTTTGTACCATGCTGCTCCAAACTGGTGTACAAGAGTTGTTGAGAGAACACTTTTGAGAATTATTGAACTTGTATCTACACAGTAAGTTGATACCATCCCAAAGCACAGACTCCTCGCACTTGTATAGAATGTAGGTGATGATAGAACAACCATATATAATCAGAATTATATAATCAGAGATGCATCATTGGATCAATACTTAAATATTATGAATACTCCATGTGACATATCAAGTTTGCTTCAACTATACTTCAGTCTATATTATAATCTTCATCTACGATGCATATCTATTGAGGAAGATTGTATATTGAATATGTCTTCTTCCGCAATACTCATATGCAGTACAACATCTGTTCAATTGTGATGATGCCAATATATCTTTTGTGGTTGTGGTTCACCTATACTGCCTGTTTTTGGTGATATGTGCTAGACTGTTGATAGGGATATTATACTTAAATAGCTGAAAGGTCCTTGTTGCTGATGTGAACAATGAATCAACCAGAATTTAATCTAAGAGATCAAATGCCTTTATTGCTTGCATAATGTACTTTCAAAACAAACCCTTGAGGCTAGATACCTTCAATGTATTGGTCAGTCTCACTTATCAACCATGCAATTTTCTTTATGACATAAGGAGGTATGTATGTCAATGATCAATCTCTCTTTAAAGGTGAATTACCAGCAAATCCTTTATGCTAAAGTAGGATTTGGATGAATTAATAAAATACTTTTGAGCTTAAAATGGTAATCACAACTAGTCCTTCATGCTTCAGATACTTTAACTGTTCTATCATGAAGATCTTCCACACAAACATATTCAAGATGTTTAATTGAAATCTCAGTAAACATACTTCACACAGTTTTATGAATGATCTTAAGGAAGAGGCCTTGAAGATATATCTGTACTGACTTGAGGAAGGCATGCAGTTATATCTAGAAATAGATAATGCTCAATGTACTACTTCAAGTGTAAACAAGATAATGATTCTTTTGCCCTTTCATTGACCCTTTTATGCTTTAATAATGGAGAAAACGTTGGGATACTACCTTGAGGTACTCTTGCCATAATCCTTTGATCTTGAGGACCTGTACCATACCGCTGCTCCACTGATAACACTTGATATTCTATTGATAGGCATGTTGCTTGTACCAAATACCAATTGATACTACTTTTATAAATTATGCAGAGATTTCAATTTAGTTTGCACATGAACCCATAGTTTCTACTATTGATCTTTCCACTGTTCACACCAACAATCATCAATATACTGAATTTGATCTTGGCATCATTAACCATTTTTCTTAATCTGTCATTCTGTTCAAAGGAATGTCACTACATTTTCCTTTCTAGGACTGCTCCAGAATTATTGCTGCTTTAAGTACAATTCAACTATTCTAACATAAAGATCTTTGGGAAGACATCTTCAAGTTCTATACTAGGAATCTTCATGGGCAAATCACTCAGATATTTATCACTTACATAACTGCACTCCTCCAAAGGGACTTTTCATAGATGAATGATGTAATGACATAATGATGATAGGCACTTTTCTTACTCATTCTTCTTAATGTGATTCATTGTTAATTCTAGCAGTATGATGCATAATGTGATCATCACTTAATGTGATGATGTCTTCTTAGCTTACATGTTCATGGTTGATATTCTCTCTACCATCATGTCTGCTTGCTGCCTTCTCTTATTCCATCAACCTATTGGCTATTGGGTGCTTCAGGTATTCTTCTTCCTTTATAGTTCTCAGTTAGATAAATTGTCCTTTCCCTTCCTGATCTTATAGTTGTTCTTATTCCAAGGAGCTCTTCTTAGACTTCTTTTGTGGGGACTATTTGTGAACTGCTCTCCCCCTGGGATGTTGCTTCATATCTATCACTGGTTGGATATTTGTGATACTTCCTAGAGCAGCTCCCCCTGAGACTATGATGGATTCATTATGTTATTGAGGTAACGGGCTCCCCCTTTCTCTTTTCCTTCCATACTTTATTGGGGTTCTTCATAATGTCTGCACTTCTTTTTTATTCATAGTTTTGTTTGATTTGATTTGATTCCTTCATCTGTCTAGAGTTCTTTAATGTATATGGAAGATTACAGTCTTTTGCTTTGTGACCAAGCTTGAGGCATACATAACATCTGATTTTACCAAGGTACATTTGAGCTGAAGTATTATATTTTGTTCCCCTTTTTGAACATAATTTACATTCAACAGATTTATGTCCAAATTCATTGCATGCATAAAAGTAGCCATGGAAATGATTTGTGTACCTGGTGAAAGATTGTCTTTTCCAGTTGCTTGCTTGAGGGGTTCTTCTCATTTGCTGCATATTTTGCTGGTTAAAGTTGATATGCCGGGTCTTACAATGTGCTGCAATATGTCCAGGTTTGTGATAGGAAAAACAAGTGATACTTCCCATAGGAGGAAAGAACCTTCTTTGACATCTTCCAAATTTATTCAATTCATATTCAAGAGTGTATGATCCTTTTTCAGCTGACTGTTTCATCCTCTCATTCTCTGTTCTTTCATGTTGATGTTTGTTTCTGTTTGTTTCTCTGCAAATAATGTTCTTGTTGGCTTCTACTTCTGTAGGATTCTTCTGTGCTGCTTCATTGTCCTTTAGAGCTTTTACAAAGATGACTTTCCTGTTATCTTATACCTTAGAATTACTGGTTTCTCCTTCATATCCTATCCCAGCCTTTATGAGAGGAGACTTTTGAGCATTTAGAATCTTGTCCAAATTTTCAGAGCTTGTCATTAGAGGAGTATTCATTAATAATTCTCTTTGGGCTTTTTCTAATTTATTTCTTAGGCTTACCACCTCTTCTTCCAGTCTTCCACATTCCAGAATTTTCTCTCTCATTTGTTGCAGCAGAGTGTCTTCTACTTTCTTTGCTTCTTCAAGTTGTGTCTTCAGGCCAAAAATTTCTTTCTTATCTTCATATTCTTTCTCATCACATATTTGCACCAGTGCCTTCAGGTCTTTTTTTTCATTCTTCAATCTTTCCATTTTAGTCAAGGTTGTGTCAAGTTTGGCTTTTTCCTCAACTATAATTTCTCCATAGTTCTTCCTTCCATTCACACTGGCAGGTACCTCATTTTATTGACCTTTTTCCTTTTGAAAAGAATTTTTCTTCTTCTTTTGGTTTATCCTCTCCTTCTTGACAATGCAGCCCCTAGTGTCTACTTCATGCATGAAAGGAAATCTATCCCAGATTTATTTTGCAGAGGTTAGATCCATTATTAAATCAAGATCCTTGTTATGAATACTATTATAAATCACACAATTTACCTTAGCATTCCGCTGTTGTTCTTGCAAAGAGGGAGAGTCTGTGCAGTAACCATCACATATAAGTTTCCATACCTCAGGGTCATAAGCCATTAATTTTGTTTTAACCTTATCTCTCCATTCAGGAAAGTTTTTTGTATTTAGCACAGGTACATTTTGATAGTCCATGACTCAACCAGATCTCCTTCAAGCTATTAGGCTTACACCAAGGGAACTGGTTCCAATACCAATTGTTGAACCCTTATTTAAACTAAGAGGGGGGTGAATCAGTTTAACACATTCATGGACTTTTAAAACTTTTCATTAAACTTTATTAACACCTTCATTTCATGATCAAATTAATATGTGGGCAATCTTAATTTTTGAGCAGCAAGCATTAAGCAGATTAGATATACCATATCAACACGTAGACATCATGCACATAGACAACAGATATAAGTGGAAACCCATAAGGGAGAAAACCACATCTTATTATTGTTTTGATGCAAAGGCAAGCTCAAACTCCCTCTCACCACTGATTTTCTGTAGGCTCCAACCTATAGGAGGCTACAACCTCGATTAAACAAGCTACAACTTGCAAGGAAGCTCCAAATCCCATCTATTTTCTGCAGGCTACAACCTATAGGAGGCTCCTACCTCAGCCAGCTACAACTGACATCCATCAAGCTACAACTTGATATGGAAGCACCAACTCCCATCTATTTTCTGCGGGCTGCAACCTACAGGAGGCTCCTACCTCAGTCAGCTACAATTGACATCTATCAAGCTACAACTTGATATGGAAGCACAAACTTCCTCACTTCTTTCAAAGAAAAACACATGCTGATTTACCTAGATATCAGCTCTATTCAGTTCCTTCTTCACTGTTGTCCTCCAGCTTTCATATATGCATTAAATCATCTCTGGATCTTCACATCTTCTCTATATGCTCCTCCTTCTTCTTACCCTCTCTTCCTCAATTCTCCATTCTCTAACCTCTATGCATATCTATGAGATATCATTTATAGAGTTCACCTCTTGACTATTTGTATTCTACAGAGAATTTGAAGTGAACAGCCATGACTCTTTGACTTCTGCCTTCTCATTTCTTTGTCCAGCTCATTTAGAGGAATATAGCAATATGTACAAATTTTTGTTTTACAGTGGAGTTTTGTTTGCCTATGGAGACTTGCCTTTTCATCACATACAATAAAAATAATTTTAAATCATTTACATTCACATTTTCAGTTACATAAAACAATTTCACTCAACCCTTTTTCGGGCCCTTGGCTTGCTGTGCGTTTATCTTTTCTGCTGCTGTCATGTAATTGTTCTACATACCTCTGTTTTCCATGCATATAAAATGCCCTGTGTCTTTTTCAGTTTCTGCATATTCTCCTATTCACTGCAGTTGTGTATTTGCTGCATAAATACCTGATTTACAAGTTTAGCTCCCCAAAAACTCTCAAACTCTCATTGTATATAAAAATGCAGCTTCTTCTTATTATCTGCTGGAAAATTAAATAAATGCGGAGGCTTAAATCTTTTCTATGTTTCAAACCACATTCCCCAGATTACAAATCTGAGTCTATTTAACTCACACTCTAGAAATTATAAAACTATGCAAAAGCTTTCTGTCTATAGGTATGGTGGATATAAAACCCCACGAAGCATATAATATGCTCTTTTAATAAACCCAGCTCGGAATAATAGTGCAACCCACAAATACATATAAAACTCAACATACTAACAGCTGGACCCCATAACATATCATTCTTCCTTTTGCAAAGCTCATTTGTCCCATATCAAACATAATATATATACTGCCATATATATATTTCCCAATCAAATGTTACAACCATTAATAATCTGTGGACTTATATTAAGACCAAGGTATCAACCATCAAGCAAGTATGTGCCCTTCTAACCTTATAATTTACCTTTATTAAGGTTCAATTTCCTTTATAGGGAAATATTCCGTCATCACTTTTCTATTAAAATATAACAACATTTAAACCTACCCTTAGGGACCATGCTACCATACTTCATCACTTCGTGGATTTTTCTAAACCCAACCTTCGACCTTTATAGTAAAATGCGTTATATATTGGTCACTTCACGGAATATTCATATATGTATAACTTAGACTTTGATAACAAACCCAAATTCGCAAATCTCTGACTTGATTTAGAACCAACCCACAAGAGTATAAATGAATGTTCGGGCCCACAATATTTATTTACATACCTTGCCTTATCGTCTGTGCACTTCGCAAAGCGAATCTCTTTGATCTATATCCATATTCGATCAGACGGCATTTGTATTTTCTTCATAAAAGTAAATTAACACACAAAAAAAGTGCGAAACAAACGGTTTTCAATTACCGCCTTCTACCATGTGTCGCATGCTGAAGTGTATTGCATTTTTATTTGCGATTCCACTTACCACCTTTTAATAATGCGAATACCATCGGTTTTCTAACCCTGGTTTCACTGTTCACGCCTTTTTGGTTCCGCGCCCTCTAACTCAAGGTTCCGTCTCGTGCGTTATCAACATTTCCTTCCTTTGCAGACTTGCGTTAACCGCTTACCTTCCCATGTAGTTTATTCGAAATCTTCAAACAGAGCCATCACTTGATGTTATGTGCCTTTGCTGCAGTAATTCCATTATAAAAGCAGGTTCCATACTTTCTGCTTCCTACCACTGTGACCCAACGAAAATGAATCGATTTTAGTCGATTTCAATCAAACAGAGATTAAATGTGGATTCGACATGCTCAAAAATAGCATCTCCTGCATCCTTCCTCAAAGACCAAGATTCCACTTCAGTTTTTCCATGTCACTGTGTGAGCATTCACGATTTTGATCTGTGTGCCATTCCCAACATATGCAAAGCTCCACTGTAATTAATTCAAGCATCAACATCAATTAAAATTGATGTTTTCCTCAATTAAGAAATGCACCTTTAATTAGCCATCAACCCAACCAAGGTTTATATAATCAAAGGTTGAATTACTTTCCTCCAATAGGATCGATCCTTCAGTGATCGATCCTTCTCAATGAGATGAGTGTAAATTGCATCAACTCTCTATTTCACATAGAGTCCCTATTCTGAAACCTAATACAGAGATTCACACTTTCCCACAGAAGCTCAGTTATCCCTCATCCATATACAGCTTCCTTGTTTGCCCAGATTTTCAATTCGGTGGCCTGCTATCTCCTTTCACTACTCTGTCTCTCCAGCTTCATGTTTAATGTTCTCCTTGTCTGTCTTTTGCTATCTCTCCTTTTTTCTCCTTTCATATTGCTGCCTTTCTTACTTTTCTTCTTTCTTTGCCATCTCTGCTGCCTCTGCTTCATTTGTTTCCTCTAATGTCTCTACTGCCTCTCTATCTTGGTTGCTGCTGTTTCTTTGTGCTCCTTTTGCCTTAGTGATAGTTCAGGTTCTACTCATGTCTTCTCCTTTGCAATCAATGAAAATATTTAAAACAAAAATTTACTTATTTATGTTTTACTACTGCTGACATATTTCAAGATACATACTAGTAATCTTTGCCAGAATTCACATAGTTTTTTCTCCATAAAACTAGCATAGTAAGTTTTCCTTTTACCATGGTATATCTCTAAGAATAATATATTTCTAAAAGATTAACATAATAGAAATCTTTTCAAGAACTTACGTTGTAAGTTTTTCTTTTACCATAGTATATATCTAAGAACAAAAGTGACTATTTTCATACAATATTTTGTTTCCTTTCAAAAACCTAGGTAAAAGATTAGTATGCAAAATCTTGAATACTTTTTATTTTCTTTCAAAAATATGGTAAAAAAAACTAGTATGAAAAAATATTTTTCTTTCAAGCATACATATCTTTTAAATCTTGAAATCTCTTAACCCAACTAGACTCGTGGCCCTTCTCCCATTGGTTCTCTAATAACTCTCGTGATGCCTCAGTCTTCCTAGTTATGCTCCTTATCACTCCATGCTTCTTCCGCTCAGCAATCAAACATCTTGAGAGATCATGAATTTTGGTAACGCCAATTTTACCAGCGTCTATCGGATCTAAGGTTTACGATCTAGGTCTTCTCATCCAAGGCTTCTGATGTAACGCTCCCACAGTGGTTATAATTGTCGAAAAACCCAACTACTTCTTGATTACAACTGATTCCAACCATTTACAGGGATGTTAGAAGAGTTCTAAAGTAAATATGTAATTCCAAATGTTTATTAAAGTAAATATGCAATTTCAAACTCTTACTAAAGTAAATATGCAATACCAAATTTTTACTATTGACTAACAAGTAAATTTTTACTATTTACGAACAAGTAATAGATGATATCAAAACCCTAATATTTGATTTTCTGTAGCTAATTATTGAGCTCATATCACATTAAAATATATAACATATAAATAGTACTTATAAATTAACATCCATTTTATCATATAAATTAAAATAATGATTCCATAAATTTTACAATATAACAATATTTTTAATCATGAATATTTACCATGAATATTATTAGCTTTTAAATATATTGTTTTACAATACCATGGGCTAATACCATGGCTATCTATGCTTTTGATTATTATGTTATGGATCTAGGATTTTAATTATTCTATTACAATACCATGGTCCAATACCATAGCTTATGAATACCACATGTTGAAAAATTATAACTTATTTTAAAATCAAAATATTTTATTTTAATTTAATTTTATAACATTTCATACTTAAATGTAAAAGCAAAAAGGTTATAATAACTTTTAACGTATATCTAAACCCTCCATTCTCACGACTACTAAAAATATTCCCATAGAGATTAAATTGAGGTTATAATAAATTAAAAATGAAAATAATTTTATATATGCATATCTTAAGTTTATATAATATAAATAATATTATAAAGGAGATAGAAGAGAGGAGATAGAGGAGGAGAGAGGGAGGGAGGAGGAGAGAGGGATTTGGAGGAGGAAAGAGAGGGAGGGAACACCAAAGACATTGAGAGATAGAGGTGGAGAGAGAGAGAGGCGGGGGGGAGGGGGAGGGGGGAGTGAAAAGGGAGAGATGAAGATGGAATGAGGGAGCGAGGAGATGAGGGGAGAGAGAGAAAAAAGAGAGGATAGAGATAGGGAAAGAAAGAGAGAGACACAAAGCCATAGGAGAGAGAGAAGGGGAGAGGGAGGAAGATAGTGATAGAGTTGGAGGGTGGAGAGAGAGTGTGTGTTTGTGTGATGTTGGGGATATACGAATGGAGGTGGGAGCGAAAGGAAGAGAGAGGAAGGCAGAGAGAGAGGGAGAGAGAGGGGGGAGATAGAGATAGAGTTGGAAGGGGAAGAAAGACATAGATAAAGAAAGGTGGAGAGGGAAAGGGAGTGACAAGGGACAAATGGAGAGACGGTGAGAGAGGGAGAGAGATATGGAGAGACTGCATTAAGACCTTCAAAGTTATGGTCCAATTAAATGTTTGAAAAATACATAGTTTTTTTTCAAAGTTAAACATTATACCTTACATTGGTAAATACTAAACTAATAGTGGTTAACAAGAATTGTTAGAGTATGCCCTCTACACGTATTAATAAGTGTTCTAATGCTTATCATAGATTGAGTAATTTATTAATGATTTATATTATATTATTATGCTAGTTATAAAAGAATTAATATATAAGTTAAACATATACATTAAAAAAAAAAAAAACAAGGAAGAAGAGATTTACCCCCACCTTACCAAGTGGATTCTTAATATGTAAATAGGTTGTGTTACAATACTATGGGCCAATAACGTGGGTTATCAATATCGTATGCCCAAAAAAAACTATGACTCACTTCATATTACACTTAGAATTTTTTTTAATAATCAATTTAATAAAAAGAGAAAAAATAATACAACTACTTTGGAGACAAATCTCAACTTTTGATTTGTGTATATTACTATGAATATTCTAGGATATTTTATGGAGGTTGAATCCTTACCACTCACCTAATAATTATTAATAAATAAAAATTATAAAATAGATAATATCTCCCTAAGACAACTGGTTGAGGATGGGCCTTATCAGCAAGGCGACCCAGGATCAAACCTTACAGGGGGTGGTTGTGCCCTGTGTTAGGGGGATGAGACATGCTAAAATAGCTAATTAACTCCCACGTGAAGATTTAACTATATTTAGATAGTCAGTTAAGTGAGCGTTGAGTAAGTCGAAGTTATGTGATAGTTGAATTTGGTATGTGTGTGCATTTCAAGCGAGTCATTATTCGAAAATGTTAAATACCCTTTACTGGGTTCATTGTATTAAGGGAGATTGAAGTGGTTAAATACCCTTCATTGGGTTCATTGTATTAAGTGAGATTTAATTTCGTGTGATTAATAGAAGAGCTGCAGCTTGTGTGTGTTTCATGTGTGAATTCGTGTGTTACTTTGTCTTCCACATCCTCTGTCTTTCCAACAAATTGGTATCAGAGCTGATGAAGGATCACAAGATCCACGGGACATGCAGAGCTAGTGAGAAGAGGGCCAAGAGTAGAAGGCCAACAATTTTTTTTTTTTTGCAAAATCGGTGGACAGTTAAAGGGTACGCAGGTCCAAACAATTTTAATGCAAAAAGCACGCAACTTACACATTTTGTTAATACAAAAACTGCGCAGTAATTGTGAAACTTACAATTTTTTGAAAATCCAGTTTACTGCTCGTTAATTGGTTTCGGGGGTGCACAATCGGGTTTAGAATTTCGAAACGCCGACAACCATGTTAAAAAAGGTCAAACAAGGTTAGTTTCAAAAGGAGGGATTATTAAATTTTGAGAGCTCATTGTTTTTGTTTTATATTAAACCTCATACGTCACACCTTTTCAAAAGGGAGGTTTATTAAACAAAATAAAGATTTTATACTTTTTAACATTAAGAGGTCACATTATTGTCTTAAGGAGGTATACAAGGATTTTTGAAAAGGAAGCTTATTATAAAAAGGTTTTTTTATATATGAATTTTTTATATAAAATATTTATTATATATAATAAAAAAATAAAAAAATAAAAAATAAAAAAATTAGGGTTTTATTGAAAGGGAATTTTTTATTGAAATAAAGCTTTGTAAAGCTCATAAAAGGAGAAATTTAGGGTTTTATAAGAGAAGATTTTTGTTTAAGAAAGATGGCAACATCGAGTTTCGAGCCACAACTTCCTTCTTTCATAGGGAAAGATTATGATGTGTGGGCCATTAAGATGGAGACCATGTTAAAATCGCATGATATTTGGGATCATGTCAAGTTTAGGTTTGCAGAACCTCATAATGAAGCAAAAGAATGAGCTCTCTGTAATGCAAAGAGGGAATAATGGAAGAAAGACAAAAGGAAGAATGCACAAGTGTTGCTTCTTATCTAGCAAGGAGTGGACCGAACAGTGTTCCAGAAGATTATGATCACGTCTTCAGCAAAGAAAGCACGGGAAAATTTGGTGACAAGCTATCAAGGTATGGAAAAAGTCAATATTGTTAAATTGCAGAATACTAGGAAAGATTTTGAAAGTCTACAAATGAAGGAGAAAAAGGACATCGATTTCTTTCATGAATCGAGTCTGTTATACCCTTATGAATTCCTTGACAATGCAAGCAAGGGGCTAGATTGTTTTGTGAGCCTTCAAGGAATGCATTTCCCTTGAAAACACATCATCCTTGAAATCCTTCCTGGATTCCCTGGCTTTGACTGTTTCACCCTTGCTGTACTGATGTCCATGAGCCTTGCTAAATGATAAAAATTGTGCTCCAAAGGCCATCTTTTGTCCCTTGTTCCTCTGCAGAATTCTCATTTTTTTCCCCTCTCCAAATTTCCCTTCTCTCCCCTCTTTTTCCCACTAACCCTCTAAAATTTCCCAAAAATCCCCCTTGAATCCTACCTTTGCCATTTGTTTGGCTAAATTTTCCCTTTTCTTCCCTATCGTTACCCTCTCTAACCTTCAAAATCCATTAAAAATGAGCTAAAACCCACTTTCCGACCTTATTATAAGGGCTTAGCCCCTTTCCTGTTAGCCCTAACCACTTCCCACACATTCCCGTGCGCTAAGACCGAGCGCTCAAGTCTTGAGCGCTAATCGCATCGGAAGATCAAGTCGGGGAGTTAAAACCCTCTGTAACACTAAAAACTCTGATGCAATTGACTTATCACGTTAAGTCCCGCGATACGTTATGGATCATTGATCTGTGATCGCAATCGGATGGCCTGTGCGATATCGCAAACTGTTTTAATCGCAACACTTGTGTTTTATCCCCCGATCAGTCCATCGCAAATACTTGCGAACCGATTGATCGCAAATTCCCCCGATCGCTCTCCCCCCCCGATCAATCGCAAGCCTTGCCTTCCGATTCTCGATCCTGCCATTTCCCGATTACATCCCGACCGTCCATCCTCCCCTTCGATCCGATAGTCATCGCTCCTCCCGCCTAATCGCAATCGAAAATTTCAATGTGTGTCACCCCTGTTTTCCCCCGTGTTAGCCCCCCTATGAAATTCTTGACAAGCAAGCTGGGGGCTAGATGATTGTGGAGCCTTCAAGGAATGCCTTTCTCCTGAAAAACCATCCTCCTTGAAGTCTTTGAGTGTTATGCCCAATGCAAATCCTATTTTCTGACCCATCCCTAAAAGGCCTACTTTTCTCCCTTTTCACCCCTGCAATTATCCCTTCCTCCCCTTTTCCCTCCTTCTGTCAAAATACCTTTGTCCCCTAATTTCCCTTGTTCATCCCTGAAATCCCCTGAAATCCCCTTGAAATCCTTTTTTTGCCACTTGTTTAGCCTTTTCACCTTTCATTCTCTTATCGTTGCCCTGGGCTAGCCTTAAAACACTTTAAAAATGGGCCTAAATCATAATTTCATTAAAATTGTCTTAAAAACCCATTTCGGACCATATAATTGGCTTAGCCCCTTCCGCATTGGCCCCGTGCCTCGTTTCATCCATGTGGCCCAGCGCTGTAACCACTCGCCAAATCGAAAAGCGCTTATCTCAATCCTTATTGGGCATAGCGTTGGCCATCGATCTCAGTTGATCAGACGAAGGACGTTAATTCTCCAACGCCCTTGTCTTCCCCGCCTGTTTTCCATGCCAGGCCATCGTCGTCCATTCCCCTGCCAGATCGATGGCCCAAAACCTTTCCCGCCGGTGGACCTCGCCATGCACTGTTCAAGACCGCTTAGTTTATTTCGCACCACCCTTGCGCACTTGGCGGTTTTCCCCTGTAGCCCAGCGATCCCACTTAGCTGCCGCCACCTGTCCTCCTGTACGATTCTGAAACCACCTTTCCCACCAGTTAACTCCATCCCCCGCGCATTATCCTTCGACCACGGATGCCGAGCAAAATCCACGACAGCCGTCAGATCTGGAGCGGCCTATCCGACGACTATTGCTCGTCGAATATGCCCGTTGTTTAATAAAGTTGCGCGATCAATAATCCATGTCCTGGCTTGCCCTCCGCAGTCGATCTTCGCCACGATCAACGGTCCTGATTCGTCCCCCTGCCATTGACCATTCCACCGTCTCCCGGATCTCCACGTCATCCGTCCACTTGGCTTCCCGTACGCCATGTCGCCCCACGTGCATCCCATTGCATTTAATTGTTCTTTTTCGAGTTTTTTAATGATGTCGTCGTCCAAATTCCGCTCTGCAAGACCGCTACCCTGCCAGAGCGATTTGTCACCATTTTTCGCAATTTCTTTCCTTCATACCCTCATCTGCACCATCGCGCTCATTTTCCACCTCACTCGCCACCCCATCCATTGTTTTCCTCACAGTTTATTGTATTTTGCAGGGTTGCTGGAGGAAAAGGACCGCCATGGTTCAGCTGTACCATCTTAATGGCGCGTTGCGCAAGCAGAATTAAATCTAGGAGTGAGTACTATCGTGGAGTTTTTCAAAGAAAGTGGCTGACAGGACCTACACTGAAGAAAAGCAGAGCTCGAACTCTGAAAATATCCCGGCGCCATTAAAAAGCCTGAGCTAACCTGTTAGAAGAAAAAATGGAGATGCAAGGTGTTCGAAGTACAACGCAAAGGAGATTAAGGCCCGATAATGAAGATCTAAAGCCTCGAATTAGTGGTTTAAAGAGGCAAAGTACCAGGTTGGAGACCCCGAGGATCAATCAGAAGGATCGTGTGCACAGTAAAGGTAACATCAGGGTTCATTTTTTAGAAGAATGTTTTTCTTCGTCAAGTACAGGGCGCCCATACAGCTTTTATTATGCATAATGTCCCTGAAGGAAGTTCCACCCTAACAGCAGTTCAAAACCATCAAAGCATTTATATGGCAGACTTCTCAGTAGTTTATTTCATTTTTGCTCAAAACACCAAGGGTGCGACAGCCGAAATCTATCAAGATCATACCTGGAGAAGATCACTTTCCTTAAGGGAAGTGACAGAGATTAAATACAGAGCAATCAAACAGAATGGGTTTCGGCCCTGCATTCATTTCTGTGTTTAATATCCCATTTAGCGTTCACCTACCACCTCAGTCGACCTTCTGTTCATCATCTGCTATAAAGCACAGAGGGAAATTATTGTAATGGTTGTTGGTTGTTGATTGGATATCAGTAGATTGCAAGCACTTTCCTCTTGAGACAAGCTCTTTGTGTAATATTGTAAGATAGGCTGAGATTTGATGTCTTCAGACTGAATGTTCAAGTTTTGGGCAATGATGTACCTGATTGGTGTTGTTTTTAATATGACAAGCATGTTTCTTTGGATCCTGATCTAAAGCAGCTGGTGATGTTTTCCTTTCTATGTATTTTTGATTGACTTGCTTTCATTTCATTATGTTTCTTCAGGCTCGCATCAGAAGTTTGGCATAAGACTTACCCTTGATAGGTACCTTATGTTGCTGCTCTCCCAGCCTTTATGTTTTCTTCTTATACGTGTATCTGAATAATGATTTCAATTGATTTAACCAGTGTAGTGGATGTCATTGCCTGCTCTCTGATGTATGGATTATTGGAATCTATGTTTAGATGTTCTTGTTAGGATTTAGTTAGATGAGTTGAGAACACTGGGAGTTCTAGGACCTTGTCTCTACCTCACTAAGATCCTTCCATCTCGTTAAACCTTCCTAAGATCCCTTGTCTTGCCTCCGGTTTTGTCCAAGCAGGTCTGAAGTTAAATGATTTCTAACTTGATCTATAGACAGAGTTGGCTATTTCCCCTTCACTCACTTTCAGTCCTTAATGTCCCATTCCATCAACCATCTTTAAGATCCAAACGCTCTAGATGACTAGCCCAACTGAAAGCTTGCACATTGAACACAAGTAAATCCTTTCTTGACTCCATTTCCCAATGGCCCTAATGTTCCCTGCGTTATCTATCTTTGTCTAGTTTCCTCTTTTTCATCCTTGTCTTATATTGGACCCTTCTTTCCTAATTCCCAACAACCAAACATAAACAATCAAACAAACAACCCTGTGCCTATAACTAGCCTAAAATCATAACATTTGAGCTTAAAGACATAATACCTTTGACAATCATAAATATATCCCTCTCTAGACCTGGGAGGGCTAGATCCTTAGGTCTGAAAGTGGTTCTATGTTGTCTCATCTTTTGGTCTCTGTCAACCTGGCCAAAACATGGGAACCCCAACATAATGGCGACTCCACTGGGGAATATTGAGTGCATCACACTTTGAAACATCCCTAGGCATTCAAACCTTCAATCTCTGGTTAGGTTGACAGTAAGTCACTCCTTTCTTGAATCGACCTCCATTGTTGAGTATCCATCATACTCTTAGACAGAGCCTGGAAAGGGCCAGGTAGCCTCCGGATCTCAACCTCTTTTGGAGGTGACATATTTGGTAAATGCCCTTCCAGTCAATCTATGGTTGGAGTTTGTTGTTATTGAGGCTATTCTTGAGAGGTGATAGTGCTTGAGCACTGTGGTGGACAATGTAACCCCTTTGACACACCCTAAACCTTCCACCTGGTGACTCCATTGTTCCTAAATGAAAATATTCCACTGGTGATCAGTAGGCCTGCTGATTAACTTGGTTTCACATTAGACTCCACTGGGAGACCAGCCTTTGAAGCAACATAAACCACAATAGAAGTAGCAAGTAGGGTTAAGCTACTTAGTTATAAGTACAACATTCTGGCTTTCAGAACCATTCACACAAGAGCTTATCCCAACCCTGACCCACCTGAAATAGTTGACAATCCGGAGAGTATCCTCAAGGGAGCTTATACACCTAAAAGACCAACTATTTCCAGTCACATTCATAGAGCTAATTCTGCACCAGAAGACCTAATAGCTCTATTACATTCTCTCTTTGACCTAGACCCACCTAACAGATTACCTAGAACTAGGTCGTTCAGTCATCTAGACTAGCCAGACTTTGAGTTTCAAGGTTCACCATCTCACAGTGGTCAGCACACTAGGGACGAAGGAACCCCTCCATCTACACCACCTAATATCCACTTCATTCAAAACTCGGGGCTCTCCCACCCTAGATCTGCTCAACAGACTTCTGCTGGTCCTAGCATCCTTGTCATCCATATACCAGCTGCTCAAGTTAACCCTTTACCTCATCAAAATATCATCATGGCAGCTTGGTATGCACCTCTGGTTTTGCCTCAGCCCATGTTACCCTTACCCAATGATTATCAGTAAAAAATCCCACACTTTACTGCAAAATATTCCATAACAGCTCAGCAACATGTAGATAAAATGGAGGATTCCTTTGATTACATGGAAATTGATGATGAATCAATCAAAATGAGAATCTTTTCCCAAAGCCTAGGAGGTGATGTAAAGAAATGGTTTAAGGGCTTACCTCCTGGCAGTATCCAGGATCTCCCTGCATTATATCAGACCTTCATAAACAAATGGGAAACAAGGGCAAACCCTTGTCAACTCCTAGCCGAATACATGAGCCTTGAAAGGAATGTAGGAGAGAGTGTCCATGATTACACAAAAAGGTTTAACAACATTTACAATGCTCTCCCTCCACATATGAAACCTCCACAAGGTATGGCCCTAGCTAAATACCCAGATGGGTTTGATGTTGACATGGCCTATGAGCTTAGGGATAAAGAGTACAACACATTGGAAGACATGCAGAAAGGGGCTGTAAACATAGAAGCCAATTTAATCGAGAAAAGAGCAAGATTGAGGTCTAAGAGGAGGGTAACCTATAGGGATGACAATGTAGCCTCCACATCCGATCCAAACTATGAAAAATTGTCTAAAAACTTGGAAGAGCTACAACAAATGATGAAGAAGATGGTTGTCACAGTTAGCAATCAGAACAGAAACCAGAACCAAAATCAGAATCAGAACTTTAGAAGGAACAACAATTCTCCTAATAGACAGAGAGAGTCAGATCAACAAGTAATTCCCCCATTCCAAGAAAATTTTTTAGATGAATATGAGGGGATTGTAGAAGAGTCTGAAGGGAACACAATAAACATGTTTGAAACAGAAGACTCAATCCTTAACTGTGACTCAGGAGAAGATCAACCCTCACCATCATACTGGGATGAGGAATGGTTAGAAACTGAGGATTACAGATTAGGATTCGAAAATGCCATGATGCAGGTTAGAGAACAGTATGAACTTAGGAGCAAAAAGAGCCAAGACACCTCAAAACCCAAAGCTCCTGAGGTGACCATCAAGAAAAGACCTGACAAGTCTTCTAAAGTGTCTGCTGAAAAGAGCAAATCAGCAGCTAAAAGCTCTGGTAAACACAAAGAAAAGGACAACCAAGACGCTGAGAAACAAAGCCAACCAGCTAGTAGCACTAGCGCTGCAGTTAGTGCCCCTGATAAAATGATTCCTGACCCTGTACATAGTGAGAAATCACAAACTGATTCAGCTACTAAGGCAGTAGCAAATAAAACTGAATTGAGTGTTACAAAGGTCCAGTCCACTTTCAATCTGGAAAGTGAGATTGCAAAAATCAAAATCTTTGTACCATTATCTGAGCTGGCCACTCAGAATGTATATAAAGACCAAATTTTGAGAGCATTAAATCTGGGGGAAAATAACGACACTGTGAATTTGAATGATGATCAACCTGCCCTCTTGTTTGGTCCAAAGATCGAGGGAAAGTTTCAGGAAGGGGTAGTGCCACCTTTTTATGCCAGTCTCAACATTCATGACAAGATCCTTCATAACGCCATGCATGACTCTGGAGCATCACACAATCTAATGCCTAAGGTAGTGATGGAAAGGTTAGGCCTAGAAATCACCAGACCCTACAAAGACTTATATTCATTTGACTCTAGCAGAGTGAAATGCCTAGGACTAATCAAAGAGTTATGTGTGAGCTTGACCCAGATTCCAGCCAAATGTATGGTCATGGATGTTGTGGTGGCAGATGTGCCACCCAAGTATGGCATGTTGTTATCTAGATCATGGGGAGCCAAGCTGCAAGGAACGATGCAGATGGATGGCTCATATGCCACTATCCCTATCTTTGGCCAACTTAGAAGACTGTATAGAGAGTCTCAGATGAAATTCCTAGTCAGTAGCCCCGAGAAGCCTGAAAAATATCCTTTATACTCTGTACATACGGATCTTGACTCCTTCATCCTTTGTAATGATGAATCCTTGGAGGAGTCAGAACTTGAAAGCACGAGTACAAACGTAGAGGCCGAAAGCACGGACCTGAACATAATGCCCGCTTTGGAGGAAAGCGAAAAAGAAAACAACAGTGAAACTTGCAAAATATGCGGTGGGAGCCTAACTCAGGATGAACCCGAAACACAATGCAGTCAGCCCATTAGTCACACCCCTCAGACCGATACACCACGAGAAGAACGAGACAACCCACAACCTGGCACAGACCCCACAACGCAACATAATGGCGAACCCCTGTGGGAGATGAATTTCGATGGGTCCTGTACTAGGCAAACTGCTGGAGCAGGGGTGTGGCTACGTAACACAGAAAATGATCATGCAGAGAGCCATGCTGTGAATCTACATTTCAAATGCACAAATAACATTGCAGAGTATGAGGCTCTTATCCTGGGCTTAAGTCTGTTGAAAAAATTAGGGGCCCGTAGGATAACTGTGCATGGAGACTCTGAGTTAGTGATCAAACAAGTGAATGGTGAGTACGCAGCAAAACATCCTCGATTAAGGGCATATAGGAACGATGCCATGGATATATTGAAAACTTTCATGGAATATGAATTGGTGTTTGTTCCTAGGAGTCAAAATTTCATTGCAAACGGATTAGCTTGCCTATCTAGTTCATATCCTAAGGCTCCAGCTGACCAACAAATCATCATTCAGACCAAGTTCAGACCTGCAGTGCTAGACAATGAGAAATATTGGCAGGTCTTTGAAGGAGACAAACAGATTGAATATTTTCTGGTGGGAAGAAATGAGTTTCAATTCTCTGATCCAGACTCAAAATCTGATGACAGCTGCCCAAGTAAGGATCCCCTAGATGAACAAGAAATACCCTGTAACATAGAAATAAATTCTTTTTTTGAAGAAACTGGAAGTTCAACCATAAAATGTGAAAACGTAGATAGTGCAGAAATAGAGGTGCTGGAGGCAAAAGACAAGAACATACCCAAAGGCCTAGCACCCTTAGAGGACCTATTTGATTTTGACGATGTAGCAAAAAAGCCCACTATAGAACATGCAGACTCCGATGTTGAAGAATGCAACATAGGCACTGAAGACAAACCTAGAATGATTAAACTAGCTAAGTCTATACCTGCAAACATGAGGAAGAAATACATCGAGCTGTTTAAAGAATTCATTGATGTGTTTGCATGGAGTTATGAAGACTTAAAGGCCTATGACACCAATATCATACAACACAAGATACCCTTGAAGGAAAATCAGAAGCCTTTCAGACAGAAACTCCGTAGGATCAATCCGAAACAATTTCCTGCAGTTGAGAAAGAGATTAAAAAGATGTATGATGCAGGCATAATAGTCCCTGTAAGGTTCTCTGATTGGGTATCAAACTTAGTGGCTGTAAGGAAGAAAATAGGGGAAATAAGATTGTGCATAGACTTCAGAAACCTCAACAGAGCCTCCCTAAAAGACAACTACCCCTTGCCTAGAATGGAACACATCTTACAGAAGGTAGTGGGCTCTAAGAGAATCTCACTGCTTGATGGTTTTTCAGGATACAACCAAATACTGGTACTCCCAGAGGATCAGCTCAAAACAACATTTACCACTCCATGGGGCACCTTCATTTATGTGAAAATTCCCTTTGGATTGATGAATGCTGGCACCACCTTCCAGAGAGCGATGGATATAGCTTTCTCAGAAGAGATAGGGCACTTCATAGTTATCTATTTAGATGACTTGAATTTCTTTTCCAAAACTGAAGAGGAACACCTAAAACATCTGAGGAAAGTTTTTGAAAAATGTAGAAGGTATGGTCTGTCCTTAAATCCTAAGAAAACTGTGTTTGGGCTTCAAGAAGGTAAACTTCTTGGTCACATTATATCCGAGAAAGGGATTAGGATAGACCCACAGAGAGTTGATGGAATACTCCAAATCACACACCCAAGGAACATCAAGGAGTTACAGTCCTTCGTTGGGAAGATCAATTTCCTAAGGAGATTCATTCCCAATCTTGCTGAGCACCTTAGGAGAATGACTAACATGCTAAAGAAAGGTGCAGGAATTAAGTGGATTGTAGGAGCCAAACAATCTTTTGAATCTGTAAAACTTGCAATCACTCAAGCTCCTGTGCTGATTAGCCCTGATTTCTCAAAATATTTTTTAATCTTTTCATTTGCCTCCCAGCATACCGTGGCTGCAGTTTTACTGCAGAAAAATTCAGAAGGTAATGAACAACCTATAGCTTTCTTCAACAAAGCGTTGAGAGATGCACCCTTAAAGTACAACATCATGGAAAAGCAGGCCTATGCCTTGATTAAGGCCTTAAAGGACTTTAGGGTGTACATTTTTCATTCTCACACCATTGCTTATGTACCGAATATAGTGGTCAAAGATATCTTGTCCCAAGACCCTGACAGGAAAAGGGGCAAATGGATTGCTATAATCTTAGAATACGACCTTGAAATAAAGCCCACCAAGCTGATCAAGGGTCAAGGCCTGGCCCAGTTAATGGCCGAATAAAACTTGCAGGCCCTTGACATCAACATGATAAATGCCTCTGATGAGCAGGAAGGATCGCCCCATCCAACTGTTGATGAGAAGTTTCAAAACTCTCCTTGGTATACTGATATCCTCTACGTGCTCACCAACCTCAATGCCCCTCCAGAACTATCCAAAAATAAGGCCAGATTCATAAAACTTAAAGCTAGAAACTACTGCATTCTGAATGAGAATCTATACTGGAAAAATCCAAATGGCCTTTTGTTGAAATGTTTGTCTGAACCTGAAGCTGAAAGTGTTAAACAAGAATTCCATGCTGGGGAGTGTGGAGGCCACCTAAGTTGGAGAGCCACTGTAAATAAGATACTCAGGGCTGGTTATTATTGGCCTACACCGTTTAATGATGTCCATAAAATGATAACCACTTGCCACAAATGTCAGATCTTTGAAGGTAAAAGAAAACTCCTCCCCCTTCCCCTACAACCCATCACTGTTGAAGGTCCCTTTCTGCAATGGGGTCTAGACTTTATAGGGGAGATTCACCCAGCCTCTTCTGGACAACACAAGTGGATCCTGACTGCCACAGATTACTTCACTAAGTGGATAGAAGCCATACCCACTAGGAATGCCACTGATTCTGTCATCATTAGGTTCCTAGAAGACTTCATCCTATCTCAGTTTGGCTGTCCCGGGAAAGTAATCACTGACAATGCTGCTGCTTTTGGATCCAAGAAAATGGTTGAGTTCTATCACAGGTACCATATCACGCTTGGTCATTCAACTGCCTATTACCCCCAGGGTAATGGATTGGCTGAATCATCAAATAAGAGCCTGGTCACAATCATTATGAAGCTGTTGGAAGAGAAAAAAAAGTCATGGCATAAAAAGTTGGTACATGATTTGTGGGCTGACAGGCTCACCACAAAGAAATCTATTGGCATGTCACCATTCCAGCTGGTTTACGAAACAGAGGCAGTTTTTCCTACTTGCCTTGGAGTTCCAGTGATTAAGCTTGTCCAGGAGATTCACTCAGAAGAAGATAGTGTGTTAAGAAGAATTAATCAGACAATCCATCTTCAGCAAATCAGGGAGGAGGTATACAACAGAGCAGCGAAAGTTCAGGACAACATAAAGAGGCTATTTGAAAAAAGGGCCAAAGCTTCAGATTTCAAAGTTGGTGACAAGGTTCTGAAGTGGGATTCAAGGAGAGAGGACAAAGGTAAACACGACCAGTTTGACAATTTGTGGCAAGGTCCATTTGTCATCCAGGCCACTGTGGGTCCTAATGCATTTTTCTTACAAGAACTTGATGGTACAGAGCTATTTGGGGGTCATGTCAATGGCAGAATGCTCAAACACTACTTATGTTAACTTTCACTTCCAGTTCCATTGCCATTGTACATACCATTGCAGTTTTACTTTCAAGAAAACAGAGAAAAATATCCCAAAACAGAAAGAAAGGAGAGGTTCAGACATGCTCAAAACATGAACCTCTGTAATGAAAAAAGAGTGGCTCAAACATGATCAAAATCTGAGCCAAAAGGGAGTAGAATGGCTGGTCCTAATATGCTCAAAATCTGGACCAGCAGTGAAAAGAAGAATCAGCTCTAATAGGCCCAAGACCAGAGCTGAAATCAAAGAAAAGAGGTGACTCTAATATGCTCAAAACCTGAGTCACAAACAGAGAAGGATAATTCAAATTGCAGATTTCATGCCTTCACAGTTTTGTTTGCAGATTTCTGCAAGTCTCACTCCATCAAGTCAGACAGTCTAATCCTGGCTTGGCTGTTTTGAATTTCCTGTCTTTAATTGTAGGTGAAGAAATCTGTTGGACAGTTTAATCCCAACAGATGTTAGATTAGGTAGAGAAACATATGAGGCCAACTGTTTAATCTGGTCTCATGGAGCAATAAGGGTAGAATTAGAATAGGTTGTTTTTTGTTTCGAGAATAAAATGTAAAGGGTCTGCTAGCTCAAATGCACCCTAAAGAAGAAAAAATGCTAGGGTTGTAGTGTGGGTAGGTAGTTTTGATGGGAGAAATATTTCTGCTTATTTGTGTCTCTAACATATGGTGGCAGCTGAAAATCAAAGAAAAGGGATGTGCCAAGCAGCAGGCAACTGGCCTACTCCAAATATCATTGCTGGTTTCTTGCCTCCTTCAAAAAGAAGCCATCTCCATGTGGAGCCACTGTTAGCCCCCCTATGAAATTCTTGACAAGCAAGCTGGGGGCTAGATGATTTTGGAGCCTTCAAGGAATGCCTTTCTCTTGAAAAACCATCCTCCTTGAAGTCTCTGAGTGCTATGCCCAATGCAAATCCTATTTGTTGACCCATCCCTAAAAGGCCTACTTTTCTCCCTTTGCACCCCTGCAATTATCCCTTCCTCCCCTTTTCCCTCCTTCTGTCAAAATACCTTTGTCCCCCAATTTCCCTTGTTCATCCCTGAAATCCCCTGAAATCCCCTTGAAATCCTTTTTCTGCCACTTGTTTGGCCTTTTCACCCTTCATTCTCTTATCGTTTCCCTGGGCTAGCCTTAAAACACTTTAAAAATGGGCCTAAATCATAATTTCATTAAAAATATCTTAAAAACCCATTTCGGACCATATAATAGGCTTAGCCCCTTCCGCATTGGCCCTGCACCTCATTTCCTCCATGTGGCCCAGCGCTGTAACCACTCGCCAAAGCAAAAAGCGCTTATCTCAAGCCTTATCAGGCGCAGCGTTGGCCGTCGATCTCAGTTGATCGGACGGCGGACGTTAATTCTCCAATGCCCGTGTCTTCCCCACCTGTTTTCCATGCCGGGCCATCATCGTCCATTCCCCTGCCAGATCGACGGCCCAAAACCTTTCCCGCCGGTGGACCCTGCCACGCACTGTTCAAGACCGCCCGGTTTATTTCGCACCACCCTTGCGCGCTTGGCAGTTTTCCCCTGTAGCCCAGCGATCCCACTCAACTGCCGCCACCTGTCCTCCTGTACGATTCTGAAACCACCTTTCCCGCCCATTAACTCCATCCCCCGCGCGTTATCCTTCGATCACGGATGCCGAGCAAAATCCACGACAGCCGTCAGATCTGGAGCGGCCTATCCAATGGCTATTGCTCATCGAATATGCATGTTGTTTAATAAAGTTGCACGGTCAATAATCCATGTCCTGGCTCGCCCTCTGCAGTCGATCCTCACCGCGATCAACAGTCCTGATTCGTCCCCCTACCGTTGACCATTCCACCGTCTCCTGGGTCTCCACGTCATCCGTCCACTTGGCTTCCTGTACGCCATGTCGCCCCACGTGCATCCCATTGCATTTAATCATTCTTTTTCGAGTTTTTTAATGATGTCGTCGTCCAAATTCCGCTCTGCAAGACCGCTACCCTGCCAGAGCGATTTGTCACCATTTTTCACAATTTCTTTCCTTCATACCCTCATCTGCACCATCACGCCCATTTTCCACCTCACTCGCCACCCCATCCATTGTTTTCCTCATAGTTTATTGTATTTTGCAGGGTTGCTAGAGGAAAAGGACCACCATGGTTCAGCTGTACCATCTTAATGGCGCATTGCGCAAGCAGAATTAAATCTGGGAGCGAGTACTATCGTGGAGATTGTTAAAGAAAGTGGCTGACAGGACCTACACTGAAGAAAAGTAGAGCTCGAACTCTGAAAATCTCCCAGCGCCATTAAAAAGCCTGAGATAACCTGTCAGAAGCAAAAATGGAGTGGCAAGGTGTTCCAAGTACAACGCATAGGAGATTAAGGCCCGGTAATGAAGACCTTAATCCTGGAATCAGTGGTTTAAAGAGGCAAAGTACCAGGTTGGAGACCCCGAGGATCAATCAGAAGGATATTGTGCACAGTAAAGGTAACAGCAGGGTTCATTTATCAGCAGAATGTTTTTCTTCGTCAAGTACAAGGTGCCCATACATCTTTTATTATGCATAATGTCCCTGAAGGAAGTTCCACCCTAACAGCAGTTCAAAACCATCAGAGCATCTATATGGCATACTTCTCAATAGTTTATTTCATTTTTGCTCAAAACACCAAGGGTACGACAGCTAAAATCTATCAAGATCATACCTGGAGAAGATCACTTTCCATAAGGGAAGTGACAGAGATTAAATACAGAGAAATCAAATAGAATGGGTTTTGGCCCTGCATTCATTTCTGTGTTTAATATCCCATTTAGCGTTCACTTACCACCTCAGTCGACCTTTTGTTCATCATCTGCTATAAAGCACAGAGGGAAATTATTGTAGTGGTTGTTGGTTTTTGATTGGATATCAGTAGATTGCAAGCACTTTCCTCTTGAGACAAGCTCTCTGTGTAATATTGTAAGATAGACTGAGATTTGATGTCTTCAGACTAAATGTTCAAGCTATGGGCAATGATGTACCTGATTGGTGTTGTTTTTAATATGACAAGCATGTTTCTTTGGATCCTGATCTAAAGCAGCTGGTGATGTTTTCCTTTCTCTGTATTTGTGATTGACTTGCTTTCATTTCATTATGTTTCTTCAGGCTCGCATCAGAAGTTTGGCATAAGACTTACCCTTGATAGGTACCTTATGTTGCTTCTCTCCCAGCCTTTATGTTTTCTGCTTATACGTGTATCTGAATAATGATTTCAATTGATTTAACCAGTGTAGTGGATGTCATTGCCTGCTCTCTGATGTATGATTATTGGAATCTATGTTTAGATGTTCTTGTTAGGATTTAGTTAGATGAGTTGAGAACACTGGGAGGTCTAGGACCTTGTCTCTACCTCACTAAGATCCTTCCATCTCGTTAAACCTTCCTAAGATCCCTTGTCTTGCCTCCGGTTTTTTCCAAGCAGGTCTGGAGTTAAATGACCTCTGACCTGATCTATAGACATATGTGGTTGTTTCCCCTTCACTCACTTTCAGTCCTTAATGTCCCATTCCATCAACCATCTTTAAGATCCAAACGCTCTAGATGACTAGCCCAACTGAAAGCTTGCACATTGAACACAAGTAAATCCTTTCTTGACTCCATTGCCCAATGGCTCTGATGTTCCCTGAGTTTTCTATCTTTGTCTAGTTTCATCTTTGCTCATCCTTGTCTTATATTGGACCCTTCTTTCCTGATTCCCAACAACCAAACATAAACAATCAAACAAACAACTCTGTGCCTATAACTAGCCTAAAATCATAACATTTGAGCTTAAATACATAATACCTTTGACAATCATAGAGAGATCCCTCTCTGGACTTGGGAGGGCTAGATCCTTAGGTCTGAAAGTGGTTCTATTTTGTCTCATCTTTTGGTCTCTGTCAACCTGGCCAAAACATGGGAACCCCAACACCCCGATTGCAATTGCTCCGACCAAATCCTAGCCGTCCATTTCCCTGTTGATACTACGGTCCGACACTGATCGCTCCATCGCAATCACAACATTCCATCGCATCCCCCCATCTGATCGCTCGATCACATCAGCCCCCGATCTAATCCTGACCGTCCGTCTAGCCCGCGATCCGACGGTCATCACACACCCCAATCACAACCCTTTCCCAATCGCAATCCGAAGTATGTTAATGTGTCACCCTTGCCCCTCCCGATTGCGATGCTCCGAAGTAAAATCTGACCATCCGTTGGATCTGATATCTGACGGCTCGGATTTAATCGCATCTCCACCTCCGTCGGGTCCCACTGTGTACGATCACTCCCTCGCGTTTCATTGCATTTCCTTCGCATTTCTTTATATTTGTTTGAAGTCCAAAGTTTAAGACTTTACCCTAAAGTCTTATGTTTCATAGTTGTTCCGCCCAATTTTATATATCTCTTCGTTGCTTGATCTCTGTCGTTGATCTTCGCTCCCAGACCACGATCTAACTGTCTGTGATGCATTTCTTCGTCAAATCCTATCGTTCACCGTTTACACCATATCATTTCATTTTCACCGTTTTTCACATAAACCACTGTTTCACCACCACCGCTCTATCATTTCCTCTGCCCACCATATCCAGCCTTCCCTTTGCAAGGATTTCATGACCAAGTTGCGTGTTTTTGCAGAAGTACGAGGGGCAGGAGTCCGCCATGATTCAAAGTCCCAGTACAGCTACAGGAAGACAGGAAAAGACCATTTTCAAAGCCAAACTCATGGAGAAAAGGGCTGAGAAGACATACATCAGTGTTCGTATTAAAGAAAAAGAGTTTAAACTCTGCAAGTCCTCTCTAGAGCCATTAAAGCTCATATTTCGCGGCCAGAGGCAAACCAGTGCACAGAAAACTAAGTCAGCAAGGTTTTTACATCAGCAGAATGTTTTTCTCCATGGAAGGACTGGGTGCCCATACCGTTTTCACTCCATGTCGTGCTCTAGTGAAGAAATTTTCTGCCCTGACCATGGTCCTATGCTGCCAGAGCAGTTGTTAATGCGGTATGGCAGACCATCCAGTCAATTGTGCACCAGTTTGTTTATTCACCACAGTACTACGGAGTACTACTGCAGTCAGATTACATCAGGACCATACCAGAGTAAATGGAAGTTGGAGAAGATCACTCCTTCGTTCCAAAGGTACCAGGGATAAATGCAGAGAGTTAAAACAGAATGGGCTTCGGCCCTCTCCTTCTTTTCTGTGTTTTAATGTTTCATTTAGTGCTTCACCTACCTCCTCGGCTCTTATTCTGCTATAAAACTCAAGAAGAAATTATTGTAAGGGTAGTTGTTTGGATATTGGTAGAATGAAAGTTGTTCTCTTGATACAAGTTCTCTTTGTAAGACTGTAAGATAGGCTGAGGAAGGTTTTCAGACAGAATATCAAGCTTTTGGCTATGTTGTACTTGACTGGTTTGTTCTTAATATAGAAATCACATTTCTTTGGATCCTGATCTAAAGCTAAGGTGATGTTTTCCTGTCTATGTGTTTATTTCCATTTCATTTCATTTCTTCTGGCTTGCATCAGAAATCTGGCATGAGATTTTCCCTTGTTAGGCACCTCATGTTTTTGCTCTCCTTGCCTTAATGTTTTCTGCTTAATGTGTTGTCTGAGAATAGATTTCAAATGGTTTAACCAGTGTAGTGGATGATATTGCCTACTAGCTGATGTATGAATTATTGAATCTGTTTCTCAGATGTTCTTGCTAGTGTTTAATTGAATGAATCGGAAATGCTAGGAGTTTAGAACTCAGTCTCTTTCTCTCTAGGATCCTTTCAGTCTCTTAAACCTATCCAATTTCCCTCCAACTACTTTAAACCACCTTTGAGAGTTTCCTATGAGTATGTCCAAGAAAGTATGGAGTTAAATGACCTCTGACCTGATCTATAGACGGAAAATTGGTGTTTATCTCCCTTTCCACCTTTTCACCTTGCTCTCCTTATTGTTCCATTCCACCCAAATCATTTTAGGATCCAATGCTTTAGATGACTAGCCCAAGTGAAAGTTTGCATGTTGATAGCAAGTAAACCCTTTCCTGACTCGATTACCCAATGGCCTTGATGCTCTCTGATTTTCCTCTCCTTTGCCTAGAATCTATCTTGTTCATCCTTTTTCTATATTGAACCCTTCCTTCCTGATTCCCAACAACCAAACCAACAATCAAACAAACAAACCATGTGCCTATAGCTAGCCTAATATCTTAAACCTCGAGCTTCAAAGACATATACCTTTGACTTATTATAGAGAGATCCCTCTCTGGACCCAGGAGGGCTAGATCCTAGGGTCTGAAAGTGGTTTGATGTTGTCTCATATTTTGGTTTTGCCAATCTGGCCAAAACATGGGAACCCCAACATAATGGCGACTCCACTGGGGAATTTTGAGTTTTTCCTCACCTTACTATATCATAAGCCTCAGAAAGCCTACAATCTCTCGTTAGGTTGGTAGTTAAACACCCCTATTCTCACACATCAACCTCTATACCATTTTTTGTGTTTTCCCATACTCTTGGATAGAGTCTGGAAAGGGCCAGGCAGCCTCTAGATCTCACACTCTTTCAGAGGTGACACATCTAGTAAAAGCCCTCCCAGTCAATCTATGGTTAGAGTTTGTTGTGTTTTGAAGATATCCCTGAAAAAATGATATTTCACAAGCACTGTGGTGGACAGTGTACCCTCCAAAAACATCCTAAACCTTCCACCTGGCGACTCCATAGTTCCTAAATGATTTAAAGATTCCACTAGTGATCAGTAGGCCTGCTGATTATCTTGGTTCACATTAGACTCCTCTGGGAGACCAGCCTCCATAACAAAATCGACCACAATAGTAGTAACAAGTAGGGTTAAGCTGCTTGGTTAAAAAATACACTCTGGCTTACAGAACCATTCACATAAGAGCTTACCCAAACCCAAACCCACCTGAAATAGTTGACAATCCTGAGAGCATCCTCAAGAGATCTCCTACACCCAAAAGATCAGCGATTTCCACTCATATCCATAGAGCTAACTCTACACCAAAAGACCTCACAGCTCTATCACATCATCACCTTGACCTAGACCCACCTAATAGATTACCAAGAACTAGGTCATTCAGTGATCTAGATCAGCTAGGCCTTGAGCTTCCCGGTTCACCATCTTATAGTGGTCAACACATTAGGGACAGAAGAACCCCTCCATCTACACCTTCTGATATTCACTTCATCCAAAACTTGGGGCTCTCCCACCCTAAATCTACTCAACAAACCTCTGCTGGTCCTAGTGTCCCTGTCATCCATATACAAGCTGCCCAAGTTAACCCTTTACCCCATCAGAACATCATTATGGTAGCCTAGTATGTGCCTTTGGTTTTACCCCAGCCTCTAGTACCCTTACCAAATGATTATCAGTCAAAGATCCCACACTTCACTACAAAAGAGTCCATCACAGCCCATCAACATGTAGATAAAATGGAAGATTCTTTTGACTACATGGAAATAGATGATGACACAGTCAAAATGAGAATCTTTTCCCAGAGCTTAGGGGGTGATGTGAAGAAATATTTTAAGGGTCTACCTCCGGGTAGCATCAATGATCTTCCAGCTTTATATCAGACTTTCATAAATAAATGGGAAGCTAAGGCTAACCCTCACCAACTCTTAGAAGAATACATGAGCGTTAAAGTAAACGTAGGAGAGAGTTTCCATGATTACACAACAAGATTTAACAGCATTTACAATGCCCTCCCTCCACATATGAAACCTCCACAAGGCATGGCTTTAGCAAAATACCCTGAAGTCTTTGATGCTGACATGGCCTATGAGCTTAGGGATAAAAAGTACAACACATTGGAGGACATGCAAAAAGGAGCAGTTAACATAGAGGCAAATCTGATTGAGAAAAGAGCAAGACTAAGATCTAAGAAGAGGGTAACATACAAAGATGACAATGTAGCTTCCTCATCTGACCAAAATTATGATAAATTTTCTAAAAATGTGGAAAGGTTACAGCAAATGATAGAAAAAATGGTTTTCATAGTTAGCAACCAGAACCAAAACTTTAGAAGGAACAATAACACTCCCAACAGACAAAGAGAATCAGATCAACAAGTTATTCCCTCTTTTCAAGAAAACTTTCTTGATGAAGATGAAGGAAACATAGAAGAATCTGAAGGGAATAAAATAAACATGTTTGAAGTAGAGAGAAAAACCGAGAATGAAACCCTGTGGGTAATGAACTTTCATGGGTCTTGCACCAAGAGAACTGCTGGAGCTGGGTTGTGGCTGCATAACACAGAGAATGATTACGTGGAAATCCATGCTTGTAATTTTCATTTCAAATGTACGAATAATGTTGCAGAATATGAGGCTCTAATCCTAGGTCTAAATCTGTTGAATAAGTTAGGGGCCCGGAAGATAGCTGTGCAGGGAGACTCAGAGTTGGTCATAAAACAGGTAAACAATGAATATACAGCCATGCACCCTAGGTTGAGGGCGTATAGGAATGATGTCGTGGACATATTGAAAAAATTTGTTGAATACGAATTAGTGTTCGTCCCTAGGAGTCAAAACATTATCGCAAACGGCTTGGCTTGCCTGGCTAGTTCCTACCCTAAGACTCAAAATGACCAGTAGATCATCATATAGACCAAATTCAGACCTGCAGTGCCATACAACGAAAAATATTGGCAGGTTTTCGAGGGGGATAAACAAATTGAAGATTTCCTGACCGGCAAGAACGAGTTTGAGTTTTCAGACTCTGAATCTATGTCTAGTGACAGCTGCCTGAGTGAGGAACCCCCAGACGAGGAAAAACCACCTTTTAAACATAGAAATAAACACTTTAAACGAAGAAACTAGAAATACAAACGAAAATTGTGAAAACTCAGAAAACGAAGAAGTCGAGGTGCTGTGGGCTAGGGATAAGAACATACCTCGCGGTCTGGCTCCGCTAGAAGACCTGTTTGACTTCGATGATGTAGCTAAAAATCCCACCATAGAGCATGCAGACTCTGACGTAGAAGAATGCAACATAGGCACAACAGATAAGCCAAAAATTATTAAATTGGCAAAGACCTTACCCAAAGAAATGAAAAAGAAATGTATAGACCTTTTTAGGGAATTTGTTGACGTCTTTGCTTGGAGTTACGAAGACCTAAAGGCTTATGACACCAACATTATACAACACAAAATACCTTTAAAAGAGAATCAGAAACCCTTTAGGCAGAAACTTCGCAGGATAAATCCAAAACAGTTGCCTGCAGTGGAAAAAGAGATTAAAAAGATGTATGAGGCGGGCATAATTTTTCCCGTAAGGTTCTCTGATTGGGTTTCAAATTTAGTGGTTGTAAGAAAGAAAACTGGGGAGATCAGATTGTGTATTGATTTCACGAATCTTAATAGAGCCTCAGTCAAAGATAACTACCCTCTGCCAAAAATGGAACATATTCTTCAGAAAGTAGTAGGCTCCAAAAGAATCTCCTTGCTAGATGGTTTCTCAGGCTACAACCAAGTCCTAGTTCTCCCAGAGGATCAACTCAAAACAGCCTTTACCACTCCATGGGGCACTTTTATGTATGTAAAGATGCTTTTTGGGTTGATTAACGCTGGTGCAACCTTCCAGAGAGCGATGGATATAGCTTTTTCAGATGAGATAGGGCACTTTATTGTGATTTACTTGGATGACATAACAGTCTTTTCCAAAACTGAAGAAGAACATCTTAAACATCTAAGGAAAGTGTTTGAAAAATGTAGAAGGTTTGGTCTGTCCCTGAATCCTAAAAAGACTATATTTGGGCTGCAAGAAGGAAAGTTTCTCGGCCACATTATATCTGAAAAGGGGATTAGGATAGAACCACAGAGAGTTTAGGGGATATTACAAATCACACACCCGAGAAACACCAAAGAACTACAATCCTTCATTGGAAAATCAACTTCCTTAGGAGATTTATCCTCAACCTAGCTAAACACCTTAGGAATATGACTAACATGCTGAAGAAAGGTGAAGGAGTTAAATGGACTGTTGGAGCTAAAAAATCCTTTGAATCAGTAAAATTTTCACTTACCCAAGCTCCTGTCCTAATCAGCCCATATTTCTCTAAATATTTTCTGATTTTTTCATTTGCCTTTGAGCATACAGTGGCTGCAGTCTTACTGCAGAAAAATCCAGAGGGTAGGGAACAGCCAATAGCCTTTTTCAGCAAAGCACTGAGGGATGCACCATTGAAATACAACATAATGGAAAAACAAGCCTATGCTCTTGTTAAGGCTTTAAAAGACTTTAGGGTGTACATATTGCATTCCCACACCATTACTTATGTGCCTAACGTAATAGTCAAAGATATTCTGTCCCAAGACCCAGATGGGAAGAGGGGCAAGTGGATTGTCGTGATTTTAGAATACGACCTTGAGATTAAACCCACCAAACTGATCAAAGGTCAGGGTTGAGCCAAATTAATGGCTGAATCAAATTTGCAAGTCCTTGACATTAACATGGTAGCTACCTTAGATGAGCAAGAAGGATTGCCTGATCCCATTGTTGAGGAGAAGTTTCAGAACTCTCCTTGGTACTCCGATATCCTTTATGTGCTCACCAACCTAAATTCCCCACCTGAACTGTCAAAAACCAAGGCCAGATTCATAAATTTTAAAGCCAAAAACTACTTCATTTTGAATGAAAAATTATACTGGAAAAATCCAAATGGCCTATTGCTTAAATGTTTGCCTGAAACAAAGGCAGAAAAGATTAAACGAGAATTCCATTCAGGAGAGTGTGGAGGCCACCTGAACTGGAAGGCCACTATAAACAAAATTCTCAGGGCTAGCTATTACTGGCCCAAACTTTTCAATGACATCCATAAGATGGTAATCGCCTGCCATAAATGCCAAATTTTTGAAGGGAAGAGAAAACTCCTTCCCCTCCCTTTACAACCCATCACTATTGAAGGTCCTTTCATGCAATGGGGCCTAGATTTTATTGGAGAAATCCACCCTGCTTCTTCTGCACAACACAAATGGATCTTAACAGCCACGGACTACTTCAATAAGTGGATAGAGGCCATACCCACTAGGAATGCCACCGATTAAGTCATCATTAGGTTCCTAGAAGGTCATATCCTCTCTCAGTTTGGCTGCCCAAGGAAAATAATCACCGATAATGCTGCTGCTTTTGGATCCAAGAAAATGGTTGATTTTTGTCACAGGTATCAAATAGCGCTTGGTCATTCCACTGCCTATTACCCACAAGGTAATGGCCTGGCTGAATCATCAAACAAGAGCCTCATGGCCATCATCAAAAAGTTGTTAGAAGAGAACAAAAAGTCATGGCATAACAAGTTTGTGCATGCCTTGTGGGCTGACAGACTTACAACAAAGAAGTCCATTGGCATGTCACCATTTTAGCTTGTCTATGGTACCGAAGCAGTATTTCCTACTAGCCTTGGGATACCAATAATCAAGCTGGTCCAAGAGATTCAAACAGAAGAAGACAGTATGGTGAGAAGGATAAACCAAACAATTCATCTTCAGCAAACAAGGGAAGAGGTTTATAACAGAGCCGTCAAAGTTCAGGAAAACATAAAAAGGTTGTTTGACAAGAGAGCCAAAGCTGTTGATTTCAAAATTGGGGATAAAGTTCTGAAGTGGGACTCAAGAAGAGAGGATAAAGGAAAGCACGACAAGTTTGACAGCTTGTGGCAAGGTCCATACATCAGTCAAGCTACGGTGGGTCCAAATGCATTCTTCTTACAAGAATTAGATGGTACAGAGCTATTTGGGGGCCATGTCAATGGTAGGATGCTCAAACACTACTTCTGTTGATTTACAATTTCCAGTTTTCATTTCCATTGTACATACCATTGCAGAATTTTGGTTTTCAAGAAAAGAGAAAATGTTCCAAAAAACAAAGAGAAAAAAGAGGTTTAGACATGCTAAAAACTTGAACCTCTGAAGTGCAAAGGATTGGCTCTAATATGATCAAAATCTGAGCCAAAAGAAAGCAAAGTAGCTGGTCTTAGCATGCTCAAAATCTGGACCAGCAAGGAAGAAAGAAAAATAAGCTCTAACATGCCTAAAACCAGAGCTGAAATGAAGAAGAGAAGTGACTCTAACATGCTCAAAAATTGAGTCACAAAGAGAAGAAGGATACTCCAAGATCTCAGATTTTAAGCCTTCAAAGTTTTGTTCAGTTTTCTGCAAAGTTTTCTGTCCATGTGCAATGTATTTATGCCTTGGATCTATAGCAAACTAGACTATCTAATCCTAGTTTGACTGTTTTTAAATTTCCTGTTGTAGAATGTAGAGAAGAAATCTGCTGGACAGTTTAATCCCAGCAGATATTAAATTAGGTAGAGAAAACAAATGAGACCAACAGTCTAATCTGGTCTCATGGAGTAATAAGGGTAGATTCAGAATAGGTTTATTTTCTGTCATAAAAATAAATGATGTAAAGGGTCTACTAGTTCAAATGCACCCTAGAAGAAAAAATGCTAGGACTGTAGGATGGGTAGGTAGATTGTTGGAATGTACTGCTGATCTATCATGTTTGTGGCAGCTGAAAATCAAAGAAGAAAGATGGCTCAAGCAGCAGGCATCTGGCCTACACCAAAGATCATTTTCTGAATTCTTGACTCATTCAAGAAGAAGCCATCCCCATGTGGAACCACTATTAGCCCCTTATGAATTCCTTGACAATGCAAGCAAGGGGCTAGATTGTTTTGTGAACCTTCAAGGAATTCATTTCCCTTGAAAATACATCATCCTTGAAAGCCTTCCTGGATTCCCTGCCTTTGACTGTTTCACCCCTGCTGTACTGATGTCCATGAGCCTTGCTAAATGATAAAAATTGTGCTCCAAAGGCCATCTTCTGTCCCTTATTCCTCTGCAGAATTCTCCTTTTTTTCCCCTCTCCAAATTTCCCTTCTCCCCCCTCTTATTCCCACTAACCCTCTAAAATTTCCCAAAAATCCCCCTTGAATCCTACCTTTGCCCTTTTTTTGGCTAAATTTTAACTTTTCTTCCCTATCGTTGCCCTCTCTAACCTTCAAAATCCATTAAAAATGGGCGAAAACCCACTTTCCGACCTTATTATAAGGGCTTAGCCCCTTTCCCGTCAGCGCTAACCACTTCCCACACATGCCCGTGCACTAAGACCGAGCGCTCAAGTCTTGAGCGCTAATCGCATCAGAAGATCGGGTTGGGGATTTAAAACCCTTTGTAACACTAAAAACTCCGATGCGATTGACTTATCATGTTAAGTCTCGCGATGCATTATGGACCGTTGATCTGTGATCGCGATCGGACGGCCTGCGCGATATCACAAAATGTTTGAATCGAAACACTTGTGTTTTATCCCCCGATCGATCCATCGCAAATACTTGCGATGTGATTGATCACAACTTCCCCCAATCGCTGTCCCCCCCCGGATCAATCGCAAGCCCTGCCTTCTGATTCTCGATCCCGTCATCTCCCGATTACATCCCGACCGTCCATCCTCCCCGTCGATCTGACGGTCATCGCTCCTCCCGCCTAATCACAATCGGAAATCGCAATGTGTGTCACCCCTGTTTTCCCCTGATTACAATTGCTCTGACCAAATCCTAGCCGTCCATTTCCCTGTTGATCCTACGGTTCGACGTTGATCACTCCATCACAATCGCAGCATTCCATCGCATCCCCCCATCCGATCGCCCGATCACTTCAGCCGCCGATCTAATCCTGACCGTTCGTCTAGCCCACGATCCGACGGTCATCGCACACCCCAATTGCAACCCTTTCCCAATCACAATCAGAAGTATGTTAATGTGTCACCCTTACCCCTCCCAATTACAATGCTCCAAAGTAAAATCTGACCGTCCGTTGGATCTGAGATCTGACGGCTCGGATTTAATCGCATCTCCACCTCCGTCGAGTCCCACTGTGTACAATCACTCCCTCGCGTTTCATTGCATTTCCTTCGCATTTCTTTATATTTGTTTGAAGTCCAAAGTTTAAGACTTTACCCTAAAGTATTATGTTTCATAGTTGTTCCACCCAATTTTATATATCTCTCTGTTGCTCGATCTCTGTCGTTGATCTTCGCTCCCAGACCACGATCTAATGTTTTGTGATCCATTTCTCTGTCAAATCCTATCGTTCACCGTTTACACCATATCATTGCATTTTCATCGTTTTTCACATAAACCACTGTTTCACCAACGCTTCTCTATCATTTCCTCCGCCCACTATATCCAATCTTCCCTTTGCAGGGATTTCATGACCAAGTTTCGTGTTTTTGCAGAAGTACGAGTCGCGGGAGTCTGCCATGATTCAAAGTCCCAGTACATCGACATGAAGACAGGAAAAGACCGTTTTCAAAGCCAAAGTCATGGAGCAAAGGGCTGAGAAGACATACATCAATGTTTGTATTAAAGAAAAAGAGTTTAAACTCTGCAAGTTCTCTCCAAAGCCATTAAAGCTTAGATTTCACAGCCAGAGGCAAACCAGTGCACATAAAACTAAGTCAACAAGGTTTTTACATCAGCAGAATGTTTTTCTCCATGGAAGGACTGGGTGCCCATACTGTTTTCACTCCATGCCGTGCTCCAGTGAAGAAATTTCCGCCCTGACCATAGTCCTATGCTGCCAGAGCAGTTGTTAATGCGGTATGGCAGACCATCCAGTCAATTGTGCACCAGTTTGTTTATTCACCAGAGTAATACAGAGTACTACTGCAGTCAGATTACATCAGGACCATACCAGAGTAAATGGAAGTTGGAGAAGATCACTCCTTCGTTCCAAAGGTACCAGGGATAAATGCAGAGAGTTAAAACAGAATGGGCTTCGGCCCTCTCCTTTTTTTAGTGTTTTAATGTTTCATTTAGTGCTTCACCTACCTCCTCGGCTCTTCTTCTGCTATAAAACTCAGGAAGAAATTATTATAAGGGTTTTTGATTGGATATCGGTAGAATGCAAGCTGTTCTCTTGAGACAAGTTCTCTGTGTAAGACTATAAGATAGGCTGAGGAAGGTTTTCAGACAGAATATCAAGCTTTTGGCTATGTTGTACTTGACTGGTTTGTTCTTAATATAGCAAGCACATTTCTTTGGATCCTGATCTAAATTTGAGGTGATGTTTTCCTGTCTATGTGTTTATTTCCATTTCATTTCATTTCTTCTGGCTTGCATAAAAAATCTGGCATGAGATTTGCCCTTGTTAGGCACCTCATGTTTCTGCTCTCCTTGCCTTAATGTTTTCTGCTTAATGTGTTGTCTGAGAATAGATTTCAAATGGTTTAACCAGTGTAGTGGATGATATTGCCTACTAGCTAATGTATGAATTATTGAATCTGTTTCTCAGATGTTCTTGCTAGTGTTTAATTGAATGAATCGAAAATGCTAGGAGTTTAGAACTCAGTCTCTTTCTCTCTAGGATCCTTTCAGTCTCTTAAACCTATCCAAGTTCCCTCCAGCTGCTTTAAACCACCTTTGATAGTTGCCTATGAGTATGTCCAAGCAGGTCTGGATTTAAATGACCTCTGACCTGATCTATAGACAGAAAATTGGTGTTTATCTCCCTTTCCACCTTTTCACCTTGCTCTCCTTATTGTTCCATTCCACCCAAATCATTTTAGGATCCAATGCTTTAGATGACTAGCCCAACTGAAAGTTTTCATGTTGATATCAAGTAAACCCTTTCCTGACTCCATTGCCCAATGGCCTTGATGCTCTCTGATTTTCCTCTCCTTTGCCTAGAATCTATCTTTTTCATCCTTGTTCTATATTGAACCCTTCCTTCCTGATTCCCAACAACCAAACCAACAATCAAACAAACAAAACCTGTGCCTATAAGTAGCCTAATATCTTAAACCTCGAGCTTCAAAGACATCTACCTTTGACTTATTATAGAGAGATCCCTCTCTGGACCCAGGAGGGCTAGATCCTAGGGTCTGAAAGTGGTTTGATGTTGTCTCATCTTTTGGTCTTGCCAATCTGGCCAAAACATGGGAACCCCAACAGAGTCATGTCTGTCATAAATCAGTTAAAAATTTATTGTGAAGAAATTAAAGATCGAACAGTGATTGAGAAGGTCCTTAAATCTTTGTCTACCAAGTTTGATGTTGTGGTAGCAGCAATAGAAGAAGCCAATGATTTGGAAAAAATAACAGTTGATGAGTTGATGGGATCACTTCTATCACATTAGGAAAGAATAGACAGAAATAAGGATTCCACTTTAGAAACTACTTTCAAAAGTCAAGTTTTTATTTCAAGAGGTCAAGCTAGAGGTATATCGAGAGGTAGAGGATGAGGTGGAAGATATAGTAGTCAAGGAAATGGTTGAGAAGAGCATGAACATGAAAGTGGAAGAAACAACAGAGGCTTCAACAATAAACAAAGGTTTTAAAAATAAAAGGTGAGATGTTATTATTGTAATAAATTTGGTCACTATGCCCGTGATTACAGGAAGAAGATAGTTGATCAAGGAAATCAAAGAGATTATGTTAGTACATAGAATACTAACTCCATGTTTCTAGCTTTCCATACCATACATGAACTGTCTGATAATGTATGGCTATTAGATAGTGGTTGCAGTAACCACATGAGAGGCAACAAGAATTTGGTTGCATATCTGGATCTATCTGTGAAGATAGAGGTAAAGTTGGGGACTGAAAAGACTGTGGATGTAGATGGAAAAGGAGTGGTCAACATTCAAAACAAGTAGGGGGAGCCAAAGACAATCTCAAAGATATATTATGTTCTTGGTCTCAAACACAATTTGATAAGTGTTGGTCAATTGACGCAAAAACGATGCAAAGTTACTTTTCGGGGACAAGAGTGTGTTATTTATGACAAACTCCCAAGCAAACAACTCATAGCAAAGGTGCAGATGACGAGGAACATACTCTTTCCTCTAATTATGAATTACAGTTATTAGGTGAGTTCTTTTACAATTGCATGTTCTAATGATTATTGGTTATGGCACTTTCAGTTTGGACACTTGCATTTTTTTGGTTTAAGATTGTTGCATCAAAAACAGATGGTTAGAGGATTACCTCCCATCATAGAAGCTACTATTACTTATGAGTGTTGCAACTTGGGAAAGTAACACTGTGGAATTTTTTCAAAGGGAGTTGCATAAAAAGAAAGACAACCTCTTGATTTGGTGCATACAGACTTGTGTGGACCTATGAGGACACAGTTGATTGGTGGAAGTTGTTACTTCCTCACTTTTATTAATGACTATTGCAGAAAGACTTAGGTTTACTTCTTGAAGCAGAAGTCTGAAACTTTTGCAAAATTCAAGGAATTCAAAGCCTTAATAGAGAACCAAAGCGATTCACAGATCAAGGTATTAAGGCCATATCGTGGAGGAGAATATGATTCGAAGGCATTCCATGAGTACTGCAAACAACATGGAATCAGAAGACAGTTTACAACCAGGTACACACCGCAAAAGAATGGTATAGCGGAGAGAAATAACAGAACAATTCAGAATATGATAAGGAGCATGTTGAAAGGAAGAAACTTGTCTAATCAGTATTGGGCACAAGCAGTTTCATGTGATGTTTATGTGATAAACAGATCACCTAAAAAGAGTGTGATGAACAGAGTACCAAAAAAAGCATGGTTAGGTAGGTCATGCATCATATATCATCTCAGAGATTTTGGATGTGTATCCTATGCACATGTACCTAAGAAGATAAGAGGAAAATTGGATGATAAAAGTGAAAATTTCATATTTATTGGTTATAGTGAGCAGTCAAAAGCTTACAAATTGTATAACCCTGTCAGCAAGAAGACCATAATCAACAGAGATGTTTTCAAAGAACAAGAGTAATGGAATGGGACTGTAGACAAAACATTTGATGCATAAGCACCATTGATGAAAGAGGATGATGTTGCAAAAAAGGAGAAGCAATAATCCAAAGAGAAGGCACCAAATAGAGTCACACCAGCAAGGCCTCCAAGATTTTCGAAGTAGCATGGATCTTCAATTAGATCAACAGATAGAGATTCTCCCAACTACCAATCAAGTGATGAATCAAACAATGGTAAGAGAAATATGAGAAGTGACGGGTGACTTTGACGGCTTAGCTTAGGGCTTAGATGCCCCTGGATGACGGCTCCTCAAGCCATAGGTCAAACCTGGAGGATCACAGACATTTTGGCAAACAAAAAAATATGAAATAAATAATAGCTTATGGTTGGTGTGGCCCATGCCGCGGGTGACTTTGACGGCTCAACTAAGGCTTAGATTTCCCTGGATGACAGCTCCTCAAACCATAGGTGAAGCTTGGAGGATCACAGACAACTTAACAAACAAAAAAATAAATAATAGAAAACCAACTCTTTCCTCAAAATATCATTTTTTAAAATAATTTATGAATAAATTTTTAAAAAATAATTCAATTATTAAAAATTCATATGTTATTGGCTTAAAGATAAGGTAAAGTGAAAAGAAATGATGTTCATATTCAATTTCTTTAAAATTATATATTTTATATATTTATGAATTTCAAAAAATTTAATAAAAAACGCTTATTTTATTTTTTTCAAACATATATATTAAAAATATATATTTTCTTATTAATATCAATAAATTTTATAAAATATTTATATTATATATCTATACTATAATCAATATAAATAATTATAATAAATAAACATCCTAATTTAATAGGGATTTCAAAATATATTTTACATCTTAAGTAAATATATAAACATTCATTAATAGATTAAATATAATTTATTGTTTGATTGTTTTTATAATATTTAATTTTAATTTATAATTTACAATAGAATATTCGTTTAGCTGCCTTTATTTCAAAATGAGGTTTTTAGAATTATTTTATTTTAAATTATGTGGATGGATGGATGAGATTTAATAAAAATGATATATTTTTATTAGATATTATTCTTTTGGGATTCAAGTGCGTTAATTAAGTCATTCATCTAAATTAGTGAGTTAGTGGTAACTCACTAATTTCTCATGATTTTTGAATATTCCACTTAGCATTAATTGCATCGGGTGATGCTCAAAGGGGTGAATAAGTGAGATTGAAACTAGTGAAATGAATCACATAGCATTCCCGGGAGGTCACCTGTAAGGCCCCAGACTTCATGAAGCGCATTCGATTAACGGGCACGCCCACCGGGCGTTTGGATGGTGTTCAGGCGTCGTGCAACGTTATGGGCAGATCGTCGCACCGTAACTGTACGGGCACGCCTTATAGCGGGCGCGTCGCACTTGGACGACGGTGTCGTTGGCAATGCGACGTTATATTAAAAACATCACACCGTAGCCGAGTTATAAAACCTACGTATTGAGTTGGACGGTCGACGCTACACCAAAGTGCAGACAACTGAACAAGGGCATCAGACAGGTTGGCTCGAGTCCATCGAGTGACCCACGACCAAAAAATAACATGTATAAGTAAATGTGTGTGGATGGTTATTAAAAGGAATCCATGGATCATCCAAGAGTTCAATAGCGAATTCAAGGAGCATTCGAGCGAAGAAAAAGTCGAGGCTTCACCAACATCTCGTTGGTGAACACCATCACCAAGGATGAAGGAGAAACACATTTGGGGACAGAGTTGAAAGTGTCGGGGTGCAGCTGTGAACGTAAACGCAGAGGTGTGGGTCGAGTCGGGCGGCAAGTACAGCAGCGCGTGCGGAACAGTGCCACAGGGCGTCTGCATTGCAGGTTGGGTCGGGCAGGGCGTCCGTAACGGCCTAAACGTCAGTTCATGAGGCGTTATGAAGCGACTAGAGATTGGATTTTGATGCGACGAAGTGCAGCAGGTGCGTCTTAACGGGCCAAAGCTAACCCAACAGGTGGGAAGTGATTTGGACACATGGTGTGCTCGAGGAAGAGGCTAAAATAATAGGCAGTAGGTGACCTGAGTGACCTAGCAGCAAGGTACTTGGGCAGGATTGTGCAGAAATTTCCAAAGGCTGAATTCAATGATGTAAATGAATATTTTGGTTATTTTAATGATTTTCAAGCATTTTTAAGCTTGGGAAAAAGGTAAAATTGCCTTGTCAAGGAGAAAAATGGATTTTGTTGGATTGGATTGTATTTTATATACTTTTATGAAACATAATATCAGACAGTCTTATAATCAAGGAGTTTCCCCTCCCTTGAATGTTATGGGCCTCATATGGATTTGATATTGATGTTTATGTTGTTTTAATTCTGCATAAGAACATTTTGACAATTTAAATAAAAAGGTGTTCTGTAAGGCGTAGTTCACATACTTGAGTATTACGAAAAGAAAAAGTACGGTGGTGTCGCACCCATCTATAGCGTGGTTGAAAGACTACCAAGATATAGGGGCATGACAGATGGTATCAGAGCCACTGATACGAAAGGATTGAAGTTGGATCCCACATCAGTTGGTATCAAAGACATTGATCCCACACCTTATTGAAGGAGATTTCAGGGCTTTTATACTGAAGCAAGCAGGGACAAATGAATACAGGTTGAAGTTAAAGCTTGATTGAGAAAACATGGATACTGATGCAGGGTTACAACAAGTATTGGAGTTTTGTACTATGGAGTTGTGCAAAGGTATGACCGAAGTCATGGCTGAAGCTAAACTGATGAAGAAAGCAAGTTTGAAGGCTCAAGTTGGATTTGAGAACATGATAGAACATTGGAAGGATACAACGTAGCAATATCGCAAGACTCTTGTGCAAGTGTCTAAACACTTGGAACACATTGGAGATGGGTTGATGGAGATGCAGAAAAATTTGAATGGAATATCTGGACAAACTGCTAAAATTAAGAAGCTTGAAATGGAGATACAACAAATTGAATAAAGGCTTCAAGAACTCTTTGTTGAAAGAGCTCACTTGAAGGAAAGAAGCACCACGTTGCAGGCTAAATTCAAGGACATTGAAGATGAGATCAAGAGGGACTTCCTTGATTCGAAACCTATTGGTTTGAAGAAATAAAATGCATATGATGACACACTTGGAAAAGAAGAATACCACACAATGATGATTGGTGCACTTCGACTGGAAGGAGTAAATCTATGTCAGATTGGGGCACTTAAGCAACATTCTAGGAGGAAGGAGCTTGAGCCAATTCAAGCAAGAACAGGATCAGATTTTTCTATGGGGTCTCATGAGAAGAAATATGTGAAAATTACTATCAGGTTGAAGCCTAGTTTGAAAGACATGATGGAAGAAGAAATGTTGAAGAAGATTGCAGAGATAAAGCGCAAGACAAGAATAAAGGATGATGGTGAAAGTTCCTTGGACTTGAGATTTGTGTCTAAAACCATGCATGGAAATCATTTCTATGCTTTGATAGACACAGGGACTACTCATAGATTCCTAAGTCTTAAGGAAGCTTCATCTCTTAGGAAGAAGAAGGCTAGCATGGAGAAAGAGTTGAGTGCTTTCAAGGAAGTCAATTGAGGAATGAAATCAATGAATGGTGTCATGAAAAGCACACATGTGAGAGTAGGGTCATGGTTTGGGAAGATGGACTTAAGAGCCATTGACATGGATAATCATGCTATGGTGTTGGGGCGAGACTTTCTAGTTGCATCACAACCCATACCAATGGTGGACCGAGACATTCTCTTAATTCTCGATGATGGAAAAACTATGATGGTTCCTATGACAGGGAAAAGTCGATTGGGGTATCAACCGAGAATAGATTCATTGATCCTATATGAGAAGGACCCTAATATGGACCATAATGATATGGGGAATTGGGAACTTGGATCTATGGCTCAAACAATAAAGGAAAAATGCATGTTTGATTTTGTTGGAAGAGACCTGAAAGAAATAAGGAAAGGAGCGAAGGTGACTTCACTTCTTGAGTATGTAGCAGAGAAATCTACTTGAGATCTTCACAGGAATGATGTGAAGAAGGACACTTCTTCAGACATGGGACCAGGGAAATATTATGTAGGTAGAGATCCAACTAGCATTGTATAATATTGCAGATATTTTATGGGCGTATATGACTTTCAATTAACGAAGGATAATATTGGGAAACTAGGATGCACTCAAGAGGAGGTTGATGTTGTTCATGAGTACTTCAAAACTCGACATCAATCTGATACATGGGTGGATGAAATTCAAGGAGGTAGCTTCCTGGCCCTTGCTTTGAAATAAACCTTTGGGCAAAAGGTGGTGTGGTGCCTTAGTGCATGAAAGACCACACCACCCTAAAAAACAAAGGGGCTTTGAACAAAGGTCCCACATGCATGGATGAATGTGTCTACCTCGATAGCACATTGGAGTAGCATCATAGACCGCATGTTGCAGATGGAATCGAGGAAAAATTCATGGACTTGGATATGGCACATTGATGGAGAGGAGATCTCTTACCTTGATGATGTTTGGAGGATGTGACTACTTGGCATTAAAGTGGCACATGGATTAGCATCATGGATAGCATGTTGTGATGGATATGAAGCACACTTCATGGACCCAAACATGGCACTTGGACTTTGGACAAATTCTTGATTGATTTGATGATGTGATAAGAGCTAGAGAAAGCCTAACGGATGGCATGAGGATGTACATTCTTATGAGGAGGACATACAGTTGGACTGATCACCTAACTTGTTCGAATCATGAGGGCTAGCAATGCTACGGAGGTGTGCTATATGTTACAAACATATGGATGTTTTACAGAAAGATATTGCTATCAATATCTTCTTGGGTTGGAGTATTTTGGCTACAGTTTCACATGGACATCAACACTACATTGAGAAGGAATTCCGAAGGAAGACATGAACTTAATAGTTTATGCACTATTGGATGATTATAGCAAAGTTGGAGTCATAAACATTGTTGGCTATGTTGGAGTCATCAACACTTTGTGATGATATTATGCACATGGATGCGATGATAGATCGTGCAGTGACATTTTGCAACATAATTTGCGACGATATTTCACATCTAGAGTTGTGACGATGGATCGTGCGACGGAAGGATGATGTTTTCGAGGGATGAAAATGCTTTGGAGTGGTGGAGGATGTAAGGCCCCAGACTTCATGAGGCGTTTTCAGGGTAACAGGCACACCTACCAGGCATTTGGATGGTGTTCAGGCATTGTGCAATGTTACGGGCAGATCGTCGCACCTTAACCGCACGACTGCGGGCGCGTAGCGATGGGTGAGCACGGGCACACGTTATAGCGGGCGTGTCGCACTTAGTCAGCGTTGTCATTGGAAATGTGACATTATAGGAGAAACGTCACACCGTAGCTGAGTTATAAAACCGACGTATTGAGTTGGGCGACCAATGTGTTGGAGCGCGACCAACCCTACACCAAAGTGCAGACAGCTGAACGAGGGTGTCGAATGGGTCAGCTCGGGTACCCTGACTGACCCACGACAAAAACATAACATGTATAAGTAAATGTGTGTAGATGGTTGTTGGAAGGCATCCATGGATCATCCAAGAGTTCAATAACGAATTCAAGGAGCATTCGAGTGAAGAAAAAGATGAGGCTTCACCAACATCTCGTTGGTGAACGCCATCACCAAGGCAAAAGGCGAAATGCATTTACGGACAGAGCTGAAGGTGTCGGGGTGCACTCATGAACATAAACACAGAGGTGTTTGTCGAGTCGGGCGACAAGTGTAGCGGCGCATGCAGAACAGTGCTGCAGGGCTTCTGCACTACAAGTCGGGTCCGACAGGGCATTCGAAGCGGCCTGAATGTCAGTTCAGGAGGTGTTCTAAAGAAACCAAAGATCGAAATTTGATGCGACGAAGTGCAGCAAGTGCATTTTGATGGTTTGGAGCTAACCCACTAGGTGGGGAGTGATTTGGACACACGGTGTGCTCAGGGTAGAGTCTGAACTCATAGGTAGCAGTTGACCCGAGTGACTCAACAACAAGGTACTTGGGCAGGATTATGTAGAAATTTCCAAAGGCTGAATTCAATGATGTAAATGACTGTTTTGGCTAGTTTAATGATTGTCAAGAATTTGTAAGCTTGGGAAAAAGGTAAAATTGTCTTTCCAAGGAGTAAAAGGGATTTTTTGGATTGGATTGTATTTTATATACTTTTATGAAACATAATATCATGCAGACTTATAATCAGAGAATAGCCCCTCCCTTGAATTTTATGGGCTTCATGTGGATTTGATATTGATTTTTATGATGTTTTAATTCCGCATAAGAACACTTTGACAGTTCAAATAAAAAGGTGTTGTGTAAGGCGTAGTTCACATACTTGAGTATTATGAAAAGAAAAAGTACGGTGGTGCCACACCTGTCTATAACGTGGTTGAAAGTCTTCCAAGGTATAGGGGCATGACATCACCCATCCCGGGATTAATAAGTGTTTAATAAGCGTGAGATGTGAGATATTTTTTAAATTCAATTTATTTTTATTGTAATTTGCTTCTTTATTAATAAAATTAAGAACATTTTTTTTATAAAAGAAAATATAATATACATATCACATTCAAATATATAACATATAAATAATACTTATAAATTAACATCCATTTTACCATATAAATTAAATAATGATTACATAACTATCTTTAAATTTAAGTAATAAGGAGTTAAAAATTTAATATTTACAATATAACAAGTTTTTTAATCATGAATATTTACCATGAATATTATTAACTTTTAAATATATATATTTTTACAATACCATGGGCTACTGCCATGGTTTTTCAATACCATGGGCCATCTAGGCTTTTGATTATTATGTTATGGATCTAGGATTTTAATTATTTTGTTACAATACCATGGGCCAATACCATGGCTTATCAATACCACATGTCTAAAAACTATAACTTATTTCAAAGTCAAAATATTTTACAAATACTTTATTTTAATTTAATTTTATAACATTTCATAATTAAATGTAAAAGAAAAAAAAAATTTATCATAACTGATGAGGTATATCTAAACCCTCAATCCTCACAACTACTAAAAATATTCCCATCCAGATTAAATTGAAGTTATAATATTAAATTGAGGTTATAATTATAAATGAGAGTACTTATATATGTGTGTGTGTGTGTGTAATTTATATAATATAAATAATATTATAAATAAGAGAGAGAGGAAAGGGGAGAGAGGAGGAGAAAGGAAGGGAGAGAGATGGATTTGGAGGAGGAAAGAGAGGGAGGGAACACCAAATACATTGAGAGAGAGAGGTAGTGAAAAGGGAGAGATGAATACGAAATGAGGGAGAGAGGAGAAGACGGGAGAGAGAGAAAAGGAGAGGATATAGATAGGTAAAGAATGGGGAAGAGAGAGGCACAAAGACATAGATATGGAGGGGGGGGGAAGAGAAGGGGAGAGTGATGGATAGTGATAGAGTTGGAGGGTGGAGAGAAAGTGTGTGTGTCTTTGATGGGGGGTTATACAAATGGAAGTGGGAGAGAAAGGGAGAGAGAGGAGAGAGAGGGGGGGAGAGAGAGAGAGATAGAGTTGGAAGGGGAAGAAAGACATAGAGAAAGAAAGGTGGAGAGGAGAAGGGAGTGACAAGGGAAATATGGAGAGCTAGTGAGGGAGAGAGGAGAGAAAGAGAGAGAGAGAGAGAGAGGGATAGACAGAGTTAGGGGGAGAGAGATAGATATATATGGAGAGACTACAATAAGACCTTCAAAGTTATGGTCCAATTAAATGTTTGAAAAATAGTTTTTTCAATAATATTGAAAAATAAATAGTTTTTTTCCAAAGTTAAACATTATAACTTGCATTGGTCAATACTAAACTAATAGTGGTGAATGGTTAGGGTCTTCCCTTTCCCTTGGCAGGGATTAATAAGTGTTTTGATGCTTATCATAGATTGATTACTATTGTCATTTATAAACCATTTAAATTATAACCCCACCTTACCATATCGATTCTTAATCTATAAATAGGTTTTGTTACAATAATATGAGCCAATACCATGGGTTATCAATATCGTATGCCCAAAAAACTATAACTCACTTCATATGACACTTAGACATTTTTTTTAATTAATCAATTTAATCAAAAGAAAAAAAAATTATAACTACTTTGGAGACAAATCTCAACTTTTGATTTGTGTATATTACTATGAATATTCTAGAATATTTTATAGAGGTTAAATCCCTACCACCCACCTAATAATTATTAACAATTAAATTTAAATTTTGGAAAACCTTATTCAAAAATAGATATAAATAACCATGATAATATTAATATTAATAATTTTTTAAGGCTAATAAAAATTATAACATAGATAGTCAAGTCTGGCTAGGACAACTGGTTGGGGATGGGCCTTGTCAGCAAGATGACCTATGGTCAAACCTTATGGGGGTGGTTGTAAACTGTGCTAAGGGGATGAGACATGCTAAAAATGTGCTCCTATCAATTTTTTAAACATCATTTATGAATAAATTTTTAAAAATAATTTAATTATTAAAAATTCATGTTTTAAATATAACTTAAAGTGAAAAGAAATGATGTTCACATTCAATTTTTTTTTTTAATTATATTTTTAATATATTTATGAATTCCAAAAATTTTAATAAAAAATGTGTATTTTATTTTTTCAAACATATAACCAAGGATATTGATTCAATTAGGCATATGAGGGCACACAATGGAGAACTCATGACATTAGGGCAACTTTGAGATTTTTATGGCAATTTTAGACTGTCACAGCCTGACCTGGATATATCCAAGCACATATGCACCTCTGATCCAACCATACTACGGCTTTGCGGACCATATATATATATATATATATATATATATATAAACTTTTAGCTCTGCGTCTCTTTCAGATTCTTTAGCTCTGCAGCTTCAGAATCTTTCGGCTCTGCGGCTGATTTGACTATACTGCGACTAGGGAGATATCTGTCGATTGGACATCGTCTCCTTGTTTATGTAGCTAGGAGGCGATATAAAATGGTTATATCAGGTGCACACATTCCTTATACTTTTTTCTAATACATATCTACTACTCATATATTTGTTCACAAGTATGAATAATTCACTGCATCTACCAAATATTGTCAAAGGTAGACCTAGCACAGTTACTCTATAGAGCCTTTATGAGTATATAGACTCTTTAGAGAAATATAGAGAAGAAAGAGAAGTCAAGATACAAATAGAGTTAGAAGCCATGCTGGAAAACAAATTTACATCTCTTGAAGACAAGATCCAAAAACAAATAGAAAATAAAATAAAATTGTTTGAGAATAAAATGGAGACAATGGAGATTAGATTACAGGTAATAGAAAAACAAAGCCAATATACGAACCAAAAATCCCAACAACGAGATGCTGATACTTTAGAAAGTCTTAAAATGAAGGACATGATTAAAGAAATAGAAGAAAAACTTAATAACAATAGTGTGGCAGGTAAATTAGATATCAAACCCATTAAAGAAGAAATGAAAAAAATGATAGAATTAGACGATGAGCGTAACAAAAGGGCCTTGAACCTTATAATCTTTGGTTTGAAAGAGGAGGTAGACGAGGATAATTTAGCCATAGCCCAGTCAGAGTTACATAATAGATTACAAATTGAAACAACGTGTCTCACAGAAGCAGCAAGGTTGGGGAAATTAACTGAGAATAAAGGAAGCCTGATCTGGATAAAGGTGAGCTCTACTGACCATAAGTATGACATACCTAGTAAAACCTTAGGTCTAAAAGGAACAAGAATATTTATAAATGAAGATCTCATTCCAAAAGATCAAGCAGAATTAAGAAAGAAGGTTCAAAAGGTAAAAGAAGCTAGGAAGGAAGGAAAATGGGCAATAATCTAAAATAGAAAAGCAGTTATTTGAGATAGAAACCAAAAATATAGTAATAAATAGAAATTCAACATGCTCTAGATTCTTTCTTGGAATTTTCATGGCTTTCCATGGAACAAAGGCTGCAAGCTAAGTTGGATCTCGAATGAAGTTGATATTTGTTTCGGGGAATTAACACCTTAGAGGTTGGTTGGGATACAACCTCCACAGAGCAGGGGCATACTACTTAACAGAGACTCACACAACCATGCACGTTCAGAAAAACTAAATAGAGCAGAATGAGAGATTTACCCGTTGGTCCTACATTTGAAGTAGATCCACGTGGGGTCCAAACCCCCAGCAACCGTCCTTCCTTCTTAACCTGAAATACAAGAAGAAACCAGCACCAAGGACAAGTTGTACAGCATATATCTACTCTAAATGTCAGTGAGATTCATATAAAACATTAAATAAATCATAATGAATGCTTGTATAACAAATCTTCTCATACATAAAAGCATACACTAACACGTTTATTTTGGGAACAACATGATACTTCTGTATTATAAATAGTACGTACAAAAGTAATCAAGTGGAGAGATCACCTGATCCTTCCAAGGCCTTCGCAGACCGTCATCCGGATCCGTCCAGCCCTTGCCTTGCTAAGACTCCTTCCAAACTGGTGCATACGAGATAACATATAAAGGGATGTGTATCTCAAGGAAACAAGGGTTTCCTACAATGAACTGGGAAAGTGTAGGAGGCACGGGGAATCAGACTTGGATAGGGAATACCAACAAAGTATAATATCAATAATTCTCTCTCTCCCTTAGGCCATACACATGAGGGGTTTTTATACTCCCTCCAAGTAGTTTCAACAGTTGGAAACAGTTGGCCACGTGCTGGGGTGGTTGAACTACCTGAGTAACCATCAACCCAGCCTGAAAATAGGGAATAATTATATATTTTTTAATGATTTTTAATGGCATACGCGGAAAATTCTAGATGGACTCGCGTATACACGCGGAAAAGTACGGGCATAGTCGCGTATGGGGATTTTTACACTATTTTTAAGTGAATTTGTCCAAGTCTATAGGAATGGGTGCCCAAAACCATCAAAGCAATCATGAATCATGTGAAGGTGAGAAATGATGCTATAACAGATGCCCCCTAATATATGAGGTCAGAAGGGGTACATGATGGCCGAAATGTATTATGCACATAGAAAGAACTTCGCAAGGACAAGAGAGGACTTCACCAGATTTCAGCCTGCCAAAACCAATGAAAGAAACCAGAGAGTCAACTCATGCTGAGGCGGGCATACCCATGCTCAGTCAAAAATACATCATATGGAAAGTACTGAAATAGATCCAACATGTATACAAGTATAGCTGAACTGTAAGTACACAATGAATCATCTGAGCATGGCTCGGAAATACAAGTCTGAATCAATGTCCAAGTATCACATATAGAAAGCTGATCAAAGATGGTGCAACTGGATGTCTGATCAAATAAGTAACTGAATCTCCAAGTACCGAATCATAAGAGGTGGATCAAACGGTACAATCACGCAACTCGGGGACCAACATATAAGATTCTGCTGTGCTGAACTGCAACATATAAGGGTGGACGGCATCACTGGCAGATACTGAAGGGATTGTCAAAAGTGAACCGAAACATGCTGATGCAACCCGAGGTCTTCACCGATCACTATGGCACAATTCTACACGATGGGAATAAATGAGCTGAAGTCGACCATGTGAGAAATCGTTGGATTACCGGGCATTGATGTATCCCGTTAACCAACGCGAGACAACCCACCGATAATGATAATGAGTGTCAAGGTGCCCCAGTACAATCTGACAAGTGCGAATGAATGAGTTGAAGTCGAACACTTGAAAGAATCTACCAATCAGGAGGCAATGATGAATCCCCACCGTCGATAGCGAAGAGTCTGCCACTGATGACTGCAAACCCTAAGGTACTGAAAAAAAGACTATAGACCTTATTCCCAGAGCAATGAGTCGGAGTCGATGGGAAAAGATCTGGTGGAAGGAAGGCATTAAGGCATCCCACATCAGTCCAGTGCGAGTGTAACCCGCAGGCCAAGATTTGGAAGGAATCGGACGAAGTAGAGTGACGGAACCAAAACCGAAGTACGTTTTCGACGTGCACAAGATGAAGCTAGCACACGGAAGAAACCCTCTGAACCAACCAATAATGAAAGCTGACACAGAGGCGAGAAATCCACCGATAGGGTCAAATGGAAATCAAGGTACTGCACGAATCCCAAGTGTGATAATGTATGCTGACGTCGAACACAGGGGAAACCACTCAGTCAAAGACCCATGATGATGATCAAATGATGAGCACGAAGTCACCTATCAATGATGGAAATAGGCCCAAGGTGCGGCTCTAGGTTTGCTCTCAGAGAAATGTGTCGTAGTCGATAAGAGACAAACTTGCCGGCAAGAAGTCAATGGGGACCTTCTCAAACTAACACGAGCAGAAGACCAAAACATCTGATGTAATAGAACATGATACTGACAAGACCGGGAAGGCCGACTGAATAATGAGTCAAGAGACACCGCAAAATGGCCGACTCAGGATAGACTTCCCTTGAACAAAAGCACGACTCTGTGATGACCATGGCAGTAAAAAGTGACACTGTATAAGTCTGTCATGCAGGAGGCAAAACAAACTCTCCATATGATTGGAAGAGATAACCAACTGGGGGAGAACTGACAAGTGAAACATGGTAAAGGTTGAACCTAGGTCAAAACTAAAACCATCCCAAATGAAGGAAATATATATAAGTATATGTGCTTTGTTCAAGGGCGACAAACTGACTCTGTACTGCCATCAAAATAACGAAGATACATCATGTTCCCGCTCTTTTTGTTATATTTGATTTTTTTGTCTTTTTCATATAATAAGCCTGAAAAAGAATAAAAGAATGCTATGGTACAATGGATAGAACGAGTATCAAGAAAGTAGATGCACTAGTTCCTGGGATTGGAACAATCCTATGCTCAATGCAAGGTGGCGAAAACTGGTCAGTGATACTCAGAGGAACGTTCCATCCATGGGTACAAAAGGTGTCAAGTCGTGATAGCTAAGTGCATGCAATGGTTAACTTGTGCAGAAAGTCAAGGTCAAAAGTTGGCTTAAACATCGAGTCCAAATGAAGCCGGCTAAAGGCCAGGATAAACAAGTAGCCAATATGCAATGCAGTAATACAACTTAAACGACACCAGGGAGCCTCTAGGGTATAAGCCAAAAAAATGATAAGTGATGAAGAAGAAGAATGAAGCTCCAACACAGAAGACATGGAGGGACTAAAGAGGACTCCCGAGCCTACATAAAAAGCAGCATGGGCAACAAGTGATAGCGAGGAACTAACTAGGAAGCCCATGTAAAGGAAGGCTCTACCATCAAGTCATAATTAAAATTCGGCGAGTGAAATGGGTGTAATGCTCATGACCTGATGGGATCGACCCTAAGGCAAGTGATCAGTATGGAGGCTAGTATGCAAGATGCAACTGAAAGTGATTCCCTAACCTATATGCCAGTGAAGATCATATACCTGCCGTGAAGAGTCGGAAATCATGGATCAAAACCGGGAAAAATCTCAAAATCGTCAAAATGTACTTGAAAACATACCAAACTGGGCACTTCCAAGCAATCGAGTTATACAGCATAAGATAGATCGAAAAAATAAGCATAAGGAATTTTTGCGAAAATTTTCAATTTTTAGCCATAAATACACAAATTACCTCTCAATTGGTTCATTATTGCATAGCTGATTTGGAAAAAGAGCTCTGGAGCTAAAAACTTGTTTCGTCAAATCAGGAACAACCGACCGTCGGAATTCAGCGAAACTTCAGGTAGGCTTCTTAATCATCCCGTTTATTCATTTTGTCCATTTGAAAATTAAAATTAAGTGATTTTTTTCTTAGAAACCCTTGCTAAAAATTGTGTATCTGCGCATACGCGGGTTTAATGAAGGAAACTCGCATATACACGCGACTGTGTACAGGGAAAACTGCGTATGCGCAGGGCCGTAACCAAAAAAGCGTGGCTAATGCAAATTTTGTTGAAATTTCTCAGGATGACCATCTCATGGAGGGAACGTGAGCATAGCGCAGTAGACCAAGAGGTCATGCAGGACCGCGCAACGCAAAACATCCTCCGAAATTGCGGATTGTTGAAATTCTTTAAAATCCCCAATATGAAAAGTAATGTGCGATTGCTTGAAATGCTCGTAAATTACTGGGAACCAGATCAGGATTGCTTCATAATTGATCAGATGCCACTACGCATAGAAGTGGAGGATATATATTTCATCACTGGACTCTCCAGGAGGGGAGACCCAGTAGACCTTCACGGAAAACCCCTGGGAGGGTTAACCGTGGAAGATTATGTCCACTTATATTGCGTAGATAATTCCAAAAAGGTTGGAATGCAGATTGCAATTAGAGATATCAGGGATTTGCACATGAAGATCCTCCTTTTCACCATCGGCAGAGTGGCAGGATCTGCCTCACTACATCAGGCGTCCAGGACGCAAATGAGTATAGCTGTAGAGTGTTTGATTCACGTCTACGATTGGTGCACAGCCCTGCTACAGAACATGAAACAACAGCTGACTTCTATTCGCCAGGCAAAAACTAAACACTTTGGCTATGGCACCATTTTGACAACATTCTTCTTTGAGAGGGTTCCAGCTTTGAGACCCAGAGTCATCTCGACTATCAGCAGCCCGCGGGACCCAAGAATTGCCCGTTGGGCAGACATGATGAAGAGACTGGGGGGCAGCGAGGTACCCCGAACCACATGGGACGATGAGTTCTTCCTATGGTGGGGAGAACAGATCATCGCAGTGGACGACTATCCCTATGCTGGGATGGACTTTCGAGGAGATCCAGATCTAGTACTTCCACCCGGCGCAGCATGGGGAGCAGTCAGTAAGTTTTTGCAAAATTTTTTTGACTTATATGATTTTTTGGATTTTCTCAATTATGTATGAAAAAATGAAAAACAAACATGTTTTTTGATTGGATTCATAATGACTGACAATTAAAAATGATCATGTTTCAGATGTTGGACCAGTTCGTCCTGAGGGCCTACCGCGCCACAAGCACCGCAGAGGTGAGGCGGAGACAGTGGATTCCGACAGGACTCTCCAAGCCGTGCAGAGAAACTTGGAAGGACTGACCCGCCAAATCCCTATGGCTGCCGTGGAGGACTTTCCGGAAGCCGTCCAGAGACGGGTTGTAGGAGTACCCCGGGACTGGGTTAGACTATTCCGCCGTGTGGCCACTGCAGTTATGTTCTATAGGAACACGACTTCTGGGCAGGGTCCTCAGGAGTAGACAGATTTTATATATTAGATGACTGTATATTCTTTTTGATACTGAACATGATGGGGCATAAGCCCAAGTTTTGTACGGCATTTATGGATCCAAATTTTGTAAAGTTTTTTTGACACTCTGATGATATATACAGCGATATTTGATGTGATGTGATAAATGTATCAAATGTATGATGTTTTTGATGATTAAAATTTATTGTATTGAATGATTAATATGCCAATCTAAAGCTTGATTAGCTAATCAGTCAGCAAACCAATTGTCAGCTCGAGGAATATGAATGAATGTTAAAAATTGAAATGACCTTTGTAACAAACGTACCCTCAAGAACAATCGTAATAAAAATGGATCTCGTACCCGATAAGTGTTGTTCAACTGCGACACCACCAGCTGGGAGTCCAAGAAAACTACTAACGAATCAACACCCAAAGATATTGCCTCCGAGAGTAGATGAATGACTGCAGTGTATTCTGCTACGTTATTGGAAGCAGGACCAATGCAGACCCCTCTTGATACCAACAGCTGACCGGAAGGATAATGAAGCACCCAAGCCGCGGAAGCTAAGTTCCGGTTGTGTCTACTAGCACCATCGGCGAAACCAAAATGACTCATGACATCAACACAACCTGCCAAAGCAGATCAAAAACATCACCATCTCATCAAAAATCGAAAATCAAACAGATATGTACAAGACAAAAACTACTATATACAAAGCAAAATGCCGGGGCAAAGCCTAGGCATAATACTTCTTCAGATAGAGCCCATTTCGGGGCTCCGGCAACTCATTCCCTTCGAAGTCAACCAAGGTATACGCTCCTTTCTTAAGGACTTTTTTGACGATATAGGGGCCATACCACATCGACTTAAACTTTCCCGCCCCCAAGGCATCTTTTTCTTGGGCATAGACCAAAACAAGGTCACCTTCGGAAAAGACCCTAGGCTTAACCGCCTTATCGTACTGAACTTTGACTCGGTTTTTATGTGCTTCATTCAACGTGGCAGCATCTCGACGCTGCTCATCAAGATGTTCCAGATGAAGAAGCCGCTCTGCCAGACTAGAAGTGTCAGGAAGAAGCTCAACAGCTAATTTAAGGGAAGGAATCTTGCATTCAATGGGAAATACGGATTCCACCCCGTGGACTAACTGAAACGGAGTAAAGCCAGTTGCAGTTTTAACTGACGTCCTGTACGCCCAGAGTGCAGGATATAGCATAATGTGCCAGTTGGATCTATGTTTATCAATCGTCTGTTGAAGAATTGTCTTCAAGGACTTATTCACGGCTTCCACCTGGCCATTGGCCTGAGGATAATATGGAGATGAATGCTCCTGCCGGAAACCCAATTTAAGAGCCAACTCAGCCATCATACTATTCTGAAAGTGACTGCCATGGTCAGTGACAATCTCTCTAGGTATACCGAAACGAGCGATAACTTGGTTGAAGAAGAAAAGAGCTGCAGTCTCACCATCGTTCCCAAAAGTAGGCATAGCTTCAACCCACTTTGTAAAGGGTCCGACAGTGACGACAGGAAAAAGCGGAGCTGGATGAGCGCGCATTTTTCGAGTATACACCTGACAAGGATGACACTTCTTGACCGATTCGATGCAATCTTTGAAAATCGAGGGCCATAAGTATCCAGCACGCAAAATCTTTTGGGCTGTAGCAAGCCCAGATAAATGACCCCCACAAGCTCCACTGTGAGAATCATTGAGCACAGCCTCAGCTTCTTCGAAAGTTAAGAAACGTCTTAGGATTGAATCAACCCCTCGACGGTACAAAGCATCACCAATAATCAGATAATTCTTGGCTAAGTGATGCAGCTTACGACGCTCATCTTTCGAAAAAGAGGAGGGAAACTTCGCAGTCTGGAGATACACAATGATATCCCCATACCAAGGATCTTGTGGAGAGATTAGAAACAAGTGTTCGTCCGGAAAGGACTCATCATAGATCATCTCCTTTCCACAAGGCAACTCGGAGATCAATTCCGCAAAGACTAATGACTTCTTGGATTTGGCAGACATGAACTCTAGATCGAATTCCTGTAATATCATAATCCATCTATTATATTTGCCCCCAATCACTCGCCTGCTGAGGACAAACTGAAATGGATTGGCAGCTGCCAAGACATAAGTTTTGCGAAGAATAATGTAATGCTGGAGTCGCTGCACAGCATGGACTGCTGCTAAGGCTAATTTTTCTATCGGGGTGTATCGCAGTTCAGGTCCTACCAGTCCTCGACTAAGGTAGTAAATAACATGCTCAGCCAGAGCATCATCCTCCTGAACCAGAACCATACCAATGGTAGATTCCGCTGTAGCCAGATACAAAAGAAAATCTCTGCTATAATCGGGTGGACTCAGCAAAGGAGCAGAGGTCAATGCCTTTTTCAAGGCATCGAATGAGCGTTGAGCGTAGTCGTCCCAAAGAAAAGGAACTCCTTTCTTCAACAATCTCATATATCCCTTCGTAATCTCAGCATAGTTAACGATAAACCTCCGAAGAAAATTAGACTTCCCTTGGAGACTTTGAAGCTGACGGATTGAAGACGGGGGAGGCAACCGAAGTATTGCCTCAACCTTGAAGGGATCTACCCTTATCCCTTCCCTAGACACGATAAATCCCAATAGCCGACCGGATGTCACCGCGAAAACGCACTTGTTCGGATTCAAACGAATTTTATAAAAACGACATCTTTCAAATATTTGCCGGAGGTGACCAGGATGATCCATCCTCTTTCGAGAATGAGCAGCTAGATCATCTACGTATGCCTCGATAATCTTCTTGATGTCGTGGAAGGCGTAAGACATGGCCCGCTGAAAGGTAGCCCCAGCATTTTTAAGACCAAAAGGCATTTTCTTGTATGCAAACGTACCCCAGGGACAAATAAATGCGGTCTTATGTTGATCTTCTGGACGGATAGTAATTTGATTATAACCAGAGAAACCGTCCATGAAGGAGAAAATCTCGTTACCGGCACACTCGTCAATAATCTGATCAATGAAAGGTGTGGGGTAATTATCCTTAGGAAATGCCTTATTCAGGTCTCTGAAATCGATGCACACTCGAATCGTTCCTTGCTTTTTATCTACCGGAACGGGATTTGAAACCCATTCAGTCAGAGGAACTGGGAAAATGAATCCCGCCTTAAGCAGATTTTCAACTTCAGCTTTGATAGCTACTGCCTTCCTAGGATTAATCGGATGAAGTGTTTGCCTGACCGGCCTAGCATTTTCATATGTCTTGATCTCATGCTGAACGATAGATGGGTCTATGCCAGGCATTTCCTCATAAGACCAAGCAAAAACATCCCTATACTCTTTGAAGAGTTCGGTATAGATTTGAACCTCTTCATGGGAACATTCGGCTCCAATGAAAACGTTCTCGACAATGTTGGGATTCCTGGAGATGTTCACCGGGATAGTAGGAGAGATCACAACCATGTTCCCTTCAGCATAAACCTGTGCTGGTGCTAAAGGGCTCAAGACTGGGTGAACAGGTCCAGGAGACTGAGGACTTGGAAAACTTGTTTCGACTTCGCTCAAGTCAGGGAGGAAGTAAGACCGATGATGCAAATCATCCCACGGTCTATCTATACCTGTCATCGCTTCCAGGATGGCCTCTTCAGATGGAAGAGTGGTATCTAGACAATCCTGGGCAGAAGAAGAAGTAAGCGTCCAAGCCGGAGCCACATCACCATCCAACTCTTCTGGCGAAAGAGGAGCTGGATCAGACTCTGCAGTGTCAACAACCGACCGATATGCAATCTCAGCTGCAGAAATCGCGAATGCCATTCCACCCACTTGCCCTTCTTCCAATGTGGCTGTTGGAGAAGGTAAGGTCCAAGGGTCCGAAAAATAATGAGTTCGAAAGAACTCTCTTCGAAGGGGAGCCTTGGAGGATGAAATAGCATTAATAGATACCTTAGGAGGAGGAAGATCGAAAGAACCCATCAGGGAAGAATACATTCCAACTCCTAGATTCTCAACAGGCGCCTTAGTATTATCCAACTTAGGAACAGATGAGTCAGAAGGTGCATCCAGGTCTACAGGAGGACAGTCCAGTTGATCCACTGTAACGATCCTCCCTTCGTGGGGGAAACATACTATTCGAAATAATGAAGATGCAATAGCATCCATTTCATAAATCCAGTTCCTCCCCAACAGAAGGTTGTAGTCCAAGGCTGCATCCACTACCTCAACCTCTATGTTAACGGTTTTGCCCCCAACACAGATGGGCAAAGCCGAGACAATACCATGGGGTCTGTGAGAATGACCATCGAATGCAGTAAGAACAGTGCTAGATGGAACAGCTTTGGGAGATCCAAGTGTCTTCCAGCATGCGAGAGACATCACGCAAGTAGAAGCACCCTCATCAACAACCATTCGAAAGATATTGGTCTTTCGATACGATGATCTAATATGAAATGCCATGTGATGAGGAAGTCTCTTCTTAAATTTAGTCATATCAAAAGTAATCATAAGAGAATTTTTCGGATCAACAGCCCCAATGGCAGTGAGCAAAGCACTGCGTTGAGCCGGACAAGACTGGAGTACCTCTAAAGCTGACATAGCACAAGGACTTTGTGCCAGATCTTCTACAATCGAGTAGTTCTGGGCAGCCCTCATGTTCGGATTAATCGTTGACCGCTTAGAAGATGTTTTTGGCATCCGAGGCATATACTCAACAGTTGGCTTCGTGATGTGAAGCGGCTCAGTAGCATCAGGAACTTCCTTAGCTTTCGAAGATTCCTCTCCGCCATAATCACAGGATCTCGTAGCGACATCCACGTGAGCACTCATCATAAAGATATTCGATGGAATTTCCCCTTTCTGGGCACCTCCAGAGGAAGCCCCAGGATTTTGGTTCACGCTAACAACTAATTGCTGCCCTTGGGGAAAAGGGTTTGTTAGCACAGCCTGGGAACTAGAAGAACCCTGCTGAGATAACAGGCGCTGAGCATCCTGAATTTTCGGGCAAAGGTGCGTGAGATGGTCTCCAGCACAAAGCTTGCATGGAAACTTCACTTTCTTTTTCTCCTTTTGACTCTCACCAACACGCTCGTTGGTTTTATTTGCATTGCCCTTCCCATTCTTGCCCTTCTTCTTGTTATTTCGTCCCTTCTTCCCATCGGATTGTTGATTTCCTTTGGGATCAAAAGTTTGGACAACATTTATGGACAAAGACTGGGAAGGTGATGAATCAACAGGCACAGCCTGACCAGAAGGAGCAGATTGTAAAGACAACTGCTGCAGTTGATTAAGCAGGCTGGCTGAACTACTATTGACTGATCTGACAAGCCTGTCACCATGCGGACCAGGTTTGGGTTTCGATAAATCCAATTTGGAGCGAGGAGCGTTGGGAAAATACTTATAAAGTACCCCAGACTGAGAATAGATCAATTCTAACTGCTGGGCCCTAAAAATGGCCTGCTCCTCAGAAAATACCCCAGATAGGGATACATCCTTTGAAATATCTGACTGCAGAGATTTCAAAAACCACTCGAGAAGGAACTCACTTGGAATATGGGCTTTGATAAGCCTCTTCCTTCTCCTCCATTCCTGAATATGATCAGAAATGTGAGTTTCCTCATCCTGCTTAAAATTAGCCAGGAGTTCGGTCCCAGCCTCATATCTGACAGGCAACTGAAAATGGTTTAGAAATGTGACAGCCAATTCTCCAAATGTGGCGAAACTGCCCCCAGTGAGCTCTATATACCATTTGGCAGCATTCCCAGTTAGGGTGCGTTGAAATAATCTCAATCTAATCGAGTCGTCGATCAGAGAGTTCGACGAGCACCATAAGTGGAAAGTGGTGATGTGGTCTGCCGGATCTTCACCATTCTTACGTTTAAACTTAGGAATGTTTGAAGGAAGTTTGTTTGGAACCGGAGGCCACCCCGGACTGTAACGAATCGGGTCATTAGTTAACTTCGACAAATCTGGCAAGTTTAACGTTGCCAGAAACGGTAATTGAGGCGAAGCCTGAGAATTCCATCCTTGATGGGATGGATTTCCAACATTCTGAAAAGAATAGCCTGGATTTGATGAGGCACCAGGCTGCCAGAAAGGACTCGTAGAAAACGGAGAAGAACCTCCTCCCCACGCCGAGTTACCGAAACCCGCACGCCCCGCTCGAAGGTGACGAATTAAGGAGGAAGCCCCACAGTTCCATGTACAGAGCCGCAGGAGAAAAAGACTGATAAGCACTCGATGAAGGAAAGAAGCATTCTCGATGACCCGCGAAGAACCGATTCCCCGCCCGCCGTTGTAAAGACAAGGGATTCCATCCCGTAAAGTAGTCGAACTTGCCCCCTGCATCATACAAAACCCTTTCCGGGATGGTAACCAAACGCGCCCCGCATAATATTGAATGAGGAATATGCCCAGTCCCAAAGGGGAAACCCTGAAACGAAGCTGATCCACTAGCCATGCTAGACATGGGCGTAGATCCAGCTACACCGGCGGAAAAGGAAAAAGAGGGATTTCCACTAATGGACATCCCTGAACAGAAGGGACCAGAATGAGAAGCATATGCTTGGGTGAACCCAGAGCCAAACATAGCAGCACTAGAAGCACTCGAAGATGAAGCAATAGTGCCCCCTACCTCGACAGAAGCAGGGGTCTGAATGCCTGCAGCACTCACGGTAGAAGCCGCGTTCCCAGTCGTGGCCATCGAAAGATAAGAATGATATGGAAGATCCGACGGTCTCTCAGACTCCGGTCCGATGTACTGAAGAACAAACGGATGATCAGGAGGAAGAGGAGATGGACCTGTAGCAGGAGGCTCAGGTATATCTTCTATCTGAAAATCTTCTTCCTGAGGAAACAACACTCGCGAGGTGAGCGGAACGCTCCTCTCGGGACCGACACCAGAATCGGCTATGAAACCTTTAGACCTTGGTGGAGGATCTCTCTCCACAGATTCAAACTCCACAAGGTGGTAACCACCTGCTAAATCGCTCCTACGCCTTCTCGAAGAAGGCTCTGCACTCTCGGGAGATAACCCCCGGATTCTCCTCGAACGTCGAGGCGCTTGATCAGCCACTTTTATAGATTTATTATATTAGACTCAAAAAAGTGAAAAGCTAGGCAAGCTAGGAGCAAAGAGCACTCACTAAAATAAAAATCCCTGAGAAACAGCAAGCAAATAGCCTCCAAGTATTTCCACTCCGGGTGATGAGGACCGGACACCAAAATACAAGAAAGCGAAGTATAGGGCCTTCCGAAAGCAGTCTGGGATGATTAGGGCCCAGAACAACTAGCGAAGGTATCAGAAACAGTTAGGCTGACCTCCTAACGACAGCCTTTGCCGGCTCAAGCACCCAAGCTTCGCAAGGGCACCCCCCAGAAGTACTGCTGAAAGTGATGCGACGTCTGCCTCAGGTACCACGGGTATTCCCCCCCGCAGTCACCTGTGTGGAACCTAGGAGAGGCAACTATGGACACCAATCCGTATCAGAAGCTGGGCGGAACGGTCTTGAGGTCAGATTTAGCTAATCGGAGGGGGGGTATCCCTCTTCTCAACCTTCACTTCCCCTCGCGCTTGACTCTCGGATGAGAGCTTTCCCAGTCCACCTCACGGAGTTTGATTTCGCTCAATTAATCAACTTCTATGTTTGTTTGAGCGGCCTTGGAGAGTTAACTCTCCACTCACCTATTCCAAGGCCCTACAACCTAGCTAGTTGGTGATCGACACTTAGTAAAACTTGCTAGTTGATTTTAGATTAAATCGCTTATTTTAAGGGTTGTTGTATTAAGTCACAAGGATATGGAGATGAAACCAATGGTGTTTTGACGCAAAAGAAATTAATAAAAACTTAACTACATGCACATGCAGTTCTTTGTCTTTCGATGAAAAGTAATCTCTATATAGGTTCTACGAGATTAAAAAATTGTATTTTTCTTTTCGAATTGCAAACTCACACTCACAAAAGCTAAGAAGCCAACTGAATGATTCAATGCACCTAATGCAAATCACTACAAGCATGTAAATCCTAAGATGCAAAAATCTCTTAAAACAAGGTGAAATTTCCCAAAAAGCTCCTTCAGTTTTAACTCATCTTTTGTTGTCCAGAAAGCCAATTCTTGAAAACAAGAACTCTTAATATAAGACACCAAAAATACTTAACAAGAAGAAGAAGAAATCAAATGACAACTCCTCCTCAAAATCAAGCCAAAAACTAGAAGCAAGAAACTTCACAAAAGCTCCAAAAGATATGGCCAAACGAAAATGAAAATGCAACAACAAAAACAAAAACAAGAGACAATGTTTTTTGAGTTTCTGAAATGCAAAAAAAAAAAAGCAAAACAAATGTTTTTTTGGGCTTTTTAGTTTTATAAAGCAAGAGCTCAAAAAGACCAAGCACAACTATCAAAATCCAAACCAAAACGAGACTGAATTTCAAGCACAAACTTCAAGAATGCTCCCAAACCTTATAAGGCTAACAATAGCAAGATCAATAAGAGCAACGGAAGACCAAAAACTCAGCCAATCAGCCTAGACAAATAGTGCAAACTCGCTGCAACAAAAGACTCCAAAGAAGCAAGAAAAGTTCTTCGAAAATTGCAACAAAACCCTAGCCTATGGAACTCAAGAAAACCAATCGAAAACGAAGAAAAAATCGCAATGCAAAGCACAACACAAAGATAGGAGCGAGTCAGTGAGCAGAAGCTCTCTGTTCTGATAAAGCAGAACAGCCAAGAATGCTCAGAAAGCGATCTTGGAACTCAATCCAGAAGTGCTAGCACTAGTAACAACACTTTGCCAAAAGACTAGTTTTCACTCAAACGAAAGAGAGAAAAGACATGAAACCACTTCCTTCACACTCCAGTAAGTACAGAGACACTGTAGAAACAGGCCTCCATAGCCAGAAAGGACCAAAAAGTCCAGAAACTCAAAAATTCAAAATCTGCCTAGGTATACGCTACTTCATAGCTGCGCAACCAGCGTGCATACGCGTCTGTTCTAAGGGAAACTCGCGTATACGTGGTTTCCTTCAGAAAAAATAGCGTGTATACGCGACTGTGTGCAAAATAAAAAGCGTATGCAAAGGTAAATAATGAAAAAAAAACAAAAGAACAGGCCTGGAAAAGACACCAAGACTTCAGACTGACTGCAAGAAAATAGACTGGACTGCAAATGAAAGTTAAAACTGTTGGGATCCTACCAAACAGCTGAAACCACCCAACAGGAGAATCACAAGAATGTGATCCCCAGCGGAGTCGCCAATTCTGTTTCGGGGAAATCTCACCCTAGAGGTTGGTTGGGGTACAACCTCCACAGAGCAGGGGCATGCTACTTAACAGAGACTCACACAACCATGCACGTTCAGAAAAACTAAATAGAGTAGAATGAGAAAGTTACCCGTAGGTCCTACGGTTGAAGTAGATCCACTGGGGTCCAAACCCCCTGCAACCGTCCTTCCTTCTTAACCTGAAAGACAAGAAGAAACAAGCACGAAGAACAAGTTGTACAGCATATATCTACTCTAAATGTTAGTGAGATTCATATAAAACATTAAATAAATCATAATGAATTCTTGTATAACAAATATTCTCATACATAAAAGCATACACTAACACGTTTATTTCTGGAACAACATGATACTTCTGTATTATAAATAGCACGTACAAAAGTAATCAAGTGGAGAGATCACCTGATCCTTCCAAGGCCTTCGCAGACCGTCGTCCGGATCCGTCCAGCCCTTGCCTCGCTAAGACTCCTTCCAACCTGGTGCATACGAGATAACATATAAAGGGATGTGTATCTCAAGGAAACAAGGGTTTCCTACAATGAACTGGGAAAGTGCAGGAGGCACGGGGAATCAGACTTGGATAGGGAATACCAACAGAGTATAATATCAATAATTCTCTCTCCCTTAGGCCATACACATGAGGGCTTTTTATAGTCCCTCCAAGTAGTTTTAGCAGTTGGAAACAGTTGGCCACGGGCTGGGGTGGTTGAACTACCTGAGTAACCATCGACCCAACGCGAAATTAGGGATTTTTTATATATTTTTTAATCATTTTAATGGCATACGCGGAAAAGTCTAGCTGTACTCGCGTATACACGCGGAAAAATACGGGCATAGTCGCGTATGGGGGATTTTACACTGTTTTTAAGTGAATTTGTCCAAGTCTGTAGGAATGGGTGCCCAAAAGCCATAAAGCAATCATGAATCATGTCAAGGTGAGAAATGATGCTATAACAATATTATATTGCTAGTTGAAAGTTGGGAGCACGAAGAATCTAAGGTCCCTAACATAGATGGATTTGTACTATGGTCAATCTGGAACAAGCGATCCTACCGTAGAGGCATTGCAGGTATAGCTTGTTACATTAGGAAGAACATCTCCCCCCATGCTAGGCTTTATAAAAAAGACACTTACAAGAAATATATTTGGATAGATATTACTGACATTAATGATAATAAAACCTACATAGAAATTTGTTATTTTTCCCTTATCAATTCTAACTTCTATAAGAAAAAAAATTTAGATAAAAATGGTCCTTACAATGGTTTAGAGAATGATATTTCTAGCCTTAAGAATGAAGGTAATATCCTCTTAATGGGTTACTTTAATGCTCGAACTTCAAGCAACCAAGATATTCGTCTAAGCAATTATTCCAACCTAATCCTCTTTGGTTAGATAAAGACCTTACTCTAGGTGGCTAGTACAAAAGAATCTTTGAAGATCTAGGGGAAAATTTGTTTGGGTATGAACTAGTCAAGTTTTGTAGTGCTTAAGATCTCATAATTTGCAATGGTCTAAAGAAGTGGCCCAATTCTAGCCATATGACCTGTATCCATGGGCTTGGTAGCAACGTGGTAGACTATGTTATTTATGATATCCCTTTATACAATGAAATAATAAATTTTGACATCTTAAACGACCACGATCCTGATTCAGATAATAGACCTTTGATTGTAACTCTCAATTTTTTCATACATAGAGATCCCATAGAAGATAATCCTTATAGCCAAAATAGCTTAATCTTTGATAGAAATAAAAATGATATTTTTCTAAATGAAATAAAAGTTAATTTGCTTCCTTTATCTATTATAGACAACATAGAAGACCTCTATCATAATTTTACTACAACCCTCTCATATTCTATTAACAAGTTCTCAATTGAAGCTTCAAGTAATAAAATAAATTGCAAAACCAACCCTTCGTATGATAAAGATTGTAAAGTGTGAGGAGAGAAATTAAGGAAGTTGTTGATGATTCTGCTAAAATTGGTAAGATAAAAATATACAAATCCCTAACTAAAAGGGAAAAAATGCAATATATTCATAAAAGACAAGAAAATCTCTTACACCTCTCTAAGGTAGCTCCTAAGAAATTCTGGAGGGAGATTCTAACACGAAAAACAAAGGATAATAATAGAATTGATTTACGTGACTGGAATTCCTGTCTTAAAAAGCTTTATGAATCTCCAAATGTAATAGATAACTTTGAAACCCTGCTCACAATGGAAGAAATTTTCTCATTAGAAGACATAAATTTTAGGGTTAAGCACCTAGCAAATGGAAAAGCTAAGGACATTGAAGGTTACCAAGCAAAAATCTTAAAAATTGGAGGTCATGTCCTCATCCCTCACATCCACAAGTTTTTGAATGAATTAGTTAAGCAAGGGTTCCCTAAACCATGGACTCAGCCTCATTATTCCTATGTTTAAAACTGGGGATACAAATAACCCCTCAAATTATCAGACAATTATGATTAGCCCTCTCTTAGCCAAGTTATATGGTATTATTTTGGAAAATAAGATGAGCATATGGCTTGAAAGTGAAAGTAAGTGGGCTAAAGGGCAAGTGGGTTTTAGAAGGCAGCACTCAACAATGGACCACCTCGTTACGCTTAGGATCATTGTGGAGGAATGTCGTAATGATAAATCCAATCTCTTTTGTTGCTTTTTGTACTTTAGAAAGGCTTTCGGTATGGTAATTAGAAATAACCTATGAAATATATTAGAAGAGCTAAAGGCTCCTTTCGAGTTGAGAGATGCCACTAGAAGGTTATACGAGAATGTAATTTCCAATTTTAAGAGCAATGAGGAGTGGTCGAAAGATATTAAGTGTAATATTATAGTTAAACAAGGTTTCCCCCTCTTACCTACCCTATTTGGCATTTACATCGACAAGCTAGAATGTTGTTTAGAGGAAGCAATTTGTGTTGGCACAATCTTAGCTGGAATAGTCACCATCCTTCTTCTCTATGTTGACGTATTGTTCTTCTGGAAAGGTGCCCATCTGATCTTGATAAGCAACTAAGAATTCTTAAGGATTTCTTCTCTACCATGGGTTTGGGGTTGCAACATCTCTAGAGAATCCTGGAGAAAGATTGAGCAAATACAGAAGTGTTTTATAATGTATAACCTCAAAATTAAAATCAATACACCCTATCCTATTATCCTTATAGAAGTGGGTCTTTCCCTTATCGAGAGCCTAGCTATGACTAGGCTCTTGTTGTACAAACACAAAATCAATAACATGGGAGACCATAGACTTCCTAAGCTAGCTTTAAATTCTAGCCAAAACCATCTAAGGCTCAAACGAGGTTGGTATAAAGATACCAGGGCCTGGTTAAACCATTGGGAGATTGACGAAAATGTTGCATTGCAAAATATTAATAACATTAAAAGTATTGTTGCTTCTAAGTTTAAAGAGAAAATGTGGTCTGAGAAAGATTTAGAGGCTAAAATAAAAATAAGATATTATAAGGAGGTCATCAACCCTACTCTAGAAGATCAAAAGTATTTCTTTGTTTTAACTAGCTCAAAGAAAAAAATTAATATAGCCAAGATTAGAAAGAACTCTCATGAACTCCATAGTGAAACAATTCGTTGGGCAGTTCCTAAAACACCATGGGTGGAAAGGATCTGCCATCTCTGTGAGAACATGAACATTGAGGATGAAAATCACTTCCTCTTAGAGTGCCCTGCGTACACCCACATTAGATCTTAGTTTCATAATCTTTGTTTCAATACCAACCTTCTTAGCCTTTTAACATGTCAAAATTATAGTGAGCTCGGGACGCTTCTCTCCAAGCTCTTTGAGCATAGGAGTACAATTTTAAAACAAACTAAATAATTCGTTCTTTAGACCAAAGTTTGGTTTCTTTAGATCTAATAGACCAAAGTTTGGTCTCACTGGATGTTAACCATCATCATCATCATTACAAAAATATATTTCCTTATTAATATTAATAAATTTTATAAAATATTTATATTACATATCTATAATATAATATCATAATAAAAATAAATAATTATAATAAATAAACATCCTAATTTAATAGGGATTTCAAAATGTATTTTATATTATAAGTAAATATTTAAATATTCCATTAATAGATTAAATTATATTAATATTAATATATTAATATTTAAAATGAGGTTTTTAGAATTATTTCATTTTAAATTACGTGGATGGATGAATGTGATTTAATAAAAAAGATATATTTTTAAACTTAAACTAAACTTAAACTTAGTTTTAGTTTTAATTTTCTTAGTTAATAATTTGTTTATTATTATTGTATTTCAATTATTTCAATAATATATATATATAAATTTTATATTTAATATTACAAATAAAAAATATAAAAGAAATATCATTATTAAAAATTGTAAAATAATATAATTTAAATTTAATAATATCAAGTTTATTAACATTAATTAACTATTTAACTTATATAACTATATTAATTAGTTAAATTTAAAAAATTTCCAAAAATAATATACACATAATTGTCCAATATCTTGAAAACATTATTTTCCTTTATTGCAGCTTTAAAAAACTCAAACATTAATAGTTCATTAATAGTTTATTAAAGAATCACATTTTTTGAGAACTGCAGCGATTATAGATATCTTTGGTGATCTAATAAGAGTTGATTTAGGAAAAGCTTTTTTCTTTTCTTTTCTTTGGGCGGTTTGAATATAGACAAGAAATTCAACTTTGATTGTTTAGTGTAGTTGATAGTATTTTTTTTTTAATATTGGTTTTAGAGTTTTAAGTGTTAGTTAATGGGAAGTCATGAAGGCAATTTTCCTTGATTTCATTGGGTTAGATTTTGTTAATAATCACTGCAAACATTTTTTAACAAGCATATGCGTGCACACACTCATATGTATAAAGTTAATTGTGCGTTACTTTAAAATTACATCAAAACTCATAATGTTATTGGTTTCAATCTTTCTCATGGGAAATTAGATCTATTGACTAATAATTTAAGAGAAAGTATATCACAATAAAGTAATTACGCTGTAAGGCGTTCCCTATGGGAATAACTTTCCTAGCTGCTACTCTATCCTGATGTGCACCGTCAGATCCAATGTTAGACGATTAAAAGTTTTTTTCACCATTAGATCCCACTGCTTTAACTGCCAACTGAATCTTGCAGATCTCACTGCTTTAACTGTCAATTGAATCTTGATTTGTGCAACGACTCACCTTCTTCATCTATATTATAATCCATTAACATATTACAGGTAATTTGTTGATCTTCTTGTCTTATTTTTCTCCTCACCATGGTGCTCCTGTATTTTTTCCCTCTTAAATGTTACTCAAGCATTTGTTCAATTTATAAACATCTTGCGTGCCAATATTTGTTGTCATTTTGGTACATAGTTTGTTGTGTAAACGTCTCGTCTCTAAACCTTCAAATTTTATTCACATGTTAGAGGATTCAGCTTAATTGATGACAGTTTCTTAAGCACATTTTGTGAAAACGATGTGTTGGCATATGATGCAAGTTAAGACAAGCCCCCCTTAGCCAACGCTGAAACCTTACCAAGAGGGCCAAATTTCCATAACTCAATTTAAATTTTTCACCCATTAAACTGGTATTTATGTACTGCTACAAATCTGTGTCAAATGAATTAATATTGAATCTCTCATTCTATTCCTACTCATGAATTTCCTTGAATACTTCAAAACACATCATTTTTATGAGAAGAACCCCAAGATTTAGAAGGCAATTACACAAAATTATATTGAGTATTTGGTAAGGGCGGAGAAAATCCACACTGTGTTAGATGATGAAGGTAGTGAATTGCCTATTGCATAATGGTGCATTTGTTGTGACCAAGCCTGGACACAAGGATTGGGATGGAGATGGAAGGGATCTTGAACTAGAAAAATTTGGTTGCGGGCCTCATTTGACGATTATTCACGAGAAACTTAACGTGAAATCGAATAATGTGATAAGGGTTGAAAGTGTATAACAACCTTTGCAAAAGACAATTATCTTTACTCTAAAATTTTCCAAACTTTTAGAGAGGTTGGTCTCTTTCCCCACTCAGTGGTATGAAAGTTTCATATTTTATATCCTTAAAAACTTGAATTTTGCATATCTCTTGCAATGAGTATTAATGAGCACTATTTCGTATATTTTCTGTTGCATGGGTGTTTTTTTCCGTTTTGGGAATATTTTTGGATTTTCAAAATATGTGTAAGTTTTTGAAAATTTAAGATTGACTTTTCAAAACATGTATGCCTTTCGAAATTCTAAATTTACCTTCCAAAATTTGTTTGTTTTTTTAGGTTGATACCAAATTTTTGCACAATTTTAAATCAATTTTTTAAAATATGTTTCCAATTTATGGGTATCTTTTAAAAAAAATACTTTTTTTGGGTTTATGAGAAATTAATTAGCGGCTTATAGTCTGACAGTAGTTTTTTTTTTTTTTTAAACACCCTGCTTCGTTTTGCCTTCCTGAATTCGATTTTCAGTTTTACCTCCTGATATTTGGTCCATAGAAGAGTCAAGTTCTTGGCAATATTGTGGGAAAATTTCCATGCTCAGCTTCAATGACAGAGTCTCACTCACCGGAAAAATCTCCTATCACTGCAACGCTCAAGTCAACATCGATTGAAACTTCTAGAACATATTCACCATGGAAGACTTATGCAAGCCATAGTTTTCCATGTGTAATCATCAATGTTTCCTATTTTCTCGGCCTCGTTAGAATTATAGGAGGTGATGGGTATTACATGAACACATTCGATCATCATTGGTTGGAAGACGTCCGCACAATAGTCAATGTTAATTCAATGTTGAGGACAACACTTGTTTGAAGGATAGGGGCATGTTAAGTTCCTTTATTAATAATGTAGTCCCTTATTATGTTAGTGTAGCCCCCCTTATTGTTAATGTTGTACCCCTGTAACCCCCATATTGTTATTATTGTGCCCTTACATTATTATTGTTAGGTCGAATATGGTTACATTGTGGCCCCACTAGGATTACATTGTGGCCCCATGGACTCCTATATATATAAAGGAGTTTTTTTCATTTGTATCATCCAAGAATTGTTCATTCATGTAATGTATTGGAGGTTGCCCCCTCGAAGTGGCTTATTTCTAAGGCGTTGATATCTCCTTTCTTCTATTTTTGGAGTTGGTTTCACAACAGTCAAGGATGGAGTATGGATGTCACTTCTATTAATTTCCAAGTTTTAGTGGATAATGGTTAACTGGTTTGCACTTAAGAACTACGTAGGGTTTTTTTGGGGTTGTGTGTTGGTTCCTATGTGAAATTTTGTAATGACAGGAATTTGAAAAAAAAATGAAAAATGTGAGATTGTATTGGTGTTTGTTTTTTTATTAGTTATAAAAAGGGTTGGTGGTTTTTAAATTGAAATTCTAGTAGTCTGAAACATCAATTCTTGTGTGTTTTATTGATTATAAAAAGGGTTGGCAGTTCTTAAACTAGAAGCCCCGGTGACAGAACATCAATCCTTATGTAAGGTCAAGTTGTTTGATCAACTTTTGAACACATTCAATATCCAAACCTCCATCCTAGCAACTGACGAATCACTGAAATCGAAATATCAAATAGATGGTGGTTGGTCCATATTATGGTTCATCACTTGACAGTTCTTATAGCGAAATCCCCGACAAGCCAAGTTGTCAATATTTTTGATCTTGTAAATTTCATCAACGATAATATGAAGAGGTTACATTTTAAATGGAGGTCAAGTAACAAATGTGGTGGTGACAAGAGCGGTGTTTGCAAGATTCCAGAGTGGATGTGGTGTTGATGAAGACGAGTTAGACAGAGATTTATTTATGGTTGTAATATGTATTTTTAATGTTATCCATGTAAGCATTAAGGAAGGGTGTTGGAAGTAATGCTTCCATGTCATGTGTAGTTGTTGTTGTGAGTCCCTAGCAGTCAGTCTAGAAACTGTTGATTCTTATGATATGAGTTGGAGTCATGATTTAAATGTGTCGAAGTCAGTGTGTTATGTCCTTTATATTTGTATGTCTTGTGATCAATAAAAAATGTGTATGATCTGTGTGCAATCTCTCTTGCTCTTTCAGATTTCTACTAATTCATATATCTTCTTTCCCAGCCTTAAAGTTTTTAAAGATTTTTTTAGATTAAGATAAAAGTATGTTTGGCTTAGCTAAACAGAATTTGCTTTTATTTTTACATTAATTTACATTTTAATTTTAAATAAAAAGTCAAAAATATCAATAATTCACAAATAGTACCAACAATGTTATATGAATGTTCCATTTTAATTAATAAGGACTAAATTAGTATTTGTTTTTGCTTTCACATCTCTCAGTGGTATAGGTAAGGTAGGTTTAATTGTCGAACAAGTTGTGACTCAGGTTTGAACCATCTCAATCAAGAATGCAGACCAAAAGGAGTCATTACTTTGTGCATATTTCACATGGTGAAAGAAATAGAAACAATGGGTTTGAACCATCTCAATCACGAATGCAGAATAAAAGGAGTTGTTACTTTGTGCATATTTTATATGGTGAAAGAAAAAGAAATAATCCAGCTCAGTTCAACACTTGTTCATGTCATCACATGAACACGTGGGTTTCTCTTTTTTTTTTCCAACATAATAAACTTATGATAAGATATAATGCATATGTATTTACTTTTTCTGAAATAATTAGTTAGGTTGGATGAGATAAAAATAAATACATGATCGAGAATTGGTAGAGTAGATTGTATGGATGGTTTACAAAAATTAGTATGCCCATTTTTTTGGGAAATTTTGAATGAGTACTCATCAATGATAAATATATTTGGAATGTTTCTATTGAAAAGACAACCGTACATCACTATTTATAGGAAAATATTAGTTATTTTGGAATGTTTCTATTGAAAAGACAGTCATACATCACTATTTATGGGACAATATTAGTTATTACGCCGTAAGGTGTTCTTATTTGAAAAAAACTCCCCTAGCTACCATTGTGTTCATATCTGAGCCATTGAATCAAATGTTAGATGATTGAAATGTTTTGAGTCATTAAATTCACAATTAGATAGTTTTATATATGTTTTTTATATATTGTATTTTCCTAAATAAAATACATTGGGATCATATGAGAGAGAGAGAGAGAGATGGGGGGAGGTGGGGGAGGAGGGGGTGAGGGGGAATAGAGTGGGGGAGAGAGGTAGGAAGAGAGAGAGGAGGAGAGAGGGAGGGAGGTAGATGGATTTGGAGGGGGGAAGAGAGGGAGGGAAGAACAAAAGCATTGAGTGATATAGGTGGAGAGATAGAGGGAGTGATAAGGGAGAGATCAAGATGGAATGAGGGAGAGAGGAGATAAGGGAATGGAGAGAATATGAGATGATACATATAGGCAAAGAAGGGGAAGAGACATGGAGACATAGATATGGAGGGGGGAGAGAGTGGGAGAGTGAGAAGGAGAGAGAGAGAGAGAGGGAGATAGTGACAAAGTTGGAGGGTGGAGAGAGAGTGTGTGCGTGATGGGGGGAGAGACAGAGGGAGGTGGGAGAGGAAGGAAAAGAGAGGGGACATGAGAGGGGGAGGAGAGAGAGAGATGGAGTTGGAAAGGGGAAAGATATGGAGGGAACACCAAAGACATTGAGAGATATAGGTGGATAGAGAGAGGCAGTGATAAGGGAGAAACAAATATGGAATGAGGGAGAGAGGAGACGAGGGAAGGGAGAGAAAAGGAGAGGATAAAAATAGGGAAATAAGGGTAAGTGAGAGACAAGGAGACATTGATATGAAGGGGGGAGAAAGGGGGAGAGCGAGAAGGAGAGAGAGAGAGGTGCAGATATATAGGGAGTGACAAGGGAGAGATGAAGATTGAATGAGGGAGAGAGGAGATGCGGGAATAGAGAGAAAATGAGATGATAAATATAGGGAAAGAAGGGCAAGAGAGAGACATGGATACATAGATATGGAGTGGGGAGAGAAGGGGAGAGAGAGAGGGAGATAGTGATAGAGTTGGAGGATGGAGAGAGAGTGTGTGCGTGATGGGGGAAAGACAGAGGGAGGTGGGAGAGAAAGGGAGAGAGAGGAAGGAAAAGAGAGGGGAATTGAGAGAGAGGAGAGAGAGGGGGGGAAAGAGAGATGGAGCTGGAAAGGGGAAAGGGAGGGATGGAACAAAAAAGACATTGAGAGATAGAGGTGGAGAGAGAGAAGGATTGATAAGGGAGAGAAAATGTGAGGATAGTGATAGGGGAAGAGAGAGACAAGGAGACATAGATATGAAGGGGGGAGAAAGGGGGAGAGCGAGAAGGAGAGAGAGAGGGAGATAGTGACAGAGTTAGAGGGCGGAGAGAGAGAGAGAGCCTGTGATGGCAGGGAGAGACAAAAGGAGGTGGGAGAGAAAGGGAGAGAGAGGAAGGAAACGAGAGGGGACTTAAGAGAGAGGAGAGAGAGATGGAGTTGGAAGGGGGAAATAGAGGGAGGGTAGAAAAAAAACATTGACATATATATGTAGAGAGAGAGAGGGAATGATAAGGGAGAGATCAATATCAAATGAGGGAGAGAGGAGATGAGGTAAGGGAGAGAAAAGGAGAGAATAGATATAGGGAAAGATAGGGAAGAGAAGGATAAGGAGACATAGATGTGGAGGGGGGAGAGAGGGAGAGAGTAAGGAGAGAGAGAGGGAAATAGTGATAGAATTGGAGGGTGGAGAGACAAAGAGAGTGTGTGATGGTGGTGCGGGGGGGCGAGGAGAAAGGAAGAAACAAAGAGAGGAGAGAGAGAGGGTGATCCAGGTGGATATTGGTGGCCACCCGCCTATTCCACTTGGGGCCCCACCATTGTCTCTTTCAGTTTTTTAGTTTCATCACAACTTACTATTTTTAGCATTTTTTCGGGTCCTGAACTTTCAGAGTCGTTTTAAGGCCCTAAACAATGTTTTTTGGGAAAACCGGGAGAAACATGTGTCCATAGATTGATGTTGCACCCTCAAAATTTGTAGTCCTTGGATAGATATTTCTAACAAGGTATGGTTCGCGTCAAACGAAGATCGTGTGCCAAAGTTACATCCCCGGGAAGATGAAACACCAATTTAACCAAATGGGGCCCATAGTTTTGGCACTTCATCTCCTAGGGTTAGGGTTTTGGATGTTTAGGGTTTTCCATTGTTTCTAAATAATAAATAGGCCCTCGAGCCTCATCGTAACTCAGTTCAGAGGCCTGTAGCCTCCACATCTCTTCTCATAGATAAGCTATCAGCGCCCTAGCTAGTTTATTTCCATTCTGTCTGTAAGCAAATTTCAGTTCTTTGATATTAATGAAATGAAATGTTATTTCCGTTGCATATTTGTATTTATGGTTATATTTGTATTCTGTTGCGTTCCTACATAAATCTGAATCAATGGTATCAGAGTAGTCTTCTTTTTCTCGATCCTTCTGTCCCCTACGAGGTCGGGGTATAAGGAGTTAGGGCTCGATCTAGTGGAACCTTTGCAAGATCAGCCTCGCAAACCCCAACGAACGCCCATGGGGGACGAAAATAAAGATGAAGGAGTAGGAGTTCCTATCAAAATATTTCTCGAGGAGGCCCTCGAAAAACAAAGGAACGCGATGATGGATAACTTTGCCCAGATCCTTCAACGACTGCCCACCGGCGGCGCATCTACATCCAGCAACCACTCTGGAGGCGTGACTTCATTTAAGGTACAAATAAACTTTTACATTCCAATATTTGAGGGTCAAATATATGCAGATGTCGTATATACATGGTTGAATCTATTAGAAGGATATTTCCTAGTTCATTACTTTTCTGACTGGGAGAAGATTATTTTTGCACTCCTCAAAGCTACCTCCCATGTCAAGGACTAGTGGGAAACCTACTGTGAGAAAAAGGACAAGACAGAACCCTCTATGTTGTCAGCCGTACCCATTTTGAATTCTTTCCAAGATGCCATCAAGGAACAATACTATCCCGTGGGGAGCTATGAGGACAAGTACATATAATGGACCATGCTGCGACAACAAAGGGATCAAGATGTGCATGAGCTGACGAATCTGTTCCATACCTTCTGCACAAAGTTGGGTATCAAAGATTCAGAGAAACATTTGGTGCTAAAGTATCACATTTGTCTGCACAGATACATTCAGGAGGAAATGGAGTTCCTCGACATCTCCTCCCTTGGTACAACATACTAGTATGCTGCCAAGATTGAGCAGAAATTCAAACAAAAGAAGCGAGACTTTGGATCTGCAAATCAAAAGAAAGGAAAAGGTACCCCAAACTGCAGAACAAAGGACAAATCCAAGGCATGGTGGCCCAAGACAACCTACCAAAGCCACAAGCAAAGAACAACACCACGAATCCAAAGAAGGAGACGGGGAGGTGGTGTGAGTTCCATAAGAGCTCCACTCTCAACACAAGTGAGTGTTGGGCCAAGCAGTCGCTAGTGGCCGAGATGAGGGCTTCTGAATCAGATGCATGCTTCGACTCTGAATCAGAACCTAACAAGGGGAACGAAAAAGGGAAGCAGATTATTGATGCAGAGCTCAATGCCATTCCTTCTATTGCGAAGATCTAGAAGGAGGAACCAAAATATCCAGAGGAGGAAAAGCATCTCTTCCACTCCCAGATGTGGGAAAAGGGTTCCCCGCTACAGCTCATTGTCGACAATGGGAGCCAAAAGAAACTCATTTCAGCAGATGTCGTAAAGCAGTTGGGCTTGCCGATCACAACGCACCCACAACCATACACCATCGGGTGGCTTCACCAAGGACAAGATCTCTGTGTCAACCAATAGTGCCACCTTCCCTATAGCATCAAGCCCTTCACGGATGAGGTATTGTGTGACATTCCTCCTATTGATGTTTCTGATGTATTATTAGGCCAACCATACTTATGGAAGCGATATGATGTGTATGAGTCCCAGCCTCGTGTTGTTATTGTTACTTTGGGAAATAAGTTGTACAGGATACAAGAGGTACCACTGCCTCCCACTATCTCTCTGGTTACTGCAAAACAATGCAGAAAGCTCATTTACCAAACCAGGAAATTTGTTTTCTTGATGATCCGCCACGACCTCCAGACATGGCTGCTCTACACGACAACAAAAAATGGACAAGGTTGTGGAGGAAAATGGGGACATTTTCACCTCACTCATAGGGGTGCCTCTGCGCTGTCAGGTCAAGCACCCCATTGACTTGACCCCAGGTGCGCTGCTACCTAATGGACTGATCTATAGGCGCTTTGTTCTGGAGAATGATGAAATAAAGAGGCAGATTCAGAAGCTGCTGCAGAAAGGTCACATCCGACCAAGTTCATCGCCTTGTGGGAGCCCAATCGTGTTGGTATAGAAGAAGGATGGGATTTGGAGACTCTGTATTAACTATCGAGCATTGAACAAGATCACTGTCTGGAATAGTTACCCGATCCCATGGATTGATGACCTTTTGGACCAGCTCAAAGGGGAAAAATATTTCAACAAGATCGACTTGAAGTCTGGGTATTACCAGGTACCAATCAAGCCCTCAGATGTGTGGAAGACCACCTTCAAAGCCAAGCAGGGCCTTTTCGAATGGCTCTTCATGCCTTTCGAGTTAACGAATGCTCCCACCACCTTCATGAGGATGATGGCTGACATCTTTCGTCCATTCACCAACTCATTTGTAGTGGTGTACTTAGATGATATTCTGATCTTCAACCAGACTTGGGAAGAGCACCTCCACCACATCTGAGAAGTCCTCCAAACACTATGGCAACACAAGTTGTGTGCCAATTTGGAGAAGTGCACTTTTGGCATGACCTAGGTTCAATATCTGGGATACATTATTGATGAAATGGGGTTGCATGTGCATCCAGCCAAGATCCATGTCATTCGGGATTGGCCAGCCCCAACCACTCTAACAGAGCTTCGCAGCTTTCTGGGTCTTGCTATTTCTACCGCAGGTTCATGTTGGGATTTTCTCATGTCACTTGGCCCTTGAGTCAAGTCACCAAGGGAGGAGAAAAAGCAAAATTATTTTGGTCGGAATCTCAATAGAAGGCGTTCATACAATTGAAACATCGCCTCTGTTATGCCCCAGTGCTCACATTACTAGACTTGCAACAACCATTTGAGATGGAGACATATGCCTTTGACTATGCTATTGGGGTAGTTCTTACTCAACAGGGGCATCCAGTGGCATATCACAGTGAGACCTTATCCAACACAATTCACAAGTATCCTACTTACGATAAAGAAATGTATTCCATTGTGCAGGCTTGTTGACAATGGAATCATTACATTTTGTGGAAGGAGACAATCATCCACACAGACCACTGACCCTTGCAGTTCATACAGACACAAGGGAAGTTGCAGAAAAATCACCATCAGAAGTGGTCCACATATCTGCAACAATTTCATTTGAACATCAAGTACAAGAATGGTAGCACCAATAATGTTGCAGACTACCTTAGCTAACAACCGATCGTGGCCATAACTACCGTTCTCAACTCTTGTGGGCATGAGACTTCTGATTGGTCGCTTCTCTACAAGAGCGATCCAGAATTCAACCACACATCAAGGCACTCTTGGGGGGTACTCAAGTTCCAAATTTTCACCTCCAAGATGCACTATTATGTCACCTGGGATACCTTTGTGTTCCTTCAAGCAAGCGTGCCAAGATGATATGTGAAGCGCACTATAGTCGAGCCACTAGGAATTTTTGGGTAGAGAAAACAGTGGCAGTACTGCAGAATTATTTCTATTGGCCAAACCTTCGATAGGATGTCGGGCAGTACGTCAAATCCTGCACTGCTTGCGCCATTACCAAACCGACCATCAAGAAGCAAGGCCTCTATACTATGCTACCTACCCCTAGTTGACCTTGGGAATCCATCTCCATGGATTACATGTCAGGCCTTCCTTCTACTAAGCATGGACACAACTGTGTTTTTTTGGTCGTCGACAGATTCTCATAGATGGCTATTATGGCGGCCTGCAAGAAGAATATCACAGTAGAAGCCATTGCTGGACTCTTGTTTGAACGAGTGTGGGTGCACTTTGGGATCCCACAGTGTATCATATCAGATCGCGACAGCAGGTTCCTCAACACATTTTTGTCCAGCCTCTGGTCAATGTTGGACACCAAGCTCACCAATTCCACAGTTTTCCATCCCTAAACTGATGGTCAGACAGAGGTCGTCAACGGGATGATTGTACACACCATGCGCATGCACAATTCAAAGCATCCACGCACATGGGATGAGAGCCTCCCCTATGTACAACACAGTTATAACCGTGCTCTCCACAGCTCAACCGGCCACAGCCCCTTTCAGGTGGGCTTCGGATTCCAGCCACTATGTCCCATTGATGTAGCCATGCCATTTGCAGCTACTCAGGCCAAGTCGGCTCATGTACAGTCTGAAGCTGACAAAGCGAAAAAGTTCATTGAGCACATTCAACACATCTACCAACAGTTTCATGACATATTGGACAAATCCAATGCTAAGTACAAGCAACGACATGATCAACATCTGGTGTCGCACAACTTCCAAGTGGGTGATAAAGTGTGGCTACATTTGTAGAAGGAGCGCCTCACTAGACCCCACTGTAAGCTTCGCCTGCTCCGATATGGGCTGTACACCATCACCAAGGTTGTAGCAAACAATCCCTTTGAGCTCAGTATTCCACCATTCCTTGGTCTGCACCCTGTATTCAATGTAGACTGCCTTCGTCCCTACTTCCCACCTCTACTGGACACCTTCGACATTGCAGAAGAACTCACACCAAAAGAGTTAAACCTAGACTGCATGGAACAGGCCACCACAGATGGTATCACAGACATGCAAATCAAGAACACTCTCCAATAGAAGATCCAACTATATCGGGTTGTCAAAGCTAGCCAACTCCTGCACCAAGGAAAGTGGTTCACCAGGGACCAAGTTTAGCAGAAGTTTCCTCATCTCATGGAGGAACTCAACGCAATGGGGACCATTGCTTCCTAAGGGGGGAGGAATGATCCAGGTGGATGTTGGTGGCCACCCGCCTATTCCACTTGGGGCCCCACCATTGTCTCTTTCAGTTTTTCAGTTTCAACACAACTTACTATTTTTAGCAGTGTTTCGGGTCCTGAACTTCCGGAGCTGTTTTGAGGCCCTAAACGATGTTTTTTGGGAAAACCGGGAGCAAAATTGATTCATTGACCGCTGTTGCTCACTAAAAATTTGTATTCCTTAGATAGATATTTCTAACAAGGTATGTTTCACGTCAAACGGAGATCGTATGCCAAAGTTACATCCCCAGGAAGTTAAAACACCAATTTACCCAAACAGGGCCCATAGTTTTGGCACTTCATCTCCTAGGGTTATGGTTTTGGATGTTTAGGGTTTTCCATTGTTTCTAAATAATAAATAGGCCTTAGAGCCTCATTGTAACTCAGTTTAGAGGCATGTAGCCACCACATCTCTTCTTAGAGATAAGCTACCAGCGCCCTAGCTAGTTTATTTCCATTCTGTCTGTAAGCAAAATTCAGTTCTTTGATATTAATGAAATGAAGTGTTATTTGCATTGCATCTTTGTATTTATGGTTATATGTGCATTAATTACGTTCCTGCATAAATTTGGATCAGAGGGGGAGAGAGAAATGGAGTTGGAAGGGGAAGAAAGACATAGAGAGAGAAAGGTGGAGAGAGAGAGTGAGAGAGAGAGAGAGTATGTTTTGGGGGTGAGAAGGAGATACAAGGGGAGATAGAGATATGGATGGAGCGTGGTGAAAAGGAATAATAAGGAGGAAAAGAGAGGGACTGAGGAAGAAATATATATATGGAGAGAGATAGGGGGGGAGAAAGATGAAGAGAGAGAGAGAGAGAGAGAGTATGTTTTGGGGGTGAGAAGGAGAGACAAGAGGAGATAGGAATATAGATGGAGGGGGGAGAGAGGGAAGAGGAGAGAGGCAAATATATGGAGGGAGAGAGAGAGAGAGAGAGAGAGAGAGAGAGAGAGAGAGAGAATTCCATGTGTTTAGGGGTTGAGATAGAGACAAATAAATTGCATCATCCACTTTGGTTAAAATGGTCTAGTTTTACTAAATAATAGTTCTTGGATAGGTATTGATGTGCATTTGGAAGGGGAGAGTGGGGGAGAGCGAGAAGGAGAGAGAGAGATGGAGATAGTGACAAAATTTGAGGGTGGAAAGAGAGTGTGTGCGTGATGGGGGGAGAGACAAAGGGAGGTGGGAGAGGAAGGAAAAGAGGGGGGACTTGAGAGGGGGGGGGAGAGAGAGATGGAGCTGGAAAGGGGAAAGATAGGGAGGGAACAAAAAATTCATTGAGAGATATAGATGGAGAGAGAGAGGGAGTGATAAGGGAGATACAAAGACAAAATGAGGGAGAGAGGAGACGAGGGATGGGAGAGAAAAGGAGAGGATAGATATAGGGAAAGAAGGGTAAGAGTGAGATAAGGAGACATTGATATGAAAGGGGGAGAAAGGGGGAGAGTGAGAAGGAGAGAGAGAGAGAGAGGTGGAGATATAGAGGGAGTGACAAGGGAGAGATGAAGATGGAACGAGGGAGAGAGGAGATGCGGGAATAGAAAGAAAAGGAGATGATACATATAGGATAAGAAGGGGAAGATAGAGACATGGATACATAGATATGGAGGGGTGAGAGAGGGGGACAGCGAGAAGTAGAGAGAGAGGGAGATAGTGACGGAGTTGGAGGGTTGAGAGAGAGCGTGTGCGTGATGGGGGGAGAGAGAGATGGAGCTGGAAAGTGGAAAGAGAGGGAGGGAACAACAAAGACATTGAGATATAGAGGTGGAGAGAGAGAGAGAGGGAGTGATAAGGGAGAGATAAAGATGGAATGAGGGAGAGAGGAGACAAGGGAAGGGAGAGAAAAGGAGAGGATAGTGATAGGGAAAGAAGGGGAAGAGAGAGATAAGGAGACATAGATATGAATGGGGGAGAAAGGGGGAGAGCAAGAAGGAGGGAGAGAGGGAGATAGTGACAGAGTTGGAGGGAAGAGAGAGAGAGAGCGTGTGATGGGGGGGAGAGACAAAAGGAGGTGGGAGAGAAAGGGAGAGAGAGGAAGGAAAAGAGAGGGGAATTTAGAGAGAGGAGGGAGAGAGGGGGAGAGAGATATGGAGTTGGAAGGGGGAAATAGAGGGAGGGTAGAAAAAATACATTGACATATATATGTATAGAGAGAGAGGGAGTGATAAGGGAGAGATGAATATGGAATGAGGGAGAGAGGAGACGAGGGAAGGGAGAGAAAAGGAGAGGATAGATATAGGGAAATATGGGGAAGAGAAAGACAAGGAGACATAGATATGGATGGGGGAGAGAGGGGGGGAGCAAGGAGAGAGAGAGGGAGATAGTGATAGTGTTGGAGGGTGTAGATACAAAGAGAGTGTGTGATGGTGGTAGGGAGGGGGGGGGTGAGAGAGAGAGGAATAAAGAAAGAGAGGAGAGAGAGAAGGGGAGAGAGAAATGGAGTTGAAAGGGGAAGAAATACATGGAGAGAGAAAGGTGGAGAGGCAGTGACAAGAGAGAGAGAGAGAGAGAGAGAGAGAGAGAGGGAGAGAGAGAGAGAGTATGTTTTGGGGGTGAGAAGGAGAGACAAGGGGAGATAGAGATATAGATGCAGGGGGTTGAAAAGGAAGAAGGAGGCAAAGAGAGGGAGTGAGGAAGGAGGCAAAGAGGGGGGGGGGGAGAGAGAGAGAGAGAGAGAGTATATGTTTTGGGGGTGAGAAGGAGAGACAATGGGAGAGAGAGAGAGAGAGAGAGAGAGAGAGAGAGAGAGAGACATGTGTTTAGGGGGTTGAGATAGAGAGACAAATAAATTGCATTATCCAATTTTCTTAAAATGGTCTATTTTTATTGAATAGTAGTTCCTAGATAGGTATTGATGTGCATTTGGAAATTGTAGCAAGCATCATTGTAGAGAGGGAACATTAATATTGAAAGTTGAGCAACCTCAGTCTTGTTTCAAATGCACATTCTACACATTGTATTACTTCACTAGGCATTGGGGGTATTTCATTGTTATTGGTTTTGGTTAAGCTATAGGTGGTTGGTGGTTTATTGGATTACATGAATACTAAATGTCTTAAACCATGTACAAGGTTCGTCACCATGTAAAGTGTTACAATAGTTTGTTACAATTGTCAATAAAAATCAATGATATATACAAGAAGTTATACTGCATTTTAGAATTATGGCCACCACGAGATGTAAACCCTATACTGTTGAGGGGGCAATGAAATATACTAAAATAGTGTGTTGTTGTTGTTGTTAATGTTCTCTGAGGAAACATTGGAGTATTAAACATCATCAATTGCACTGCACTAAAGTTTTCCATCGAAGTTGTAGATTTTACACCAAAAGTTATGAATAAATGGGAGCTGATGTCTCGCTAATTTTCATATAATATGTGATGATGTCTAAAATTTGTGACGTTGTGATGAAAATTTAGATTTGGAAAGATAACCATTACATTGTTCATGAATTAATATTATTTTATGTAGCCTATCTAATGTCATGTACTACCTTTATTTTTTCAAAATCTATCTAATATTTTCTATTCGATCTTGAAAGATCATGTTTGAAGATTAAGGTACAATATATGTTGTAAAGTTTATAGAATCTATCAATTTGGCATAATGTAAGTGATTTGTGATACCTTGAATGGCATTTTTTCAATGATTTTTTATGTGTCATAATGCTTCTCAAATTTATGCTTTACAGTGTTTCCTTTGCAACATCTGGTGCAATTGCTATTTATTATTAGTAAACAAACACATTGTAAGAAGTAGATATATTGAATATCAACAACAACCAAAGATTAATGTAATTCCTCGTTCCATTTATAAATTTTAGGCTGTTTTTAGACCTAGGTAGGGTAACCAATTGGTTGATATTTATCTTCACAACAATCCAAAAAGTGTTGTCCACAAATCACCATTTTAGCATAAAGTCTTGGGATCTAAAGTAAATATAAAATTCCAAACCCTTAATATTGACCCATCAATAATAGATTATATCAAAACTCTAATACTTGACTTTATGTAGCTAATTATTGAGTTGAGAGGCTCTCTACAATCCACTATAGGGTAGATGTGTACAAGTTATATTATAAAAAAACATATAATATACATATAATGTTAAAATATATAACATATAAATAGTACTTATAAATTAACATCCATTTTACCATATAAATTAAAATAATGATTCCATAACTATCTTTAAATTTAAGTATTAAGCACATAAAAATTTAATGGTTACAATATAACAAGATTTTTAATCATGAATATTTACCATGAATATTATTAACTTTTAAATATATTTTTTACAATACCATGGGCTAATACCATGGGCCATCTAGGATTTTGATTATTATGTTGTGGATCTAGGATTTTAATAATTGTGTTACAATACCATGGGCCAATACCATGTCTTATCAATACCACATGTAGAAAAACTATAGCTTATTTCAAAATCAAAATATTTTACAATTTTTTTTTTTTTTTAATTTAATTTTATAACCTTTCATAATTAAATGTAAAAGAAAAAATTTATCATAACTTTTGGGGTATATCTAAACCCTCCATCGTCAAGACTACTAAAAATATTCCCATAGAGATTAAATTAAGGTTTTAATTAATTAAAAAATAGAATACTTTTATATATACATATGTGAAATTTATATAATATTATAAAGAAGAGAGAGGGGAGAGGAGAGAGAGGAGGAGAGAGGGAGGGAGAGAGATAGATTTGGAGGAGGAAAGAGAGGGAGGGAACACCAAAGACATTGAGAGATAGAGTTGGAGAGAGAAAGAGAGAGAGGGAGTGAAAAGGGAGAGATTAAGATGTAATGAGGGAGAGAGGAGACAGGGGAGAGAGAGAAAAGGAGATGATAGAGATAGGGAAAGAAGGGGAAGAGAGAGAAAAGGAGATGATAGAGATAGGGAAAGAAGGGGAAGAGAGAGGCACACCGACATAGATATGGAGGGGGGGTGGGGGGAGAAAGGGAGAGGGATGGAGATAGTGATAGAGTTGATGGTGCAGAGTGTGTGTGTGTGTGTGTGATGGAGGGGATATACAAATGGAGGTGGGAGAGAGAGAGAGAGAGAGAGAGAGAGAGAGAAGAAGGAAGGGAGAGAGGACTTGAGAGAGAGGGGGAGAGAGAGAGAGATAAAGTTAGAAGGGGAAGAAAGACATAGAGAAAGAAATGTGGAGAGGGGAAGGGAATGACAAGGGACAAATGGAGAGAGGGTGAGGGGGATAGGAGGGAAAGAGGAGAGAAGAGGGAAGAGAGATAGAGAGAGAAAGAGAGAGAGGGAGACAAGGGGAAGAGAGGGAGGGAGAGACAGATAAATTTATGTTCCAATTAAATCCTTGGAAATAAATTTAAACATTATAACTTGCATTGGTCAATACTAAACATTATAACATTAGTCTCGAATTAATAAGTGTTTTGATGTAAAATTGTAAAATAACTTTCTGTAATAATCACATGCAATGGAAAATTGTGGATGCGTTTCGAACCAACCAGTGTGGGTTTTTTATGCTTATCATAGATTGATGACTATCGTCATTTATTAACAATTTATATTATATCATTATGCTAGTTATAAAAGAATTAATATATAAGTTAAACATATATACATTTAAAAAAAAAAAAAACAAGAGATTTACCCCCACCTTACCATGTGGATTCTTAATCTGTAAATATGTTTTGTTACAATACTATGGGCCAATACCATGGGCTATCAATATCATATGCCCAAAAAACTATAACTCACTTCATATCACACTTAGACAATTTTTTTTAAATTAATCAATCTAGTCAAAAGAGAAAAAATAATATAACTACTTTGGAGGCAAACCTCAACTTTTGATTTGTGTATATTACTATGAATATTCTAGAATATTTTATAGAGGTTAAATCTCTACCACTCACCTAGAAATTATTAATAATTAAATTTAAATTTTGGAAAACCCTATTAAAAATATATATATATAAATAACCATGAGAATATTAATATTAATATTTTTTTAAGAATAATAAAAATTATAAAATAGATAGTCAAGTCTAGCTAGGACAAGTTGTTGAGGATGGACCTTGTCAGCAAGACGACCCGGGATCAAACCTTAAGGGAGGATGAGACGTGCTAAAAAATCACCAGACCTCGGGTGACTTTGATGCCTAGTATTAGGGTTTAGATGCCCTCAACTTAAGGCTTAGATGCCCGGGTGACTTTGAGCTCCTCAAGCCACAGGTCAAGCCAAGCTTAACTTAAGACTTAAGGCTTAGATGCCAGGGTGACTTTGAGCCAAGCCCTGAGGGGATGACTTTGATGGATGGCTTAACTTAAGACTTAAGGCTTAGATGCCAAGGTGACTTTGAGCTCCTCAAGCTACAGGTCAAGCATGAATAATTATGCAGGGTCATTAGGCTAAAAAAAAATTCCTTGTAATTTAAAATTAAGGGTTTTTGAGTTTTCAAAAGGAGTTGGATTTTTATAAATATTTTGAGAAATTTTAATGATTTTTAATTAAATATTGGGATGAATTGTAAATGTTCTCGAATGTTTGAGAACATGAGTGAATTAAGCTAGTTGAGAGTGTATAGGGATTGAAAGATTTCGTAAATTCTAAATTAGAGTTTGTTTCATTAATTGTGGAGGAAAGAAGATCCTTAGGGATTAAATAAGATATTTAGGACTTTGTTGAGACAATACAGGAACTGGAAATACAAATAGATTCAGGACCTTTTTGTATAAATGTAAGCCTCAAAGGCATAAAAAGACAAATTAGAGATTTGAGTAGAGTAGAGATCAAAAGAGACTACAGGGTAGAATAGGATAGAAGGGTTTTGATTGTAAGCCTTCGGGAAATTATAGGAAAAGGCCACTGATTGAATATTAGGCTTGAAGAGGGTAATCCTATGTAAATACTGATATTAATACAAGAACTCAATTTTCTAAGTTGTATTCCATTTTTGAGTTATATGGTGTGTAAATGGAATTTGGTTTGAGAATCTGGAACTCCGTGTGATTTGTAATTATTTGAATTCTGTGTGATTCGTATTTATTGAGAAAATTAGCATCGATAACAGTGGCTCGATGCTATTTAAATAAATTTCCGTGGACTTCTAGATTGAAGATTAAATTGTATGGATGTAATTCACAAGTGGAATTGACATCGTTTAAAGCATTTTCAGGTGAAATTAGGCATATTGTTGTGAACACACAGCGTAGTGATATTCAGGATTGAAGTCATAATTGGGTTTTTACCGTAATGAGAAATGATAAGTATAGAACTGTTTCAAACATAATTATGGAGTCAATAATTGAATTCAATTCAATTTAGTTGTGGATGAACCAATGGAATGGTATCCATTCTCTGCACTTATCGGTGGTGTAAGACTGTTAGAATGATGAATCGAACACACAACGAATAGGGGTCTAGGGTTTGAAATTGTTTGAGGTTTTGTATTTATAAAGTTGAGTTATAACCACATATAGTAAATGCTGGAGTGCATTGAAGTTTTATTAAACCGCAAAAGTCTTGTGTTGGAGAATCAGAACCGCACCTGCAAATTCTTGTTACAGAGTATAGCAGAATCCTCGTGGAAGTTCATAATCAAACAGTAGAAGCGAAGGGAAAAGTTTCTTTTAACCATTCAAACTATTGAATTGAAGGCGTTGAAGTAGTGAAGAATTGAAGGCGGAGTTTATAAGGTGATGGCACAGTTGAAAGAAACCAACAGATCGTGAATAACAATGCAATTTGAATGATGCAAGTTTGAAATATTCGCAGAGGTAGCCATGGAGTGGTTTTGAAAAACAAGTATGGTATTTGCGTGGATTAAACCTGGTAAATGGTATTTAGAAAACTTGCGCGATAAACGCCTGAGGAGGACACGTGGAATTGGTGGAATTCCGATACCACCTATTTCACATGACTTTGGAGCATTAATTCACCGGACTTTATGTTGTGCGATAACTATTGGATGATCCGATCCAAGAATCGGACGACATTCGCACCATGAAGTTTCTTGGGGAATAATGGTGAAAGGTAAGTTGTGAAATGCTGTGGGGCCAACATTATATATGTTAGCGCTTGGGTTTAAACCTAAAGTCAAAGGTCTTATATAATAGTTCAAAACATTGGATTGGAGGACGTAATATATGTTGATATATTATGTTTATAGAAATGTCGTGGCCATATTGGGTTCTAACCAAAAATTCAAAGGTTGAAATTAAAATGAGCTAGTAAATGAAAAGAGGCTGAAGATTTGTTTGGAGTGTAATCGAATTGAATATCAATTCGATTTCCATGAGATGGTTTTTATAATATGGTTTTAACCCTTATAATGAAAGCCAAAGCTTCCACAATAGAATTTGAATCTGGGTTGGATTGTATGGTTTTATAACCATCAAAATTGTAGAAAGGTAGCTTCCGTGTATTTTTAAGTTTGCCAGATTTTGAATTTATTTGAGGCAAGTATTTGAAATGAATTTTTATATGCATCTGAGAGTGAGAATGTGGGTTTGTAGCCCTCAGGCTGCTATAAAGTGGTATCAGAGCCGGAAAGGCTCTGTTGAGAATTAAATATTTTTTGTTATTATTAAATTTGAAGTCATGTGTGATGAGAGGAAATAAGAGATCATATTTTAAAATTTGATATGCAACAGATACACAAATGAAGTGAACAGAAATTTGCAGAAATGAATGAAGAGAAAAAGATCATGCAGAGATCTTGAAGGTAAGATAATTTTAAATCTGATTTTAAAATTATGATTGTAGAATTATGGTTGCAGATATGATGAAGTCAAATTTTTTGATGATGATGGAAGTGAACTAGATATTCCAGCTAAAGGTTTGATAGGGAGAACCACTGAAGTGTTCTCAAGAGAAGCTGAGTTGAGGATAATTCTAGAGAGAGTAGAAGAAAGTTCTCAAGAGGTTCCAGGAACCAATGCTTGCCAAAAGACCAAGTTCAGTGAAGGAATTGGTGAGGTAAGTGGCAGCAGGAGAGCTTGTTGTTGCAGAGGCTTAGTGCAACTCATGGTAAGTGAGAAGCTCATGGAGAAGATGATCATGGAGGATCAGAGAAGAGGTTCTAAATAATGCCACAGAGATAAGATGATTGATAAGGATAGAGAAAGAGAAATTGCAATGATGAATGTACAACTGGAGGTACTAAAGGAATGGCTGCAAGAAGAGGAAAACCAGAGAGGAGGATGGATCTTTCCACTGAAGGGAAAGAGAGTAATTTGGAAACCATTGCAAATGAAGTGGAGGCAGAAGGAGATTTCCTTATGGAAAGAGGAACTTAGATTGTTTGAGTCAAGGATGGAATTTGAGGATTCCACATGCAAATCTATTCAAGGAGAAATGCTTGAAGAAGCAAATGAGACTGAAGAGTCTTGTGTTTTTAAAATTAATAAGTTTTGTATGGTTGCAAGTACATCACATGATGATGAACAAGATTTAGAGTTTGTTCAGGAAGGAAAATTAAATCTGGAATCTGTTCAGATCAATGCTGGGATAGCAAGATCTCAGGAAGACATGAAGACAGAAGGGCCTCATGTGAATATTCAACAGAATATAGAGGCAGAAGAGGAAGGACCATATAATGACTGGTCAAGAACAAGTGAAGGTATGGAAAGTCATGTGAAATTTCCAAGTTCTACTCCAATTGAAATTATTGAATTATATAGGAAGTTAGATCTTCAGAGAAGAGAATTGGAGAAGCAGAGGATCTATGCACAGGATAATTTGCTGAAGAAGCAAGGCAGGAAAATTTTCATGAATGGTAGTCAGGAAACAGAGGATAAGGATAAAATAATGATTCAGCAAAATGAAGACGTTCATTTTGGTGAATCAAAGCAGAGAGACATTCATGAAACAGATAATGGAAAGAAGCAGAGACTAGCTGATAGTCTAATGGAGAATGTAAATCAGCATACTGATGTGCTGACAAAGGATTTGGAAGGAAACTCAGAACAAGATACTGATGTGTTGTCAGAGGAGGAAGAGGTATTGAGACCTTGTAATTTTAATGCTGATAATTCATAGGTTAATTATGCAGGCAAAGAAGGACAACAAGTGAAAATTGTCAGAGAATTTAGTGAAAGGGAAACTATGTTAGCTGAAAACATAGTGAAGGAAGCTAAGAAGAAAGATAATGAAGATTTTCTGAGTCTTGAAAGAGACTTAGAACTGCAAAAATAAGATTTGGTGACTGGATCATCAAATGAGACCATTGGGTCTTGTAATTTTGAAATTGACAATTTGACTGTGTTTACAGGTATTGTAGAAGACAATCCATCTCTTGGAGTTGTATTGAATGAAGATGAGCTATTGCAGGAGAAGGAATTCATAAATTCCAAGGAAGGTGAAAAAATCATGAAGGAACTTGTTATTGTTGATGATAAGGAGGAGCTGGTTTGTCTGATTAGTCAAGAGAAGACTGTGGGACAGACGTTTAAAACTGACACAATGATGAAGAATCAAAATTCTATTCTGATAAAAGATGAAGATACAGAGGTTGAGGAATTTGATTTGATTGCCAGAATCAATCAAGGAGGTGACATATAATTACTGAATATTGTCAAGGAAGAAGAAGGTTATGCTGAAACTAAATTGCAGCATATTTTTGATGTGTTTGAGAGGAAACAAGTACAAAAGGAATGTCTGAAATGCTTGCTGGAAACATTTGAACAAGAGAAAGGAATTGCAGACACTAAAGTGAAGATGCCTGAAGTTATGGAAGAAGTAGAAGTAGATACTAGTTTGCAAAATTTAATTGTGCTTACCAGTATACAAAGAAGACTGAATGAGTATGTTACTGCAGGTAGAGAATTAAATGATAATTTATTTTTTAAAAGTAAATTTGCAGGTGATAAGAAAAAGAAGAATGTTGCAGAGGGAGATATCTTAAGAGATATTCAGGAAGTTTGGGAGGCAACAACATCAATGTTGGCAGCAACATGTGAGGTGACATCTGCAGGAGTAAAAACAATGTTAGCAATAATCTTGGTAGGAATAAAGGCAACATTGGCAGCAACAACAATGTTAGTAACAAAATAAAAAACAACTACAAAAATTGAAATTGAAAGCAACAACAAAAGGCAGGGAAATTTCCAGACAGAAGATAAACTGGACAGAGAGATTGAAAGCATCAGAAGATTGATGATGAAGGTGTCTCAGAAAAAGACAGCAAGAAAGAAAAGAAATTTCAACAAAGGAAAGACCAGCACAGAATATGAGAGCATAGCTAGTGGCAAGATGCAGAACAAGACATGGAAGCCTGGAGAAGTACAATAGAAAAATAATGTAGCTTATGGACAACAGCAAAACAGAGTATGGGATCCAGGAGGAAAAGATTTAAAAGCACATGATCAGGAGATCATGATTAATTTTGACCTTAGGAGTCTGATGCAGGGGCATTAGGCTAAAAGAAAATTCATTGTAATTTAAAATTAGGGGTTTTTGAGTTTTCAAAAGGAGTTGGATTTTTATAAATATTTTGAGGAATTTTAATGATTTTTAATTAAATATTGGGAGGAATTGTAAATGTTCTCGAATGTTTGAGAACATGAGTGAATTAAGCTAGTTGAGAGTGTATAGGGATTGAGAGATTTTGTAAATTCTAAATTAGAGTTTGTTTCATTAATTGTGGAGGAAAGAGGATCCTCATGGATTAAATAGGATATTTAGGACTTTGTTGAGACAATATAGGAACTGGAAATAAAAATAGATTCAGGACCTTTTTGTATAAATGTAAGCCTCAAAGGCATAAAAAGACAGATTAGAGATTTGAGTAGAGTAGAGATTTGAAGAGACTGCAGGGTAGAATTGGATAGAAGGGTTTTGATTGTAAGCCTTCGGGCAATTAGAGGAAAAGGCCATTGATTGAATATCAGGCCTGAAGAGGGTAATCCTATGTAAATACTGATATTAATACAAGAACTCGATTTTCTGAATTGTATTCCATTTTTGAGTTATATGGTGTGTAAATGGAATTTGATTTGAGAATCTGGAACTCTGTGTGATTTGTAATTATTTTAATTCTGTGTGATTTGTAATTATTTGAATTCTGTGTGATTCGTATTTATTGAGCAAATTAGCATCGATCACAGTGGATCGATGATATTTAAAGAAATTGCCGTGGACTTCTAGATTGAAGATTAAATTGTCTGGATGTAATTCACAAGTGGAATTGACATAGTTTAAGGTGAAATTAGGCATACTGTTGTGAACACACATCGTAGTGATATTCAGGGTTGAAGTCACAATTGGGTTTTTACCGTAATGGGAAATGATAAGTATAGAACTGTTTCAAACATAATGATGGAGTAAATAAATGAATTCAATTCAATTTAGTTGCGGATGAACCAATGGAATGATATCTGTTCTCTGCACTTATCGGTGGTGTAAGACTGTTTGAATGATGAATTGAACACACAACGAAATAGGGGTCCGAGGTTTGAAATCATTTTAGGTTTTTTATTTATAAAGTTGAGTTATAACTACAAATAGTAAATGCTAGAGTGCATTGAAGGTTTATTAAACCACAGAAATCTTGTCTTGGAGAATCAGAACCGTGTCTACAAATTCTTGTTACAGAGTATAGCAGAATCCTCGTGGAAGTTCACAATAAAATAACAGAAGCGAAGGGCAGAGTTTCTTTTAACCATTCGAACTATTGAATTGAAGGCATTGAAGTAGTGAAGAATTGAAGGCAGAGTTTATAAGGTGATGGTGCAGTTGAAAGAAACCAACAGATCATGAATAACAATGCAATTTGAATGATGCAAGTTTGAAATAGTCGCAGAGGAAGGCATGGAGTGGTTTTGAAAAATAAGTATGGTATTCGCGTGGATTAAACCTGGTAAATGGTATTGAGAAAACTTGAACGATAAACGTCTGAGGAGGACATGTGGAATTGGTGGAATTCCGATACCACCTATTTCACATGACTTTGGAGAATTAATTCACCGGGCTTTATGTTGTGCGATAACCGTTGGATGATCCGATCCAAGAATCGGACATCATTCGCACCATGAAGTTGCTTGGAGACTAATGGTGAAAGGTAAGTTGTGAAATGCTGTGGGGCCAACATTATATATGTTAGTGCTTGGGTTTAAACCTAAAGTCAAATGTCTTATATAATAGTTCAAAAAATTGGATTGGAGGACATAATATATGTTGATATATTATGTTTATAGAAATGCCGTGGTCATATTGGGTTCTAACCAAAAATTCGAAGGTTGAAATTAAAATGAGCTAGTAAATGAAAAGAGGCCGAAGATTTGTTTGGAGTGTAATCGAATTGAATATCAATTCGATTTCCATGAGATGGTTTTTATTATATGGTTTTAACCCTTATAATGAAAGCCAAAGCTTCCGCAATAGAATTTGAATCTGGGTTGGATTGTATGGTTTTATAACCATCAAAATTGTAGAAAGGTAGCTTTCGTGTATTTTTAAGTTTGCTAGATTTTGAATTTATTTGGGGCAAATATTTGAAATGCATTTTTATATGCATGAGAAAGTGAGAATGTGGGTTTGCAGCCCTCGGGCTGTTATCAAAGAATCACAAACAACTTGACAAACAAAAAAATAGAAAATAAACTCTTTTGTCACACTATCATTTTTAAAAAATAATTTATGAATAAATATAAAAGAATAATTTAATTATTAAAAATTCATATTTAAAGATAAAGTAAAGTGAAAAGAAATAATGTTCATATTCAATTTCTTTAAAATTATATATTTTATATACTTATGAATTCCAAACCTTTTAATAAAAAATGCTTATTTTATTTTTTCAAACATATAATATTAAAAAAATTATTTTCTTATTGATATCAATAAATTTTATAAAATATTTATATTACATATCTATACTATAATATCATAACAAATATAAATAATTATATTAAATAAACATCTTAATTTTATATTATAAATAAATATTTAAACATTATATTAATAGATTAAATATAATTTATTGTTGGATTGTTTTTATAATATTTAAATTTAATTTATCCAAAGATTGGTCTCAATGGATGTTAACTACCACTATCATCATCATTAAACATTCCATCAATAGATTATTTTTTAGATGTATTTATTTTAAAATTAGATTTTTAGAATTATTTTATTTTAAATGATGTGGATGAATTATTTTTTAGATGTGTTTATTTTAAAATTAGACTTTTAGAATTATTTTATTTTAAATGATGTGGATGAATGAATAAAATTTAATAAAAAATTATATATTTTTAGTTTCTTTGATACATAATAAAATAAAATAAAATTTTAATTTTAATTTTGATAGTTAATTAATTTGTTTATTATTATTTTATTTCAATTATTTCAACAATAATATATAAACTTCATATTCATGCTACAAACAATTTAGGATTAAAATAAGAAAAAAACATCGTTATAAAAAAATATAAAACAATATTTTTTGCCTTGATGATGAACCACACAGGTTGGTTCGAAACATGTTGACCACGTTCTTTTGCATGTGATTATTATCGAAAGAATTTCTACTAAAATATAATTTAAATTTAATAGCACCAAATTTATCAACATTAATCAACCAACTTAAATAACTATTCTAATTAGTAAATTTTGAAAATCTTAAGAAATAATATGCGCATAATTGTCAAATATCACACTTTTTGAAATCGAGAACACCAGCCATTATAGATTTATTTGGTGATCTAATAAGAGCTGATTTAGGAAAAGTCCTTTTTTTTCTTTTTTTCCTTTGGATGGTTTAAATTATAGATTAGAAATTCAAGTTTTATTATTTCAAGTAGTTGATATTTTTTTAATTAATATTGTTTTTAGAGTTTGAAAGTTAGTTAATGGAAGATGAGGAGGTCAATTTTTCTTGACCTGGTTGAGGTTAGACTTTATTAATAAACAATATATATAATGATATGACTTTCGGATATAATATTGAAATTTTTTAATAATGTATTTCAATAATTGTATTATTTTAAATGTTATTGAAATAATATGATATTTGAAATATAGCTTTTGTGATTTATAATTTGTACAAAGATATTTTTTTGTGACCATATTTTTTGCTATGTGATTATTATCGAAAGATATTTTTGTACAAAATAATATGAATTTAATATAGTAAATTGAGGTTATTTTGGATGGTTAGGTAAAATGGTTACTATCTCCCTCACTCAAAAGCAATTTCTTAAGAGTAATATTATAATGAAAATTATTATTATAATGACTAAAATAAAAATATTGTTATAAACACCTTCAATTTCATGAGAAAGATTATTTTTTTTAGCAAATATATATGTGAGAAAAACAATGATGTTGATAGTTTTTTCCTTTCTTTCTTTTTTTATCCCAAAATAACTCAAATAGCTTGATTTGATGTGCATGTGTCAATTTTGATGCATCAAACTTGAAAAATACCAAGTAACTTGATTTTATTTGATTTTATTTGATTTTATATGATGTATATAGGTCATCATTTCTGTAAATGGAAATACGCACATCTTCAACATAATATCAAATTGTCACAAATTTTAATTTAGCAAGACTAGCTATGAAGCAGCAAGTCCCTGCCATATACTTTTGATGTTGATTGGCAGACATGGCAAGAGTATGGATAATGATAAACCTTGGGATATTATGGATTGAGACGAATATTTCTTTCTGAAGGATCTTTTGGACTTGGACTTCAAGTGGCATCTGCTGGGAAAAATAGACATGAAGTATTCACAACAAAAAAGTAGCCAAGTGGAATTTGCTGATCTTGGAACACTTGAAGTAGTTATAGCTGAAATAATAGAGTAGTCTCTATTTGGTTATTGATTTCTTAAGCAATTATGGCTGAAATAACATAGTAGTCTCTATTTGGTTATTAATTTCTTTAACAAAGATCTGATGGAAAAGACTTCAGCTTTTTCTGAGGGATTTTATTTTCTTTTATATAGTAATATTTTTTATGTAAGTGATCTGTAGCATTATTACATCAATGCTCAAAATGTATGAATATATACAACAATGTACAAAAATTTATGCTCAAAATGTATGAATATATACATCAATATACAACAAGTTAATTTAGAAACATTGAACATTCTAGGATATCAGAACCCTATACATCAATTGAATATTTAATGAAATTGGTGATTCATTAAGATGTCAAGAAAAAAATTAACCTATGGTAGCACGAAAACACTTGAGCACATATTTTAATGACCTATTTGTGATTTTAATTATGTAGAGCTAATTGTTGCAAATTTGTTTTGTCTTATGAAATAGAAAAAAATGTAAAAAACCAGCACATGTAAGGCTGACTTGTTTAAGTGGTGGGACCAGATCAAAAATATTGACACATAAACCCTCTTATAAAGCCCCATGTCACAAAACTAATTCCCAATAGAAATGTTCTTTTTCATTGGATAACAAAATTTTGAGGACACGTTCAAAAGTGAGATTTAATACAATTTCCAACATGCATATTATGAACTCCGGGCTAGCAAAATGATTGAAGATATCAAATTTGCTTGAAATCCAAAATGATATTGTCCATGGAAATTGTAAAGGTTCCCTTTAGTGAAAATGAATGTAACATAAAAACAGTTGCAGAGATTTTTTTTTTTAATATTCTGCAAACGATATTTGTAAAAGACTTGGAAAGAAATTTTGAAGGACGCCTTTTGAGAGGATGTTGTCCAGCTTGCCATTTGCATCCTTTATTGTACATTGTAAACTATTTTTATAAGAAAATAGTTTTTTGTCAGCACAGTTTGTGCAATATAGCATGTTATCAATCGAACAGTCTGTTGTTCTAATCAGCTGTTTACAGTCGTTAAAAAATGGCTTGTATGGTGGAAAAAACAGATCAACCTATTTGAGAATGCTAATAATATGCAGTAGCTTGATTGGGGGTGGGTAATAATAATACATATGATATTTCAATTACCGAAGAATTCATTTATTTATGTAATAGAGAAATTCAGGCCATCCACCAGAGGAATCTTCTCATTGTCGGAAACCGCCATTGATATGATACAAAGGACTAAAAGTTAGAAACAGGTGTAATTTCACAGTAGATCACAGTCCTCCAGAACTGCTCTACATTTACTGAAGTGAATTATGATCAGAGGCAAAGAGGGGAGGGTCTTCCCCGATGCTCACGGGATCAAAATCGAGGGACAACCAAGTGTTCCAATTATTAGAGTACTAGGGTAGCTCCTTGCACTATGAGTGGAGAGCCCCCAGTAAATACTCCAACCCATTTCACAGTCATCTCAAATACTGAACAAGAGGTCACTACAAAGAGTTGATTGGGATGTTCATGAAAAATATAGTTGGCTTTGCAGCGTTCTGCCATAGCACCAAAATCACAAAATCCCATGACTCACATTTGTCATTTCGGAGATACAAAAGCTACATGAGGAAATTGTAACACTCAAAGGATGACCGTAAATGTATTGTACATATCATGTTTATGCTGGAAAGATGGGAAATGTTTTGGGGTTTGATTTATTTATCGTCCAAAAACTTTGAAATAGACAACAAGGAAAGCTCATGGGCAGATCTAAACAAAGGTCCCCTCCTTATATATATATATATATATATATATATATATATATATATATATATATATATCATTAATATTTCAGGCTTCTTTATGCGCTAAATGGTATAGAACATAGCCAAAACAGGGCAAACTCAATTACACCCTTGAAGCTGAGATACTGGCTTTCTGTAATGCCTACAATATTTGTGCTCGAGGGAACAATATATTTTGGGAAGACCCAAGATACATCCCTTCATAGGTCATCAGTCTCAACATGAAAAAATCCTGCAAGTGGTCTCTAAGAGAATCGAGACTCTTGCGAACATATACACAAGGAATTTTATGAACTGGGACAAACTAGGCCCTAGTGCTTTCAAGGCCACCCAGAAGATCAATTCCGAGATATGGGTGAAAATTGGGAATTACATTTGAATTTCTATCAAGTCCTTCAGATAGTGTTGTCTTCAGCAGGGTCATTAGGGTCTACACCACCGAGAGATGGTGAAAATCAGAGAGAGGCTAGGAATCACTTTTAACCCAAACGTCAACAGAAACTCTAACTAGAAAAACCAAAACTAGTGAAAGGACTAAAACTGGATAATATTATGTTTTTCATGAAGCTCCATGAGCAGGTAATCGATGCCGAGAAAAATGGGCATGGAACAAGGACGTCGATAAGGAGGCCTCTGACCATATGAAAAGTCCAGAGCACAAACCACAAACAAGACCAACACAAACCAATAGAGATGGGTATGTCTCGCAAAGCCCAACCCCAAACTATTCTTAATTTTTGTTTTTCACTCACAAACCAGATAAACAACTTTCAAAGGCCTAATAGTATGGGGGCCTGGTAGTGGATAAGGAAATTATCAAAGGTTGAGGATGCTCCCTACCAAAGCATTCCCGAAGACGTTGAATTGGAACACTCGTTTTTGTTCCTGGAATGGTTGAGCTAACTCTAGTTTTCTTATTGGTACACAAACCACGAACGAAAGAATGATAATTGAAATTATTATCCTACTTCAACAAAAATTCCTTATCAAAATAAACAACTGTTGGAATATATGAAAATTCCAGAACAAACAATGGAGAGAGTAATACTCTCCTCTTTAACACAGAGAAATAAAATTTCACTCATAGGGACAGAGTTTCAACACAAAAAAAAAACTTCTATTCCTTTTAAAAAAAAACTGTTACAATGTTTCCTCAACAGAGGGATTACAATATAAGTTTGACTACTGCAAACGCAGTGCAAAACTAACACTCTGTCTCTCACAAAAAGCACTGCTGTGTATTGAATATTTTCGCACTACTGTGCTTTTTCAAAACCAAAAATAATATTCACGGTGTGTTGACTTTTGCTTCACGGGCTTTCTGCTTTAATATGCCGCACATATTAAAAACATTTCAAACTATATAACATAAAACTTTAAACGAAATTATGTTTAAAACAATTGTCATCGGGGCCCACGCTTTTCTTTGCGCAAATGTTTTATATAACATATGTTAATAACATATGTATATAATAAAACATTTATATGTCAAAACATTCATCACGCGATAACAAACATTATAACTAAACAAAAACTTTACAACCCTTTGTAAATCTCCACCACCGGACTTCAAACAAAAATTGAACCAAAATTCATGGACCAATTTCGCGTAGCAAAAACTGAACTGGTGACGTCAGCTCCTGAACGCGCAATGGATTATAAATCCATCGTATAATCTCATATCGCATCTGCCCAGGGCTTGCTGACACAAGCGCCATTTGTGATGCGAAAACTAAATATCAATTCTGCTTAATAAATGAATCGGGTCTGGACCTTTAACAAAACAAACGATCCAAACCAAAACTCACGATTCTGATTGAAAATCGGATCCGAGATGGGAAATAAACTCCACTGCAATAAACACGTCGGGTCCGCCATTTGTGTGATGCACTCGGGCCATAACAAAAATTCTAATTTCTGATTGGGAACCGAACGCGATGACCACTTTTAACTCTGCCACAATAAAGTCCATCGAGTCCGGACTTATACACTGCACACTCAGGCCAATATAATAAACTTCTCCTTATTCAAACTTGCGATGCAATATGATATTTTCGCATGGTCTGTGGACTCGCGGACCTCGACTTATGTGGAGGGCGATTATAAAGTGGCTGTGGTATATATATATATATATATATATATATATATATATATATATATATATATATATATATATATATATATATATATAATACCTCCGGTCGCATTGAACGCATCGAACCCTCCAACATCAACAAGACATTGTACTGTTTCCTTTTTTTAATAGTACGTTTTGAAATACAATCTTTTGCACATAAAGAAACGAGCGACTATTCAAAAAATTGAAGGGTGGTCTGTAGCTGGCTTTTCAAACAATGGTGGCAATTTCCGGAGAAAAAATTGGAAATTAAAAATGGAAAGCGACTCTACACAGCCACTATTGAAAGTAACATTTCAACACTCCCCCTTACTTTCAACTGCTGGGTTATCAGTCATACCCAGACATTTTCTCAAAAAATCATAACTCTTCTGCCCCAATGGCTTGGTCAGAATGTCTGCAAACTGCTCCTATGTTTTGCAGTGTTCCAAAACAATTTCTCCATTGTTTACCAATTTCCTGATGTAATGAAACTTTGTGTCAATGTGTTTCGTTCTCTTGTGAAACACATAATTCTTAGATAATGCAATAGCTGAGCTATTGTCACAAAAAATCACAGTTCCTTTTGCCTGCTCTTGGCAGAAACTTCTCAACATCCTCCTCATCCAAATTGCTTGACACGTTGCTGCTATAGCTCCCACATATTCTGCCTCTGCTATAGACAACACTACAATAGGCTGCTTTTTAGAAGCCCATGAAATGGCTCCTAAAACCATGTGAAGAACATAACCGGAAATGCTCTTCCGATCATCTACACTTCCAGCCCAATCACTGTCATTGTATCTAACTAAATCTGAACATTCTGAAGCAGTATATAAAATGCCATACCTTTTGGTTGCTTTAACATACCTCAGAATTCTCTTTGCTGCCTGCCAATGTGCATCCTTTGGCTTCTCCATGAATCTGGAAATCAAACTAACAACATGCATTATGTTGGGCCTAGTTGCAGTCAAATACATGAGGCTACCAACTATGCTCTTTTACAAACTAGGATCAAAATCCTTGCTTCTGTCCTCTCTGCTGAGTTTTAATCCCATCACTGTGGGAGTGATTGCTGCTTTGCTCTCAAGCATATTAAATCTTTCCAACACTTCATTAACATATTTTTCCTGTGAGATAAAAATCCCATTTTCATCTTGTTCTACTTCTATTCCTAAGAATTATTTCAACAAACCCATGTCAGTCATTTCAAATTCTTCTTTCATGACTGTTTTAAAATTTTCAATAAGGTTACATCATCATTACCTATGAAAATAACATCATCAACATATAAAACTACAATCAACATTTTACCATCTTTTTATTTGATGTAGAGGGTGGATTCTCCCTCACACTTTTCAAATCCATTTTCTAGTAGATAGGAATCTATTCTACTGTACCACACTCTTGGTGCTTACTTTAGCCCATAAAGAGCTTTCTTCAACTTGCACACTTTGTGCTCTTGGCCTTTATTTTCATAGCCGAGAGGTTTTTCAATGTAAACCTCTTCCATTAACACTCCATTTAGGAATGTTGACTTCACGTCCATTTGGTAAAATTTCCACTTGTTTTGTGTTGCTATGGACAACCCTGCTCTCACGGTTTCCATTCTAGCAACCGGTGCGAAAGTTTCCTCATACTTTATCCCATGCTTCTGCTTATATCCTTTGACAACAAGTCTTGCCTTGGGTCTCTCTATTTTGCCTTCAGCGTTACTCTTGGTCTTGTAGACCCATTTAACTCCAATGACATTTTTACCTTTTGGGATTTCAACCAAATCCCATGTCTTGTTTCTTTCTATGGCATTAATATCCTCATCCATAGCTTCTATCCATTTCTTATCCTTAATAGCTTCTTCAAAGTGGATACGGTCATCAAAATGACAATATAAAGCAAACAAAGATTTCATACCTTCATTTTTTGTCTCTTCTTCATAAATGTCATTCAAATTTCTGAACTTCTTACGTCTTTCATTAGGTGTACAAATGCTTGAAGAAGCACTTGAATTTCCTCCTTGTGGTGTGCTTGGAGAAGCACTTTCATTTCTCATCAAGGGTGTGCTTTGCTGCCCTTTTGTTGGTGCTACTGTTTGGGGATGTATTTCAGCCAATTCATCATCATTTTCATCATGAGATAAATAGTGTTTAACATTCACTGTTTTCTCTATGCTTTCATCCCAAGCTTCCTCCTCAATAAACTGAACATCTCTGCTCACAATAAACTTCTTGGTGGATGGGTTGTACAACCTATAGGCTTTGGATTCCTCACTGTATCCAATGAAAATACATTTCTCCCCCTTGCTGTCCAACTTCTTCCTTAGCTGACCCGGAATGTGTGCATAAGCCACACATCCAAAAACTTTCATATGTGTGACACCTTGCTTTGTGCCACTCCATGCCTCTTCCGGCACTTTGTTCATAACTTCTTTTGTAGGGCACCTATTCAAAATGTACGCTGCACAATGTACAGCTTCAGCCCAATAATCATTAGGCAAATGCTTTGCCTTTAACATACTCCTTACCATGTCCATTATGGTTCTATTTTTCCTTTCGGGTACTCCATTTTGCTGCAGAGTATATCTAGTTGTAAACTGCTTATGGATTCCATTTTCTCTACAAAAACGTAGAAAATATTTAGAGATATACTCACCTCCTCTATCGGTCCTTAGGACTTTGATATGCAGCCCACGTTGGTTTTCCACAAGTGATTTGAAATTGCAAAATATTTCAAACACTTCACTTTTGTTTTTCAAAAAGTAAACCCAAGTTTTTCTAGTAAAATCATCAATAAATGTTAGCATGTAATGGATGCTATCAATTGATGGAGTTTTCATCGGTCCACAAAAATCTGAGTGGACAATCTCTAAGGGTGCCTTTGCCCTTATGATTTTCCCAGAAGGAAAAATTTCTCTGTGTTGTTTCCCCAAGATACAACCTTCACAAAGGTTGTCTGATTTCTCTATCAATGGTAAACCTCTTACCATTCCTTTTTTATTCAACAAGTTAAGACCTCCAAAGTTGAGATGTCCAAATCTCAAGTGCCACAACCAGTTATCATCTTTTGATTCGCTTTGGAAAGCCTCTTGTGTCACTGCTGCTATCTCTTCTTCATTTTTCAAATCTACTCTCATTCTGAGAGGGAAAATCCTGTTCCTTGTCATCTTCACTTCAGCAATACATTTTTTGCTGGGTGGTTTATCCATGATGGTAAAAACATCATCCTCAAAAAAGACATTGTACCCCTTTTGAACAAGCTGTCCAATACTTAAGAGGTTACACTTCATTCCTGGAACATAATAGACATCTGCTATGGATTTCTTTTCACCTTTCCTTGTTAAAACATTTACATCTCCTTTTCCCATAACAGAAACTTTACTATCAGTCCCTAGTGTGACTTGTGACTTCACACTCTCATCTAACATAGAAAACATTGTTATGTTTCCTATCATATGGTTACTACAACTGAAGTCTAGAAACCATAAGTCTTCATTCTTTTCTTCAGCCATATTACAAGCTAAAAACAATTTGTCTTGGCTGATATTTTCTCTAGTAAAATTTGCATTTGTTCTATTTCCCATATCATGTTGCTTCTTTCTACATTCATTAGCATAATTTCCATATTTTTTACAATAGTGACATTGGACATTGGATTTATCATACCTTTGTCCTTGAGCATTCTGCTGACCACTTTGCTAGTTTCTGCCTTGGCCTTGATGCTGATTTGGATTGCTGCCCCTTCCTTGAGCATTTGCTAGACTGTTTCTTCCACCTCTGTTTTGGCTTCTGCCTCTTTCTCTCTTGTTTCATATGCCTTGTCCTCTTCCTCTTCCAAAATACATCTGGGTCTTAAAGGCATGTTCCAGAGATGAGTTTTCACTTCTACCCAATCTCTACTCATGGGTCATCAGTGATGCATGTAGCTCATCCACTAAAAAAATTGTGAGATCCTTAGTCTCCTCTATGGTGGTGACAATCACATCGAATATTGAGGGTAGACTCCTCAAGATTTTTTCCACAATCCTCTTTTCTTCAAGAGTCTCTCCATGAGACCTTATCTGTGTGACCATTCCAATCACATGAGTGAATAATGAGTCAATGTTATCTGAATCCTTCATACAGAGAGTCTCAAAGTCTCTCCTCAACAGCTGAAGTTTTGTTTTCTTCACTTTCACCATGCCTTGATAGGCTGTCTTGAGAGTTGTCCATGCTTATTTGGATCTCTTGCTGCTACTATCCTTGGAAACACACTCTCATGCACTGCTTGATACAAAAAGTAGAGGGCTCTTGAATCCTTCTTCTTATTGCTCTTCAACAGTTCCTTCTCTGCTTGTGTTAAATCATCAAGCTCATTTTCATATGCTAGCTCATAAAATCCATCCTCAAAAAGTTCCCATAAGTCTTGGGAAGAAAATAAAGCTCTCATAGTTATTGACCAGTAGTCATAATTTTTCCCATTAAATTGTGAGAGCTGGGTATTTCCAATACCCATGCTAGTGCTGGCTCCAACCATTCTTGCACTCTTAACTATGCTTTAAAATACTTGACTGTGTATTTAAAATAACTGACTTTTCTACAACAGTAACACAATAAATCTCTATAGAGAAATACCTTGGATTCTTCTTAACTGAGTCTTCACACTGCTGGAAAAGTTGTTGCAACAAAGAACTCCTTCCTTCAGCTTCTTTGACCTTCAAAGAGCTTGGACTAGCTCTGATACCATGTTGGAATATATGAAAATTCCAGAACAAACAATGGAGAGAGTAATACTCTCCTATTTAACACAGAGAAATAAAATTTCACTCACAGGGACAGAGTTTCAACAGAAAAAAAAAAACTTCTATTCCTTTTCAAAAAAAATTGTTACAATGTTTCCTCAACAGAGGGATTACAAAATAAGTTTGACTGTTGCAAACGCAGTGCAAAACTAACACTCTGTCTCTCACAAACAACACTGCTGTGTATTGAATATTTTCGCACTGTTGTGCTTTTTCAAAACCAAAAATAACATTCACTGTGTGTTGACTTTTGCCTCACAGGCTTTCTGCTTTTATATGTCGTGCATATTAAAAACATTTCAAACTATATAACATAAAACTTTAAACTAAATTCTGTTTAAAACAATTGTCGTCGGGGCCCACGCTTTTCTTTGCGCAAAAGTTTTATATAGCATATGTTAATAACATATGTATATAATAAAAAATTTATATGTCAAAACATTCATCATGCAATAACAAACGTTATAACTAAAAAAAAACTTTACAACCCTTTGTAAATCTCCGCCACCGGACTTCAAACAAAAATTGAACCAAAATTCATGGACCAATTTCGCGTAACAAAAACTGAACTGGTGATGTTAGCTCCTGAACGCGCGATGGATTATTAAATCCATTGTATAATCTCATATCGCGTTTTCCCAGGGCTTGCCGACGCAAGCGCCATTTGTGACGCGAAAATCAAATATCAATTCCGCTTAATAAATGAATTGGGTTCGGACCTTTGACAAAACAAACGGTCCAAACCAAAACTCCCAATTCCAATTGAAAGGCGGATCCGATATGGGAAATAAACTCCTCTGTAATAAACACATCGGGTCTGTCATTTGTGTGATGCACTCGGGCCATAACAAAAATTCCGATTTCCAATTGGGAACCGGACACGATGACCACTTTTAACTCCGCCACAATAAAGTCCATCGCGTTCGGACTTATACACTGCACACTCGGGCCAATATAATAAACTGCTCCCGATTCAAACTTGTGATGCAATATGATATTGCTATGTGGTCTGTGGACCCGCGAACCTCGGCTTATGTGGAGGGCGATTATATATATATATATATATATATATATATATATATATATATATACCCTCCAACATCAACAAGACACTTACTCTGTTTCTATTTTTAACACTCTGTTTTGAAATACAAAGTACTGCATAAAAGAAACAAACTGACTATTCACAAAATTAGAAGGCGGTCCTATGCCAGTGCTTTTCAAACAATTAAAGCAAGCGGCTGGAGGACAAAAAAATGGAAATTAAAAATGGAAAGCGGCTCTGCACAGCCATTGTTGAAAGTTACATTTCAACAACATAACCGCAAGAATTGGCTCGGACTGCTCCAGTGTCATGAAGTTGATAATAATCCTCCAACTTTGATAGTTTGTCTGATCTATTACCTTGAGCAGAAGAGAACAATTGTTTGGAAGTTTCAGAGCCACTCTAAGAACGAGCAAGGCGGGGAAGTAAATGTGACTACTCGACGGTGCGCGAGTGGGTTTTCACATCCCAAAAGCAAGTCATGTACATATTTCTACACAGTGGCGTATCTAGATCCGATTAAAGGTTTCATCTAATGGCATATGGAATTCTGATGGATCACAGTTCATTTACCACTTAAACCTAAAATGTTATAAATATAATCCATCTTAATAAAATATTATGGATATAATTAATTGTATATCATTGCAAATAACAATGTGTGATGGATGAGGAAAGAGACCCTCGTTAAGTATATGGCTCCAAACACTTGTGGGACTTTACCGAGTCTTGCTTTGGAAAAATATGTAACAAACTTACTCGCCAACTTTGGAATAGCACATCGACGCAAGATTAGGAAACAAAGATTGTATTTTGCTCCCGTGACTTCATTAGTTGAGATTACTTATGGAATTAAGTTTAATGTTACAAATTATTAGAGTTCAATTATAGTTTCAGACGAGGGCATATTGTGAGGTATCGGTTAATTTTTTTATTTATATTAGTGGCTACTTGACATTTATTAATTTACATTTACTGATAAAATTTAAATATTAATAATTTTAATTTAATTTAATAGTTTTAATTAAGTAAAATAAATATAAATGATATGGGTCACAAATTTTTTTTTACAACTACATAGTATATAAAGTTAACTCCAATCAGTTAATTTCACTTAAGAAAGTAAGTATGTTGAAGTTACCTATAATGGATTAACTAAGTTTACGTTACTACAAGATTGTGTCCAAGCCACTTCAGAACGCCGAACCTTTCCAGCCCGATGTCCCACGCTGAATAGGTAGATGAAATTTAACACACGTTGAATTCACAACTTTGATTCATTCGAACACCATGTGCGATTCGATTAAACCTTTAACTAGATCTAGTTACGCTACTATGTCGAAATATGCATGGCATTTTATTTTTAGGGTTTGGATCTATGGTGGTAACTACACACCTCCACTCCGTCGAGGAGTCTCATTCGCTTCCCAACGAGCGGCTCTGCAACTACCGAAGGTAGCCTAACACTTGTGTCATTACCAAAAAAGCTTTCCCAATGCCACCATTGTTGCACAGTTAAACCTCCCATACACCCTAATTGCCCATCATCTGCGAGCACAAAGAATGATTGATCGATGGTCTACAGATTCGGCCCAGGCTTCTTCTACAGTGGTTTTCTTCCCTCATTTCTTTCGGTCAAATGAATCCTTAGGTGAGTGAGGCTACGTTCCTAGCGGATTGAAGGAACTCACGATAGATGACAAAGAGCAAACAACTTGAGGAGACATGCCCGCCCAACAAACACATTGTTGCGTGGCTCTTCTGGTGGTTTTCATCAAGATTTCGATTATGAATGTTGATGGAACAGGTCAAGCAAAAGCATGAGATTGCGCTTATATGCTCTTTTGTCTAAGTATTTCTTAGCTTTATCTCGACCTGGTTATCCCTCTTCTGTAACTCTGACTCTAAATTGCAGTCGTTGATATTTATTCTTGTTTAATTAAATTCCATCAAAACTGTTTTTTTTCCCTATACCCAATTGGAGTGTCACTCCTTCATTCTTACTTATGTTTTGTGTTTTTAGTTTTAACAGTATGCTTGGAGCATGGGATTGGTGTTATTGTGCTCACGAGGAGCTCTTGGCTGGAACTAAAACCCCCAAATCCCAAAGGTAAAGTGAAATTTTGATATTTTTGTTACCCAAATTTTAAATTACAATATTAGCTTCTATCATTGGATTTTAATTTTTTGTATTGTGTTTCTTTTTACCTGGTTTTTTTTACCAAATTAAAAATAAAAAAAATTTTCCTCCACTACATTACCAAATGGAGAGGATGACTAATAACTTAATTTTTCTTTTTCAATTTTATATATGAAGTCTCTCCACAACTTATAATCTCAGTAATTTGAAGTTTTCTTATTTTATCCTAGGCTAATTTACTTATAATCTCAGTAATTTGAAGTTTTCTTCTTTTATCCCCGGCTAATTGGCCTTTAAGCCTATAGTTGAGGAAGACTTTGGTGAAAAAAGGTTTTCATGCACAAAAGTAGGTAGAATTCCGACTCATTTCCTGTCCTCCCATATGATTATTTCTAAGTTAATACAAGTTTAAAAAATACAAGTGAGTCCCTAACCCTATCCTCCACAATTTTGGTTACATGTAAGGCATTTAATTAAATGATTATTTATGTTAATTTGCAACAATATGTTTCACATGGTCAAAGTAAAATTTAAAGTATTGGCTCTTTACATGGATAGAGTAAAATTTAAAGTTTTTGCTCTTATAGGTCGACATTTTCAATTCTCACTCTATTTGGAACGACACCAACTACTCCCAGTGGCAGGGAGTATCCTGATTCCTTGCCTAGTTTTCATACCACTAAACAAGATCCAACACTCAAATTTCTTATGGATTTGAAAACTGGAGAACTAACTTAACTATGTCTACAGAGTTGTTAACATAGCTCTTTGGTACAATTTATTTTGCATATACGTAAATAAATTATTTTGTATAATAGTATTTTCTTTTTCAAAACTGGTTTTGAAAATGCATGAAAAAATATTTTTATTTATTGTCAGATATTCTTTTATTGATGTAGCATTATTTTCGAACAGCCTTCAATTTCAAGGTTTTCATTTTAACTATGTTGGAATGCTGATGAAATTTCGAACATTTCATGACTTGGGAGGTCTCTCAAATCTTGAGGATTTTCAAGTTTTTCTCAACTCAACTCAACTACATGTGCTAATTATCATGAGGTAATCGTAATCTTCCCAATGTCATTGTATTTATATATATTACATTTTCTTTGTTTAAAATGATTAAATAATGGTCTAAATTTGCAAAATAGTATTACTCACGGTAATAATCATAGTATGTTCTTTGTTTAAAATGATCAAATAATTAACAGACTAAGTTTGCAAAATAGTATTACTCATGATAATAATCATAGTATGTTTTAAGGTTGCAAAATAGTAATACTAACCATAATAATCTAGAATTCAGAGTAATGGTAATAATCTAGAGTAAGAATTTAGAGTAACATTAATAATTCAGAGTAATAATAATAATCCAATAGTTCAGAGTAACAGTAATAATCTAGAAACCAGAGTAACGATAATAACTCAGTAATAATCCAGAATCTAGAGTAACAGTAATAATCTAGAGTAATAGCAATATTAATAGTAATTTGATTTTTTTTGCAAGACAATATTTTTTAAACAGAAATAGCCTTTTGCAAAATGAGAATTTCTAATAAAGATTTGTACCTTTTTATTCAAGTTGCAGGGAAAGAACATGATGCATTTGGTCTTCAGTGATTTTGTACCGTTTTATTCAATTTGCAGGAAAAAAAACATGATGCACTTGGCCTTCAGTGATCATTAGTTGTTCCGGGTTCCACAAAACTCCAATGAACACTGACCTTTACCAGGTTTGTCATATAGGGTATTCTAAAGGGTGAGTAAAACATGGCCTATTAGCAGTACTACACCAAAGAACAAAAGCACTCCAATGAACCATGACTGTCATATAAGGTATTCTAAAGGGTGGGTAAAATGTGGTTTTTTAGCAGTATAACACCAAAGAAGAAAAGCACTCCAATGAACCCTGACCCTTGGCAAGTTGTCATATAGGGTATTCTAAAAGGTGGGTAAAATATGGCTTCTTAGCAGTACAACACCAAAGAACGAAAGCAAAGAAGTCCAGTGTATCAGGACTCAGAGATAATGACAAGTGGGCAGAGTGCATGCAGCTAGCAGCTTGAATGCAGAGAAACATTTAATGTAAAATGTTGTAAAAAATTTTAATGCACCAGGAAAATATTTAATGTTAAAGGTTTTAAAAGTAGCATGAGTGGAATATGAGAAAATAAATTGACATCAAAATTTTTGATAAAATGTTTGTTACAGATAAAATATTTATTAGAATAAGCAAAAAATAACAAAAAAAAATGTAAAAAAAACTAAACTAATTAAAATATAAATATTTGATTTTTTTTATTCCAATCATATTCCAAAACATTTCGATTACAAAATTTGTTGCAATCCCTTTGGACACGGGACACGGACTAAAACCAAACGACTTGGTTTATATATTTCATCATTTCTAGAAATGGAAATACACATACCTTCTAACAGAATATAACGGCAGGGACTAAAAACAAACGACTTGATTTATATATTTCATCATTCCTAGAAATGGAAATACACATACCTTCGAACATAATATAAAATTGTCAAACTTTAATTAAAAAGAAAATGACTTGACTTTAGTGGCCCATCTGATTTTATAGAGAAGTAAGAGTACGCTTAAGGAGTGCTCCAGCGGCTTAAAATAGATGCATGTTCACACGTTTAATATGCAAAATCACTCCCCCGTGTATTCAAAATTGTCACGTGTCGTGCATAAAATATTCTCACAAATAATCCACACGGTTTCAGGAAACTATATATACATTGCCGAATCCCGTAGCCATTCGCACCATCAAACATTCTCAGCAGAAGAAGCAACCAGTTTCGAGTTCGAATCCTTGCCCTATCGTTGTCGAATCCCATAGCCATTAGCACCATCAAACTCTCCGAACCTAAGAAGCAACCGGTTCCGAGTTCGAATCCTTGCCCTATCACAGTCCCCTGTTTTAAAACAAAAACTTTAGTGACTCCTCCACAACATGGTTAAACCCTTCCCAAAACAGAGCAGCCCGAGCGGACCGAAAAACTTCCAAATGAAGTCGCGACAGTTTAAAGGAATCCGACTAAGAAAATGGGGGAAATGGGTGTCGGAAATTCGAATGCCGAATTCCTGGGCCAAAATCTGGCTGGGCTCCTACGACTACCCAAAAAAATCTGCCCGTGCCTATGACTTTTCAGTGTACTGTCTAAGAGGGTCGAAGGCCACATTCAATTTTCCTGACTCGCCGCCGGAAATTCCATGCCCCTCTACTCTGTCTCTGCCGCAAATTCAAGCCGCTGCGGCCAAGTTCGCCGCAGAAGATTTCTGGGTGCCGTCGGAAGAGGACGCAGCATCCTCCTCTTCCTCCCCTTCAGATGCAGAGTCCGGCATTGACAGCCAGCAGATTTCTGAGGAACAGTGCCCCACCTTCTGGGATTCATTACTGTTCGAAGATCTAGATAGTGGTGAGTCTCTAAATTTAGAGGATTTTCCTCCCTTCGATTTCTCTATGGACGATTTTGGTTTTGTGATCGAGCAGACGAAAGACTGGGGGGATTTCTAGAGAAAAAGATTCATCCAACGTCTTTCAAAAGCAATGGGTCTTCCTTACATTAAAACAACACCAATTCCATTTCCTGAGGCATCACATTCCACAATAAAGGTTTTTTTGAAGTCTGGTGTAGCTAAGACCAGTGCTAGGCACATTGCCTCTTTAAGATGTTCAAAGGCCTTAGTTGCTTCAGGAGTCCATGAAAATGCATTTTTCTTCAATAATGTTGTTAGAGGTGCTGCTATTCTCCCATAATTCTTAACAAACTTGCGATAATACCCTGTTAACCCGAGAAATCCTTGCAACTTCTTTATGGTTGTGGGGACTTTCCATTCCTTAATGGATTTAATTTTGTTAGGGTCTACTTTAACACCCTCGTGAGATACAATATGACCCAGATATTCCACCTCTTGTACTCCGAAGAAACATTTGGATGTTTTTGCATATAATTGTTTCTCCTACAATAGTTTGAGCACCCTGTCAACATGTTCAACATGATCCTTCCAAGACCTGCTGTAGATTAGTATATCATCAAACAATACTAGCACAAATTTTCTAAGGAAGGGTTTGAAAATGGAATTCATCAACCCTTGAAATGTAGAAGGTGCATTGGTAAGGCCAAAAGGCATGACCAAAAATTCATAATGACTCTCATGAGTTCAAAATGTTGTTTTTGGAATATCTTTAGTCTTCAATCTAATTTGATGATATCCTGAACGAAGATCCAACTTGGTAAAATAAATTTCTCGATGTAATTCATCAATCACAGGAATGGGAAATTTGTCTTTAATGGTGAGCTTATTGAGCTCCCTATAATCTGGACACATGCGCCATGATCCATCCTTCTTGCGTACCAATACTACAGGAGCAGAGAAATAACTTTGACTAGGTTGAATTATACATGCCTCTAACATTTCTGCAATCATACGTTCAATTTCGCTATTTTGGACATAAGGATATCTATAAGGCCTAATGTTTGGAGGAACACTTCCTGGAATCAAATAAATAGCATGATCATGATCACGAATAGGTGGGAGTCCTTTGGGAGTTTCAAACACCTTGGAATGATTGTCCAAGACTTTTTGGAGATCTGCAAAAATATATGATTTTGATGTTGGAACTTCTAATGAGCATAATTGTGCAATTACGCCTCATTGTTCTTTCTTTAGAATCTTTTTCATGACAATAGAGCTTATTATCTTTCCCGGCTTCCCTGCAATACCCCGTAATTCGACTTCCTTTCCTTCTGAAAAAAATTTCAAGAAAATTTCTTGAAAATTAAAAGCTACCGTCCCCAAAGATTGTAACCATTGTACTCCTAGTACAACATCAACACCTCTCATAGGAATGGAAAGAATTGGACTATTCAATACATATTCCCCCATGGTTAGCTTGATATTATGGCATTTTCCAGAGAAATTTATAGTTCCTCCATTTGCAACCATCACTTGACATTCTGGTGCTGGGTATAGGAAACAATTCAATTCCTTGGCTACCTTACATTGAATAAAATTATGGGTACTACCTGAATCAATCAACACTATTACCTTTTTTTTCTTGATATGTCCTTCTATCTTGAGAGTTTGAGAAGTAGTAATTCCTTCCAATGCATTACACGATATGGTCGGACTCATTTATTCCTCTTCTAGGGCTAGTTCTTGGTGTATATCCTCTTCTTTTGAAGATTCTTGTTCATTTTATTCTTCCTCTTCACAATCTATGTAAAATAGATTCTTCTCAGCACACTTATGACCTTTATTGTATTTTCTATCACAACTATAGAAAATCCCTTTTTCTCTTTTTTATTCCAATTGTTGTGGTGTCAACCTTGTAGGTTATAGAAATATAGGAGTAGCAGCACTTCCATCTTTATAGAAGTGAGTGGTAGGCTTCCTTGTCACCATAATTTACATTCAATTTTTCTTGCCAACCTGGATGCCTTCTCCAATGAATCAGGTTCCAAAATGTGAACTTCATGTTGGATGTTATCCTTTAAAGTACCTATGAAGAGATCAATCTTGTGTTCCTCTGGAATATCAATTACCCTTATATTCAATTTTTGGAAGTCCTCAATGTGCTCTCCCACTGAACACTTTTGTTTGAGATTTATCAATTGGCTAAAGAAAGTGTTGATGTTTGTATCCTCATAATGTGCTATCGTTTCCTCCGTAAAAATTGACCAAGTGACAATTTTTTTACAGGAGAAAAGCCATCGATACTGTACAAATGTTATTTTTTCTAAATGTAAAGTTGCAATGCATACCTTTTGTGTGTTTTTCACATTATTGAGATCAAAATATTGCTCCATATGTAGTATCCATGTTACAGGATACTTTCCATCAAACTTTCTCATATCCATTTTTGGAATATTGTGGTTCTTCCCTCCAACATTAGAGTTTATGAAATCACGATTAACATTTATTTTTTTCTCATCATGAGTTTCCTCTACTATCTTTTCACCATTAGGAAAAAATTATTATATCAACTTTGTCAAACATTCCATGTCTGCTTTTAGATCATTCTTCATGTTTTCCATCTTAGCTTCCATGTCATATATTTTAGATTACATGCCAACTTCCATGCCATCCATCTTAGCTTCCATGCCATTCTTCAAATGATCCATCTTAGATTCCACTCCTTTCTTCAAAACATCCATCTTAGTTTCCACGCCTTTCTTCAAAACTTCCATGTCATTTTTTGTTGCTCTTTTCGAGAGCGAAATTTGTCGCACTTGCTCTTGTAATTTTTATATGTCATGTTTCCATTCTTCGTCTTCATGAGTCATAGTAGAGCCTTATAAAGGCTTAATGGGTGTTTAATTCTTTTTAGGGGCCATTTTAAAAATCCAATATTGACATCTATTCTACAATATGCCCTTGGAATCAATTCAACTTGATTCTTCAAACAAGACTTATGCAATTCGGAAAAAAAATACACACCTTTTACTTGCTTTTGAGGAGCTCGATATTGAAATTGACTTATCTCTATACTTGCAAATCCTCAATATCTGAAATTCGGCCCTATATTAGTCCTCTGAAACTTCTTTCAAATGCCATAGGTCTGACATGATTTGGATTCTTCAAGAAAAAGTTATGTCCAATCTCCCACAATCACCTAATTAACATTGTTACCAATGATATAGGTAACTGCACTGGTACCTACTTTTTGATGTAGCAAGAACAACACCCGATTTTGAAAAGTGGTGATGCAGAATATTTTTTTTTTTTTAGCATGTTTTTGGCACTTTAATTTTTAATTTTTTTGCTGTGATGCTTTTTATGTCGATTTTGAATAGTGGTGGTGTATCATCACCAACGCTTTTTTAGAGGATTTATTTTTACCCTATACATTTTCTAATGTCTTCTTCTTCCATGAGATGTTTATTTTTAAGTGCATTTATGTACTTGTGTTTTAAAAAGAAAAAAAAATATTTTTTTTTAAATAAAAGTTTGTAATGATATCTTCACTTTTTCACATATGTAAAAAATGAAAAAAGGGTCAATATTATAAATTTTATATTTTCTACAAGTTTATGTATTGCTAATTAATTTTTCAATGCACATCAAATAATTGTCGCTAAAAACGCAATATTTTGAACGATATGACAAAAAAATGCAAATTTTCAATACAAATAGAATGCAAAAAATACACTTTTAGAGACTTTTTGTTAAAAAAAACATGTTAAATAAACTAATTTTGGGGAAAATCTTAACGAAAAAACTTAAGAAAATAGCATTTTTATTGAATTTTATGTCGAAAAATAATAGTAATCACATGTTTTTTGCAAAAAATAAGGATTCTTCTCATAAAATATCAAAGTCTAAAAATTACAAGTAAAACTGATTAAACATCTCAAAAATGAGTTTGTTTGCAAGAATAACTTAAAGATCATCAACAATATCAACTAATACATGTTCAACATCATCTAGAACATCATTGATGGCTTCCTCCGCAACATTTTCTACTTCATTTTTCTCATTGTCATCTTCTAATGGATCTTTCATGTCTGCAAATCTTCCAAAGTGTCCCTTTCCAATCATTACATATAATGGTGGTTGAGGTTCTTTTTCTTTTCTTGCCACATGTGATTCATTAAAATCCCCTTTCCTCAAACCAACTTCTTGCTTCGCATTTGGAAGGAATTCAAGAGCGTTAATTCTTTGTTGAATAAATTTGCATTACACTGGGTCTTTCTCAATGGCAATGCAATTTATTCCTTTTGGTAGACAACATGCTAGTGTTGCACCTAATCATCAAGTACAAAAGAAATAAGTAAGAAAATTAGTATAAAGACATAAAAAGTAAAAAATAAAATAATTAAATTTCAATTTGTATAATAAAACTTACCTGAACCTAAAAATAGATCCAAAACCCAATCTCCTTCATTTTACAATGCCGCCTGGCCTACCTCTGGCCCTTGACTAGGTGGAGAGAAATTCCGAGAATCACCCTCCGCCCAGCCGGGGGCTGGAGGCAGGCTGGGTAGCCCTCGATGGCGCCACCTAGCTGGCCTTCGGCCCCTGGTTGGGCGAAGGGAGATTCTCCGAATCGCCCTCCACCCAGCCAGGAGCGATTCTTGGAATTTCCCTCCGTCAAGCCGGGGGTGATTCTCGGAATCGCCCTCTGCCCAGCTGGGGGAAGGACCCCCGGCTGGGCGAAGGGAGATTCTCGGAATCACCCTCCACCTGACTGGGGGCCGGCGGCCTATCAGGCGGCATCGTCGAGGGCTGCCCAGCCTACCTCCAGCCCTCAGCTCGGCGAAGGGCGATTCTTCCCTCCACCCAACCGCTGGTCAGACACAGGCTGGGAAGCCCTCAATGGTGCCGCCCAACCTGCGTTCGGCCCCCGGCTGGGCAGAGGGAGATTCCAAGAATCACCCGTGGCTGGGCGGAGGGAAATTTTGAGAATCACCCTCTACCCAGCCGGGGGCTAGAGGCATGTCGGGTGGCTCCGTTGAGGGCTGCCCAGCCTACCTCTGGCCCCCGGCTGGGTGGAGGGCGATTCCGAGAATCTTCCCCTACTGGGCAAAGGGTGATTCTCGGTATCGCCCTCCGCCCAGCTGGGGCTGATTCTCGGAATCGCCCTCCACACAACCGGGGGCAGGAGGTAGACTGGGCAGCCCTCGACAGCGCTGCTCAGCCTACCTCCGGCCCCTGGCTAGGCAGAGGGCGATTCTAAAAATCGCCCCCAGCTAGGCAGAGGGTGATTCTCAGAATCACCTTCTGCCCAGCCAAGGGTGATTCTCGAAATCGCCCTCCACCTAGTCGGGGGTGATTTTCAGAATCACCATCCGCCCAGGGGGGGTGATTCTCGGAATCAACCTCCGCATATCGGGGGGTCAGAGGCAGGCTGGGGAGCCCTCGACGGTGCTGCCCGGCCTACCTCCAGCCCTCGGTTGGGCAGAGGGCGATTCCAAGAATCGCCCTCGGCTAGGCAAAGGGTGACTCTCAGAATTTCCCTCCACTCAGCAAGAGGTGATTCTCGGAATCGCCCTTCGCCTAGCCGGGGCTGATTCTTGGAATCACCCTCTGCACAGCCGGGGGCCAGAGGTAGGCTGGGCAGCCCTCGACGGCGCTGTCCGGCCTACCTCCGGCCCCTGGGTGGGTGGCGGGAGATTCTGAGAATCGCCCCTGGTTGGGCAGAGAGTGATTCTCGAGGGTGATTCTCGAGGGCGATTCTTGGAATCACCCTCCGCCCATCAGAGGGTGATTCTCGAAATCGCCCTGCGCCCAACCTGGGGTGATTCTCGGAATCACCCTTCGCCCAGCTGAGGGTGATCCTCAGAATCTCCCTCTGCCCAGCCGAGGGCTGGACGCAAGCCGGGTGGTGCTGTGGAGGGCTGCACAGCTTGCCTCCGACCCGCAGTTGGGTGAAGGGCGATTCTCAGAATCGCCCTCTGCCCAGCGAGGGGCTGGAGGCAGACGGGGTAGCCCTCGACAGTGCTGCTGGGCCGATCTCTGGCCCCTGGTCAGGCAGAGGGTGATTCCAAGAATTTCCCTCCACCCAGCCACGAGTCGGAGGCAAGTTGGGTAGCCCTCGACGGCGCTGCTCGGCCTACCTCCGACTCCCTACTAAGCGGTGGGAGATTCCTAGAATCACCCCCGGCTGGGCAAAGGGCGATTCCGAGATTCACTCCCGGTTGGGCAGAGGGAAATTCCGAGAATCACCACCGGCTGGGCGGAGAGCGATTCCGAGAATTAGCCCCGGCTAGGCGGAGGGTGATTCCAAGAATTTCCCTCTGCCCATCCAAGGGCAGTTCTGAGAATTGCCCTCCGCCCAGCCAGGGGCCGGAGGTAGTCTGGGTAGCCCTCGACGACACCGCTTGTCCTGCCTCCGGCCCTCGACTAGGTAGAGGGTGATTCTCATAATCTCCCTCTGCCTAGCCGGGGGTCGGAGACCAGCTGGGCGGCGCCATCGAGGGCTGCCTAGCCTGTGTCCAGCCCCTGGCTGGGCGGACGACGATTCTGAGAATCACCCTCTGCCTAGCCAGGGGTAACTCTCAGAATCACCCTCTGAATCGCCCTCCACCCATCCGGGGGCGATTCTCGAAATCACCATCCGCCCACCCGACAATGATTCTCGGAATCGCCCTCTGCCTAGACGGAGGCCGAAAGCAGGTCGGGTGACACCGTCGAGGGTTTCCCAGTCTGCCTCCGGCCACCGGCTGGGTGGAGGGTGATTCTCGGAATCGCCCTCTGCCAAGCCGCGGGTTGGAGGCAGGCTGGGCAGCCCTCAATGGCGCCACCCGGCCGGCCTCCAGCTCCCGGCTGGGTGGAGGGAGATTCTCGGAATCACCCTCCGCTCAGTCGGGGGCCGGAGGCCGACCGGCTGGCATCATCGAGGGCTGCCCAGCCTACCTCCGGCCCTCGGCTGGGCGGAGGGCGATTCTGAGAATCGCCCTCCACCTAGCAGCGTGTCGGAGGCAGGCTGGGCAGCCCTCAATGACACCGCCCAACCTACCTCTAGCTCCCGGCTGGGCGAAGGGTGATTCTGAGAATCGCCCTTCGCCCAGCCGGGGACGATTCTCGGAATCACCCTCCACCCAGCCAGGGGCTGAAGGCAGGCCGGGCAGCTCCGTCAAGGGCTGCCCAGCCTGCCTCTGGCCCCCGGTTGCGCTGAGGGCGATTCTCGAAATCACCCTCTGCCTAGCCAGGGGCCGGAGGCAGGCTGGGCAGCCCTCGACGGTGCCGCCCGATCGGCCTCCGGCTCCCGGCTGGGCAGAGGGTGATTCTCAGCCGGAGGGTGATTCCGAGAATCACCCTCCATCCAGCCGAGGCCAGGAAGCTAGCCAGACGGCGCCGTCGAGGGCCGCCTAGCTTGCCTCTGGTCCCTAGCAGGCGGCAAATTAATTTTTATTTTATTTTATTTTTTTCAAACACAAACTATATATATATATATATATATATATATATATATATATTAAACAAAAACTATTATAATTAAAAAAAGAGAGGAGAAAAAAGTCTCTTCAATTAAAATTTTAAAATATAAAAAAACAATAAAAACAAATTAAAAAATATGTTTTAAAAAATAAACAAACAAATATATATATATATATATATATATATATATATATATATATATATATATATATATATATATATATATATATATATATATATATATATATATATTATTTTATTTTTTCAAATTAAAAAAATTATTATTTAAAATATAAAAAACAATAAAAAACAAATTTTAAAATATGTTTTAAAATATAAACAAACATATATAAGAAGATTTTAATTTTTAATTTTTAATTTCTTAAAACTAAAACAATTATAATTTAAAATATAGAAAAACAATAAAAATAAAAATAAAAAACATGTTTTTATATATAAACAAACAAATATATGAATAATAAATTTTTCATTTACTTGTTCTTTTTTAAAAATTGTTCAAGTCATATAATTTCTCCATATTTTCATAGTTCAAATATCTTGAAAACTTAAGATTTAAAAACTTGAGATTTACAACTTGTCATTAAGGTTTTTATGCGCTACAAAATTTTATCTTTAATGTTATGGTTGAAAATAATTACAATTTTAGGGTTGTTTAGAGTCAAGATATTTTATGTTTAACAACATGGATAAAAATTGTTCGAAATGATAAGCCCTTCAGACATGATTTTGTTTATATTTAACATCATCTATCAAAAAATTTAGAATTTTACGATTTTTCAATGTCCTAATATGCTCTCTTTAATTCCATTGTTACAATGTGTCAAAAGTGTGACACAATGTTTTTTTTGGTTATTCCAACATCAACTCGTTTTTTTTAAGGGTGTTTTTTCAATGATTTTTTCAAGAAACAATTTCGTTTTTAGCATAATTTTATAAAAAGGTGAAATTTGACCTTGAGAAAAAAACAAATGCATTTTGGAATACACACTTTTTTTTTTTAGGCCTTTTTTCATGTTTTTTGAGTCTTTTTGGGCTAGAATTCCCATTTTGAGGTAATAGTTCCTGTTTCATTGGTAACAGTGTTAATTATGGACTGGTTCAGTAGAGCGAACTTGTACAACTTTCCACATGTCATTGTTTGCTCCTTTGGCTCTGAAATTTATAGACAGGAAACTACAGTCCGTGTACTTCTAGTCAATTTTTACAGAATTCCAATCCGATGCTCAGAGAGAGAGTTATGAAAATTTTCCCACGATCACCTCTTTGAGATGAAATTCGGGAGCCTGAAAAAGACCTAACTTCCACAAATCATATCTTCGAAAATATTACGAACCAAGCTCTAAAATTTTGCCAAGATGTTCCTCGGGATTTCAGCTTTGCTCTCTAAACATTTCAGCTTCTGAAACTTCGTAGAAAAAATGTTATATAGAAAATTTCGTGATGACCTTTTTAAGTGAAATTCAAGAGCCTGCAAAAATCCCTAACTTCCACATATCATATCTCCAAAAATATTGTGAACAAAGCTCTGAAACTTTGAGATGATGTTACTCAGTATTTCGGCTTCGCACTCTAAAAATTTCAACTTCTGAACCTTCGTAGAAAAAAAATTATAGCGCAAATTCCACGATGACCTGTTTGGAGCAGCGAAACCCTAGAATCCAAAGCTCTTATACCAAATGTTGTGAAACCAGCTCCAAAAATAGAAGAAAAGAGATATCAACGCCTTATAAATAAGGCACTTCAATGGGGCAACCTCCAATACATTACATGAATGAACAATTCTTGGATGATACAAATTACAAAACCTCCTTTCTATATATAGGAGTCCATGGGGCCATAATGTAAACCTAGTGGGGCCACAATGTAATCCTAGCCAACCTAACAATAATAATTTAAGGGCACAATAATAACAATATGGGGGTTACAGGGGTACAATAATAACAATAAGAGGGTTACACTAACAACAATAAGGGACTATATTAGTAATATAGGGACCTAACAATTTGGGTTTGTACAACCATTTACATCCAATGGTGTCTTTATCTTTACGTAGGTCATTCAATTCTCGGGTTTTATTTTTAATTATAGATTCATATTCTTCCTCCATAGCTTTTATCCACTCTTCATGTTCATTAGCTTCATTAAAACTCATGGGTTCTTTGACATTCAAAACACTACTCATCAAGGCATAGTCCTTATACCTTTTAGCTAGGTGAATCTGTCAAGTAGATATCCTTCGTGCTTCACTATTTTCACCTGTGTTTTTTGAAGGTACTTATCCTCCTCTAATTGGGTTATGACTGCTGATGATGTTCATATCACTGAATTTATGCTCAATCTTTTGCTACTCACAATTTTATGCTCTTGCTTTTTAAATTTGGAAATTTTGATTCATGTTTCTGTCAAATTTGATGCTATCCAAAATGGGCATGGTCTCTTGTGTCAAAAGGAGTTGGGGTAGGAGTAGAGTTTTCTCTGTTAGTTGGGGTTGGGAAGGATTTGAATCTTAGTAGACGGTTCGTTCGTGAAACCATTATAAATGGTGGGCTTTGTGTTATGGTGTCTGGGAACTGAGTCTATTAAGGGTGTCAATTTATATGTTTGATTTATGAAAATACTCAATCTAATAAGGACCACCTTAACGAGGTTAAGGTGAAAATTGAAAGTGATTGGAGTTGTGCAGGGCTCGATGGCCTTCTGGTTCACATGGTGACTTCTAGAAGTGAGAAACAAAGAAGTAGTTCCACTGCTAAACATCGGGATGTGTGTTTGTGGCGTAAATTGCTTCTTGATTGTTCTGTTGCACCCCCCTACAAGCTGCTCTGTTAGGTGGTGTGAGCATAGTCTTGATAGTACAGTAGGCAGGGGTGGCACCAGTGTTCCGGTGAAAAGTGGGAATTTGGCTTGGTTCGAGTTGGTGACCGGGGTTTTGGATCGGCTCTACAACACAACAAAGGACATTGGTTGGGTCGACATGGTGAGGGGAAAAAAACTACGAGGGCAAGCATCGGCACTACTAGTTAGGGCAGCGACAGTAGATATAGGAAAACAAAGGCCAATTCCAGGGCCTCTGGAAGAAATTCGAAAAAAGGGTGGTCGACGCACTCATGCAGAGCGATTGCAGGAGGATATGCAGGGTTATGATGTTGGCACACTGGCGGAGGTGAAGCATCTGATAAAAACATGGGAGACAGACTTGATTGGAGGAGGTTTAGGTGGAGGACTGGCAAGATCTTGTGTCAGGTCCATACAACACTCGAGGACGCCCAACTCAGTACAAGCACACAATGCATCTATACTATATGATGAAGAGCTTGGTGGACTGAGCTATAATGTATCCTATGTTGCAAGTCAGGGAACTAGACCCGGGACTGCAGGAAATTCAAAAAGAGTTGCAGTTGATATAGGTTCAGATTCAACATAAAAAAAATTCTTAGTCACATAGAGGGGCATGTCTAGTACCTCCCCTAGTCAGAGCTACCAGGGTCAGATTCTCATGACTCGGTGCCAGTGGAGTCTTCAGGTTAAATGGTGTCTTTATGCTTACAGTTTTTGTAGTTTTGTTAATTTTTGTTAAATTGTATATGTCCAGTATTATAGTATATGATAGAAATATAGGAAAAAACTGGTGGTTAGATTTGCATGCTTACAGATCCTTGAAATATAGACTTAAAACCTTACAATTTTGGATGGCCTATAATGCATTTCGATGGCCAAAAAACCTGGTTTCCCACAGGGCAGGTTGCGGTCACCGAATGTCCTCTATATGACTGTAATATGCTTTTAAATTGAATGAATGAAAGAAGAAGGTCCTACACAACTTACAAAAAAAATGATTTATTTGATTAATCTATAACTAACACATATGCGCGCACACACACATATATATAAAGTTAATTGTGTATTACTTTAAAATTACATCAAAATTCATAATGTTATTGGTTTCAATCTTTCTCACGAGAAATTATATCTATTGACTAATAATTTAAGAGAAATTATATCAAAATAAAGTAATTATGGCGTAAGGCATTCGCTATGGAAATAACTTTCCCAACTACTACTCTATCCTGATGTGCACCATCAAATTCAATGTCAGATGATTGAAATTTTTTTCACCACTAAATCCCACTGCTTTAATTGTCAACTGAATCTTGTAGACCTCACTACTTTAACGGTCAATTGAATCTTAATTTGTGAAACGACTCACCTTGTTCATCTATATTATAATCCATGAACATATTACAGGTAATTTGCTGATCTTTCTGTCATTTTTTTCTCCTCACCATGGTGCTCTTGTAGTTTTTCCCTCTTAAATGTTACTGAAGCATCTGTTCAATTTATAAACGTCTTGCATGCCAATATTTGTTGTCATTTTGGCACATAGTTTGTTGTATAAAGGTCTCGCCTCTGAACGTTCAAATTTTATTTTAGAATATGTGAACAATTATACAAAAGTAAGAGGTTTTAGCTTAATTGATAAGAGTTTGTTAAGTGCATTTTGTGAAAGCGATATGTTAGCATATGATGCAAGTTAGGATGAGACCCCCTTAGCCAACGCTGAAACCTTACCAAGAGGGCTAAATTTTCATAACTCAATTTAAATTTTTCACCCACTAAATTGGTATTTATGTACTGTTACCAATCTGTGTCAATTGAATTAATATTGAATCTCTCATTTTATTCCTACTCATGAATGCCCTTCAATACTTCAAAACACATCATTTTTATGAGAAGAACCCCAAGATTTAGAAGGCAATTGCACAAAAGTATATTGAGTATTTGGTAAGGGCGGAGAAAATCCACACTGTGTTAGATGATGAAGGTAGTGAATGGCCTATTGCATGGTGGTGCAGTTGTTGTGACCAAGACGGGAAATAAGGATTGGGATGGAAATGGAGAGGATCTTGAGAAAAAAAAAATTGGTGCGAAACTTAATTGAACGATTATTCACAATAAACTGAACATGAAATCGAATAATGTGGTAGCTTGAAAGTGTCTAACAACCTTTGCAAGAAGCAATTGTCTTTACTGTAAAATTTTCTAGTATTAAAGTTTCATCTTTTGTATCTTCAAAAACTTGAATTTTGCATATATCTCACAATGACTATTAATGAGCACGATTTGTTATATTTTCTGTTGCCAGGCATTTGTTTATGTTTTGGGGGAGATTTTTTTATTTTTCAAAATATGTGTAAGTTTTTGAAAATTTAAGATTAACTTTTCAAAACATATATGATTTTCTAAATTTTAAATGTTTTTTTTGAAAATTTTAATTGTTTTTTTTTAAGTTGATATTAAATTTTTGCACAATTTTAAATCAATTTTTCAAAATCTGTTTTTCAATTTATATCTATCTTTAAAAAAAAATATTTTTTTTCATATATTATTTTTTTTTCAAATAGTCCGAGTTCATAAGAAATTACATCGAATTTAATTAAAAATGTAATTAATAAACATATAAAAATTCATATATCTTCTTTCCCAATTTTTAAAAGTTTTAAAGATTTTTTTCAATTTGACTCAACTAAACATAATTTGCATTTATTTTTACATTTATCTACATTTTAATTTTAAATAAAAACACAATACTCTCAAGAATTCACAAATAACACACTAAACAATGTTATATGAATGTTCCATTTTAATTAGTAACGACGAAATTAGTATTTGGATTTGCTTTTGCTTTCACATCTCTCGGCGGTATAACTTAGGTGGGTTTAGTTGTCGAACAAGTTGTGACTCGGGTTTGAACCTTCTCAATCACTTGCAGACCAAAAGGAGTTGTTACTTTGTGCATATTTCATATGGTGAAAGGAAAAGAAACAATCCGGCTCAGTTCCACACTTGTTCATGTCATAGATGAACACACAGGTTTTTTTTTCAATATAATAAACTTAAGATAAGATAGAATGCAGATTTCTTTTACTTTTGCTAAACTAATTAATTAAGTTGGATGAGATAAAAATAAATACATGATTTTGAATTGGTAGAGTAGATTTATTGATTGTTGACAATAGTTTTGGTAGTTTTCCTTCCTCTTCGATCAAAACCAGAATACATTTAGTATGGCTATTTTCTTGGGAAATTTTGAATGGATATCTATCCATTATAATTATATGTGAAATGTTTATAATTATTGAAAGGACCGGCTTACATCAACATTTAGAAGACAATATCAGTTATTATTACTAGTAAACAAACACTTTGTAAGAAGTAAACATATTGAATAATCAACAACCAAAGATTAATGTAATTTGTTGTCCCATTTATAACTTCTAAGCCGTTTGTAGACCTAGGTAGGGTAATCTATTGGTTGATAAATATTTTCCAACAATTCAGGAAGTATGGTTTAGAAATCATCATTTTAGCATAAGGGTCCCTGTGGATCATCCTGGTATAGGTTCTAACTAAAAATAAGGAAAAAGTATTTTTCCTAGTTTTTACAATGATCTTTATTATTTTTGATCTGGAAGTCACTAATATGAGAAAAAATGGACTGCAATTGAATAATTTCAAACGATCTAATCTATGTATATCATATATCACAAAATGAATTGATCATATGATCAACTGATTAACGGATCAACTCAACTTGTTCTAAAGTAAATATGTAATTCCAATCTTTTACTAAAGTAAATATACAATTTCAAATTCTTATTATTGACTAACTAATAATATATGATATCAAAACCCTAATACTTGATTTTATGTAGTTAATTATTGAGGGGAGATTAAAAATAATTTGTTAGATAAAAAGAAATATAATATATATATATATATATCACATTAAAATATATAATATATAAATAATACCTATAAATTAACATCCAATTTACCATATAAATTAAAATAACCATTCTATAATTATCTTTAAATTTAAGAAATAAGTGGATAAAAAAGATTTTTAATCATGAATATTATTAAATTTTAAATATATATTTTTTACAATATCATGGGCTAATACCATGATTTTTCAATATCATGGGCTAATACCATGATTTTTCAATACCATGGGCCATCTAGGCTTTTGATTATTATGTTATGGATTTAGGATTTTATTTATTTTGTTACAATACCACGAGCCAATATCATGACTTACCAATATCACATGTCAAAAAACTATAACTTATTTCAAAATCAAAATATTTTACAAATATTTTATTTTGATTTAAGTTTATTACATTTCATAATTAAATTTAAAAGGAAAAAGGTTATAATAACTTTTGAGGTATATCTAAACCCTCCGTCCTCACTACTAAAAATACTCCTATAGAAATTAAATTGAAGCTATAATAAATTAAAAAAGAGAATATATATATATAAGAGAGAAGAGAGGGTAGAGAGGAGGAGAGGGACGGAAAGAGATGGAGGGAACACCAAAGACATTCAGAGATAGAGGGAATATTCCCATAGAGATTAAATTGAAGTTATAATAAATTTAAAAAGAGAATATATATATATATATATATATATATAATAGAGAGAAGAGAGGGTAGAGAGGAGGAGAGGGAGGGAAAGAGATGGATTTGGAGGAGGAAAGAGATGGAGGGAACACCAAAGACATTGAGAGATAGAGGGAGAGAGAGTGTGTGTGAAAAGGGAGAGATGAAGATGGAATGAGGGAGAGAGGAGGGAGGAGAGAGAGAGAGAAAAGGGGAGGATAGAGATAGGGAAAGAAGGGGAAGAGAGAGCCACAAAGACATAGATATGGAGGGGGGGGGAGAGAAGGGGAGAGAGGGAGATAGTGATATAGTTGGAGGATGGAGAGAGAGAGTGTGTGTGTGTGATGGGGGGGTATACAAGTAGAGGTGGGAGAGAAAGGGAGAGAGAGGAAGGAAGAGAGAGAGGACTTGAGAGAGAGGAGAGAGAGAGAGGGGAAGAGAGAGATGGAGTTGGAAGGGGAAGAAAGGCATAGAGAAAGAAAGGTGGAGAGGGAAAGGGAGGGAGAAGGGAGAGCTGGTGGGGGAGAGAGGATGTAACATTCATGTTAAGAAACATAAAACAAATTTACCACATAAAAAAAAAAAAAAATTAAGTTCGATGGTTAACAACTATTATCTAAGTCCTAACCCTGCAGAATTCATGACAATTTTATTTGTTTTCAATGGAAAATAAACACAACTTGACACATAACATTTATGACCTGTGTCTTTCCGGATTTCTTTATTTAAGACTACTCTGTACTGCATACGGTTTGGTTAATTGTTTCGGTGTGAAGATCTTAACTCCGCTCCATGATATGGTTAGAGTCATTGATTCTGGTTTACTTCGTGTACCCGGCACTTATGTGCTCGGCTGCCACGGCATCACTTATTAAATGAGGTTATGGGTATCCCGCTCATTGGAATGTGGATCTTTTGTGTGATGGTTAATATGCTGTGATTTATTACCTGCGAATGTTCTGGTTGAAAACTCTTGATCCCTGCATCCTCCATCTGGCAAACTCCACGCCCTTGATCTACCTGTGATCCGACGGTGCGCAGACTTCGAGGGTGGAGTAATGACCTTCGAGCCATACTGGCTTCCCGGTTCATTTTGTTGTTTTACCTCTTTCGACGGAGGTTCTGGAGCTCTCCGGCCCAACTGGAACTTGGCCGAGCATGTCGCTTGGTTCGCTTCTGTAAATGGAAAGTATTCCCTCACTTCCGCTTATGGTAAATATCCTGCTTTTCTTCCTGTTTTTTTCTGTGCTTTAACAGCTTGTGGGTTATCGATTGAATAATTTTTACAGTGTTGATGTTTATCGAAATTCGTCTCAGGGGTTCCACTGCTTTATCAATGGCGCACCTCGAAAGGATTGTAGCTGTCCAGTTTGCTTCACCCGCTCTCATGAAGGCTGTTGGCAGCCACTTCTGGATTTTTCCTCGCACAGGTTACCCACAAACATCCTCCTCAGGTATTGTATAGAGCGTTTACAGTAGCGCATTACTCATTTTGTTTGTTTTGTCATCTTAACAGAAATATATTTACACGTTCTCCTACTATCTTATGACTACTATGTTTTGAATGGTAGGTATACTTTCCTTGCTCCCGAAACTTGAAGCTTTGAAATTCCATCTTTGTTTTTCGGCTTGCAAGAAGGGGTTTTAACTCGGCACCCATTCACAGGTACACCTCGTGTCGACAGTTCAGTCCCTCAGGAAATACTTCAAGGGCTTTGTCTTTTCTTCATTCAAAGGAGGGTTTCTACTGGTTAGCCAGACGCTCTAGCGTCTGTGGTCACAGTGGTTTATGTTAATCGATCAAGAGAATCTCAGGATTTACTGCTTAAGGTTTTTGAGCATAACTTGTGTCCCAGGGTTTGAGTCTGTTTTAGTTTATTTAAACTATGGATAAATTCCTACCGAGGAACTAATGAGTCCGCACTCCCGCTGTTAGTTTTTCCGCCTTTGTTTGCTATTAAAACCCTCGACAGAGGAAATGTCTGTCTCAGGAATAGACATCATGGTTTATTTTCTCATACAATTTTCGGTACCGTGACAGTTGGCAAATGGGAGTGTAGGAAATATATATGTAAACTTCTTGTGGTTAGAACAGTTTGATGCAATTTCCTTTCAAGACTGTTAAATGAAATGTTTATGGACTTACCTGAATTTCTCTGTCACGTCATATATACTTATATATATTTCTGTTGAAGTATCTGCTTATAAATCTATGCGTTGTTATTACTCGTTGAATGTAGCCTATTTGGTTGCGTTTTGCTGTTTTGCCATGAATCTTTTGGGTACAGCGTTTGTTTATCATGTCTTGTATTTCATTTATTTCACAGCTACTACTATACTATGCTTGTTAGTTTCCGCTCCTGGTTCTTCCTTATCACCAGGCAGCGGGGTGGCCGGACCACCTTCTCTGTCCGAGTGTTATCATAGTTAATGGCGACATATCCAGGGGCGGAAAGTCGGACTTTCCTGCCTTACGGGTTAACAGCCCCCCTAATAGTTGCATAGTTCAGAAACAAGATTTAAATCTGTATGACCTTCTTTCTTGGACTGGAACAAAAGTATGAGTTTATTAAATACTACATTTTTCACTGTGCTCTGTGTTTAAATCTACATTACTTCTGCAATATTTAATCCTTCTCAGTAATATGTGCTCGGTTCCTCTTCTTCCTATTTATTCAAAAGGCAAATTATACTACTTATTTCACAGCAGTACTGTAAAGTAAGAAATTAAATAATGTCTGTCATATTACCACAAATCCTACTTTTTCACAGAAAGACTATTTTACTTACTGTAATTTGATAATACCACTTAGTAATAGAAATGCAGAAATAACATTTGCAGTCAACAAATTACTGTGGTATTAAACTCATCTGTATTCAAGACAACTGTAGGTGCTTGTTTCCTCCCAACCACGAACTAGGCAAATACATACCACAGTTCTCCCCTGAGCTTCACGCCTGGAAATATTATCCACTGAGATAATTCTGGAGGAGATATTCGGACAATCCGGTCCAACCCTCCAACTCCAGTGGAACAGAACTCCGGGGAGAACTCGGGACATTCCGGTCCAGTCTCCAACCCAGCAGACACTCTGTTCTGGTAATTTCTCTCCAAAAAAACGCAGAGTCCTTTTTTCCTTTTCTGCCACAGAACCCCAAAACTCTCCCGGAATTTCCTCTTTATTCCTGAGTTTCTTTTGGGAAAACTATGGAACTGTTTTTTTTCTGTTCCAACTAACTCCAGGTCCTGTTTTACTTTTACCATAAATTTTTACTCAAGAAAACTAATTTCTCAGTAAACTTTTATTCCTTATCAAAATTAAATTTGTTCAGAAATTCCAAATAACAGCAGTCATAATTAACTCATAATTAATTAAAAAAAAACTTAACCATTTGTTAGTGGCTAAGAGGGTTGTTACAGTTTTCCCCCTCTGGAAGAGAACACCGTCCCCGGTGTTCTTATCCTAGTTCAGAAAAAAGCTCAGGATAAGCTCCACGAACAAAATTCTCGTCTTCCCAGGTAGCTTCCTCGGGTCCAAAGTGCTTCCATTGCACTTTAACCTGGGCGATGGCTCGTTTCCGGAGCATGATTTCCCTCAGGTCGATTATACTGTGGGGCTCGACCAGAAACTCCCCGTCTGGTTCTACCTGCACACAGTAGACTTAAGTTAATAAACAAGTCTTTATCATCGCATTAATATTTATCAATTAGGCTTATCCACTACCTGAATGTTCTGCCAATGAATTATGTGTCTTGGATCATGAATATATCGTTTTAGTAACGATACATGAAAAACATTATGCACCCGTATATGACTGGGAAGAGCTAAACGATATGCTACTGGTCCCACTCTTTCCAGTATTTGGAAAGGGTCGCAGAACCGGGGTGCCAATTTTGCACAAGACGCCCATCTTAACGTGCTTTTCTTTGGTTTAATTCTGACATATACATGATCTCCAACTTCAAAATCACGGTATGACCTCTTTTTATCCGCATACACTTTCTGCCTGTCCTGTGCCGCCTTCAAATTCTGTCGAATTTTTTTCACCTCTGCTTCCATCTCTGCTAGCATGTCTGGTCCCAACATGAGTCTATTCTCGGGACTACTCCAATTAATGGGAGTTCTGCACTGCCGCTCATAAAGCGCTTCAAATGGACTCATCCTTAATGATTCTTGGTAGCCATTTGTTGACGGGAAAATTTGTCCGGCCAACAGTAGGGGATCTCCCCGGTAGAAAGTCCCAATTAGACCTTGAACCGTTTGGAATAGGGATCCCGTCCGGGGTGTGGGTCCGGCTACCGCTTAAGACGACTTCCCTTCGGTCTCAAAAGAACCTATTTGAACCTGCGGACGTACACTTATTCACATGATACAAAATACAGGATTGATGCATTGAACACGAATCAAACACTATGCGTAGCAAGATTATAGATAAAGCCCATACACCTCAAGAGATGTCATTAGCAACACATCTTTTGGGGGGTAATGCTTATGGGGTAGTCTGATCACAAAAGAAATAGTTCTTTATGATAAGATAACCCCTTACTTCCTGAAAGATAAAACGAAATGCTAACAAAATAGTTCATTAACATTCATTAATAGAACAGATGATAAAATGAACATCATTGATACAACACAGGTAGCCATGACGCATAAATGATGACATAAAGAGTGCAGCTTCATTAATCATAGGATGTTCTGAAACTGTACAAGGAATACACACAGTGTTCGCACAGCAAAACACATCATAACCAGAGGGCTTTTCTTTTTTGGAAACTCAAGAGCTACATGCAATTGTATTGAAATATTATACCCTTGACGGGAAAATTTGTCCAGCCAACACTAGGGGATCTCCCCGGTAGAAAGTCCCAATTAGACCTTGAACCGTTTGGAGTAGGGATCCCATCCGGGGTGTGGGTCCGGCTACCGCTTAAGACGCCTTTCCTTAGGTCTCAAAAGAACCTGATTGAACCGGCAGACATACACTTATTCACGTGATACAGAATACAGGATTGATGTATTAAACCCGAATCAAACACTGTGCGTAGCAAGATTATAAATAAAGCATGTACACCTCAGGAGATGTCATTAGCAACACATCTTTGGGGGTAATGCTTATAAGGTAGTCTTACCACGAAAGAAATAGTTCTTTATGATGAGATATCCCTTTACTTCTGAAAGATAAAATGAAATGCTAACAAAAAAGTTCATTAACATTCATTAATAGAGCAGATGATAAATGGAACATCATAAATACAACACAGATAGCCGTGACGCATAAATGATGACATAAAGAGTGCAGCTTCATTAATCATAGGATGTTCTGAAACTGTACAAGGAATACACACAGTGTTCGCACAGCAAAACACATCATAACCATAGGGTGTTTTAACAAGAATCTATATTCATATGCTCAAGTGTATAATATTTCAATACAATGCCATGTAGCTCTTGAGTTTCCAAAAAAAGAAAAGCCCCTGTACAAGTTCCCGAAGGAAGTATTTATAATGCAACCACTGCTTCTGATCTTTCATCTTCCCGACCGTTGGGTTACTTTGCGACCTAGTCCTTTTTAAGCACCGCACCGAGCCGTTGTTGCGACCGCGACTTGGTCGTTGTTAGGACCCGGCGACCGGGCCGGGTCGCGGGGGTCGCAAATCAGAAACAGTAATATGCAACCTCGGCCACTAGGTCGCCGGGTCGCTGGTCGCGGATCGCAAAGATTAAGAGAGGCGCGACCTTGCGACCTTGCGACTAGGTCGTTGGGTCGTGGGGTCGCAAAAGTCGAAAACCTGAAGGGGTGCGACCTTGCGACCTCGCGACTAGGACGCTGGGTCGCAGGGTTGCAAAAGGCGGAAAAACCGAAGATGTGCGACCTGCGACCTTGCGACTAGGTCGCTGGGTCGCAGGATCGCAAAGGGCGAAAAAATCGAAGATGTGCGACCTGCGACCTTGCGACTAGGTCGCTGGGTCGCAGGGTTGCAAAGGGCGAAAAAATCGAAGATGTGCGACCTGCGACCTTGCGACTACGTCGCTGGGTCGCAGGGTCGCAAAAGGTGAAAAACTTAAGATGTGCGACCTTGGTATATCTGCGAGTTGTAGTCTTCTTTGGGTGGACGTGGCCAAGTGCTCTCGAACATAAAGTGCTTTCTTCGGAGACTCATGGGGATGGACTTGTTTGAACAGGTCCCACTGTTTGCTAGGGAAAGCCTTTGCTCTTTGTGCAAACCCGAAGGTTCTTCCTGCAATACAATAACAGAGGTCACAGATTGAATAATAATAATGTTAAGGGCATTTTAATTAATTTGCAAAAAAGAGAAAACAATGAATTTAGACCCCTGTGTGGTCAAGACTTTATCAGAGATAATGGCATGTGTAGGCTTCTCTGTGCCCTTTCTCTGTCAGGATTATCATCTTCCGCACGCATGAGGTTCTCTTCATTCACGTTCTCAGTGTTCACTATAGGTCTTCACTAAGCTCTGAGTGTTTGCAGAAGAAACTATTGATAAGATCGAAGATTTTCTGCCCGTGCCATCTCCTGCTGAATGCTCTCCTAGCAGGTCAGGCAAATGGCAATAGCCTGCAACGCATTTTCAGAGCCACTACAACCAGATTGAAATTTGTTCACTGCCATACACTTATAATATTCTCATACAATCGTTTTCCTTCAGTTCAAGTAATTAGCGGATTTGCTGGTGTCCAACCTTGTGACTTGGCAACCAAAGGACAGCATAGTCGCAGAACCTACTAGGTTGTATTTTGCGTTCATGCCTCAGACTCGCGACTCAGTGACTGGTTGCAATGAGCCATGGGTCGCACTCTTTATTGCTGCACAAAACTTCATGCAACAGCGACACAAACCGTGTGTAATGCTTATGGCACCCTCGCGCATTTCAACACAGGCTCCTTTTGTCATCTGCGTCTTCACTCTCCCCCTCCAAGTGCGCTGGCTGCCAATGGATGCAAAACACCTTAGATCGAGAATTGTTAATCGTCGCTCCTGTATAAGTTTGAGAGCTTCAATCACTGATCAGCTCACTATCATGTTCTGCCTGGTAATGGTCCATGAGTTTCATGATCACACTCTATTGGATAGAATATGCTTTTTGTCTTCGTTTAGCTACAGGTCAAGAGACAACCTTTAGCACGGCTTCTTTCCTTGAATTGTTTTGTGCATCCTGTGCGGCAGCTCATCCATAATTCGGCAGACTGGCGCCTTGCTGCTATCTCTCTGCCAAGTGTCAGAAGATTCATGGGCGTTGTAGACCTTCTTGGACAGGCCTGCATGCATGTCGAATCTGCGGCAGGGTCTACGGTTACTGAATGCAGGACCATGCGCGTTACCTTAGCGCGTCTGATCTGTTATCACATTTGTTTTGCAATGAGCATCCCAGCGTGCAACTTTTCTTCAATTCGTAGCAAATCTCTCCAACGCATGCAATCATCATCAGCATTATTTCTGCTGACAATGGGATTTCGTTTTACCAGCCACTGTAGGCAACTATATGCGAGATGTGGGGAATATCATTATCGCTGGCAGTAACGAAGGCTAACATCGCTGCAATGGCGTTGATGGCCGTATTAATTAAGGAGCTCATGTCGTGAGAAACGCCATGGATCCACGTATTCTGGTAGAACACGGTTTATGACCATGCATACCGCACGACTCTTACTATTATCGCAGCAGCGTTATTATACCTTGCCAGCTGCCACTGTAGGTTTGTTTAAAACATTTTCTCCATGCTTTGAACGTGACATTTGTATATGTATGTTCTCCATGCGTTTACCCATAGATTTAAAACCGAGTTGATGCCTTCATATAATTCGACATTCCCTTTGATTATATCTGCACAATAATGGTTATATCATCACCGTCGCTGTTTTCGTAAATGGTTCTTGTTTCACGTCCATACATACTATTCGGCCATTAATATATATATGTTCCACGTCGAAACAATGTTTGACCGCTTATATATATGCTACAATTGTTTATTACCGGATGGAATACTTCAGTATTGAAAACCTTTAAGCCGATCAAGATATTACGTCCCATGCAAACGTGCCCATGGATTTATGCGCCACGTTTCTACGTTTTGTTGATCGTTCATTTGCCACAAGTTCGAAAACAGCCGACGGACCTTTGCACCCGCTCCACATTTTAAAAAATAAAATCATTTAACCTTGGATTCCAATGCCACGTGTCCATGCGTATCTATGCCATGCAACGTTGGGCTCCATGTTCCCAACGCAAGGTTGACTGTTGTACGTGTATATTGCTTCAACATGCACCGTGGATTGAAAACGCCATCAAACCCTTTTGCTCGAATATCTTAATGCCGAGGAGGTTTGTATTATTTTGCTGGCCACACAATAAAACTTGCCATCAAAACCTTTTACACTCACTTGTGTAGTTATGATTAATGTCTTAGTTATGAAGTTGGACCGCGGCATATGTATATGTGCTCTCAAGTATTTATCATAAGTCGAAAACCTCCTATCAAACATTTGAGCCCATGCAACGTGTCGTGCACTCCACCCCATGTTTTACATAAGCTTTGATCACTATATCTACCATGGAAATATTAAGCCCTTACTTGTAATGTTTTCATATAGTCTCGATCCACCATCTCGTATGGTCTTGAAGCCATAAGGTCCTTTATCCCTTTTTCACCTTAGTTTTAATTATAAAACATTGACCATTGCTTTTTCTCCGATTGTTAGCGCACATAGATGACAATTCCCTATGCCAAGGCCACCACCTCATAATATGAAGGCTTTTGTTTTGAAAGGTCGAGAGCAGAAATCTGCTAATCTAACCACATGGATTGCCCCTTTAATATTAACCCCTTTTTATCTTGTGGTTCTGGAGACTCCCTGTGCATATACATCCATGCGCCTGGCTACCAAAAGGTGTATGCATTTAAACATGACCTTTTAGGTTCAATTTGAGGTTTATCATCTCTTGTGGTCTCGTGTAGACAACTTTAAGAGCAAAGGAGACTTAGGGTTTTAAGGCCTTTTCATTTCTCCACATGTACTCCTTGCAGCATGAATAATTCCAAGGTATGTATCTTAGAATTAACAGATGTTGCCACTCAAAGGTGCGTTGTCATATTTGAAACTCTGCCATCGGTTTGCCATACCATATGAGCTTCTCATTATCTAGGGAGATGTTCTGAGTCTTCTTTGTTCACCGGGAGATACCTTAGGCTAGATCGATCGAAGTAGCGAAATATGTTCCTTGCTTGCGCCCATCGGCATTTAGATGGTATGATGCAGGATCTAGACATTTCCAGACGGAGCGCTTTAAAGCAACTGGTGCACACTAGTGACGTAGGCTTTTGCATCAGTGACATGGAAGGTTGTTTCTGATCAACATGTATTCCACTATCCTCCTTATAGCAGTACTGGTCACTTGCTCCTGATCTTCCCCTGTTCCACAACTTTGGCCTCGTCGTTGAGCCCAATTTTATTTCCCTTGATGTCGTGACATGACTGAGGAGTTTGTCACCCATGGGGTCAACCTGCGTGGGATATTACAACATCACAATTACTCTTCCATAATGATAACCACAGATAAACACATGAAACTAACAAGCTTAAGAGAAGCATTCAAACAATATACTTAATGACCTACAGCAGGAAGGCTTTTACTCGTCAATACACACAAGGTTCTCGTTCAAACATATGCATGGCAATCTCACTACACATGGCGCGACTGCGGTAAGAATGTTCGAGCGTACGCTAGATGATCCCTCCCACATATGGCGTGATTGCAGTGACAACATCAAGTCATGGTGATGAGACAACTCGTGAGGGGTTAGAGATAGGTCGACGGGATGTCGTTGTCTGCAGGTCAGGTGAAAGACTTTAACGCCTAGGCAAGCAGAGGGGGAACCCGAAATTTTTAAATATACCCAAAATTTTGGGTGGTGTTGTAGCGGCTACAACAAATGGCGAACCACTGGTAGAATCCAGCATCTCTGTCAATATCACCACAATAGTCTGAGTCCGGATAATGATGCAAGGGAATATTGAACCAATTCCATGGGTACCCTTTGTATTACTTTGGCCCTTTACAGGTATGCCTAATCCTTGTGCCTCAACTAAGTCCCGCTAATCAGAAACACATCAAAGAGAAAGCTCACAGATGCCAGTAGCTTGTTGATGATGTGAAGAGCAAGGCACTAGGTTTATTATTCTCAGGATTTTTTAAGTAAGCTTCTGGTGTTGCTCCACTGCCAGCAGGCCTGGACAGTACCCCGGCGGAGTCACTTCAAGAAATCACAAACGTTGCTCCGCTGCCAGCGAGCCTGGTCAGTACCCCGGCGGAGTCGTTGCATTACCTCTCTGCGCAAGAAGCCTTTCTCGATCCTTTACCCTTATTTGTTTCATGTGCTTACAACACTTATTTTCATGTGCTCGTGGCACTTATTTTCATGTGCTCATGGCACTTATTTTTCATGGGCGGATGAGGGATCCCGACTTATTTTACGAGCAAGAGAGGTTGTTTCTCGTGTTACAGAAACTGAAAGATATCCTGATTTGGGTTTTCCCTTGTGCCAAACCTTCACATCCCATTCACCACAACAGGCGAAGTGTGCAAAACAGATCATTAAAACATCCAAGATTATGTTGGGCACCAAGGCTTAGGCTTATGGGTATGGGCCATTTCAAACTCATAAGGTCTCCTACAAGCAACCGACTCGTATCTCCCTGGCTAAATGAGTTTAGACTCACAGGCATCTTGTTGAGAATGCAACTTTGATGGCTGGTCCTAAGAGAAAGCTGCCTCTTGAGATAGCCACCACAACCTCACGCAAAAACAATGGGGTTACTGCTTCAGCAATCAGGGCAAAACAAGACTACAAGGTGATAGGGTTGCAATGAGGGCTTGTGCAGTGGCAGGCGACATGACAGAAATGATGTGAGGAAGAAAGAGTACGACACAATGAAATAGGCAATGCTTAAGATGCAATGCAACGCCATGTGTGAGAACAATCAACCAGTTGTAGGTGGCAAAGAGGCGTAATACAAGCAATGATTATTATGCAACAACAAGAAACTGAAAAGGAAATGAAAGAAGATACTTGTAACATGATGTTGCCTAAGATATTAATCGTAAACAAAACAACAAAACAAAATTTTAACCTATGAAGTAAAAAAAAAAAAAAAAAATTGGCAAGTAAACCTAATTAACTTTGAACTAAAATTTTTATTGCAGGTCCTAGCTAGCCTACACCTAAACCCTAGTTAACCAATGATGTGGTTGGGTTAGGTAAAATCATTTTTCCAGTGCAGCCACCGCATTAATTCCCGACCTGCAAGGACAACAATGGTCAGGATCAGAGCTAGTATCCAAAAAAGTGCAGTAGCAACAAAACTTCCCTGAGGAGCAGGTGCAACGGCAGGACGATCATAGATACCTACCAAAGAACATGCCAGAACAGATTGTGCAAGTTGATTCCCGCTCTCATCTTGATATACCTCAATCTGTTCTTGAAACTCAACATTATTGATAAATGACATAAAATCATTCATGCATGATCCTGGATTTGAGGGGTGATGGGTAAGCCAATTCCTATTTGCAAGCACATTCACCGAAAGGGGTAGGTTGACCTGATCGACAATCTCATCATGGTGTTGGGGACCATCAGTTTCATGGAATGGAAACAATAAGCAAGTGCCAGGCGAATTATAGATGCATGCGCATCCAAGCGTAGAAACCCTAGTTTGGAAAACCCTAGCTCGAGGTTTCTCTTGGGTTTGGTCAAGGGTATGAGGATTCGAATCCACTTTCAATGTAGGCTGCAATTCCTCACTGCCTTGAACAAACTCCGGACTTTCGAGCGGAGGGCTTCCCAACTTTGATGGTTGGGAAAGATCAACAAGCGACTGGATGTGACCATGGATTGTGGTGAGTTGCAAAATGTCAGTGGGCTTTGTATCAATTTGGTCAAATGTTTGCACACTGACAGGTTGATAATCCAAAATGTCGGATTCTCCAGATTTTCCAGGATGGGGTGAATTTGACGCGTTTATGCTGGAAGGAGCATGGTACTGGGGAATGGTTATTTCAGAAACGGTCAGCAGAAGCTGAAGCGTTTCGATTTTCTGGCGGGTACTTGAATCTTCCGAAAGCGAATCATCGAATTTAGGTGTCTTCATAGGGTCGGCCAAGAGATCCGAGTGATAGTCCTCTGTGGTACGATTGAACATGTTTTCAGATAAGCAGGGATCACTGTAATCATTGATTTGATCGAATTGGGTACCTGAGATGTTAGACTCCCCGAGAGTTACCGACTGGGATGGATCAATAGAGGGAATTTCTTGAATTTGTTCAGACGGGGAATCGCTCCTATGGTTGTCTAAAGATCCCAAGTGAGAAAAATCAGATTTAAAAGATTCATCGATTTTGGACTGTGATTGTGAAACACCACCTGCGTGTTTATGATTTTCTCCAATACCAGTATAAGAAAACTCTGAATGTCTAGAAAAATTTACTAGTATGGTGGGATCAAGAAACAAACTAGGAAATAATGAACGAAAAGATTGAATTGCAGGGGCGTTAACCACACAAGGCTTTTCAACACGCACATCCGTGTCGTTCAGAGGACACAATGATTTGACAGGCCTTGTAAGGGAATAAATTTTATGCGGGGTAGGAGTCGATTCATAATACGTATGCGAACCAGATTCATGATCCAAATCTGAACCAGATTCATAATCTGAATGTGAACCAGATTCATAATCCGAATCTGAACCATATTTATAATCTGAATGTGAACTAGATTCATCATCCGAATGTGAACCAGATTCATAATCTGAATGTGAAACAGATTTAGGACTAAGTCCAGGGAGGCATCGAGTGGGCTCGGGGTAGGTTTCATGAGCCAAAAGAGATAATGAGCCACTGAGATGCTCAGATTCGACATGGTACATGAAATATTCATGGTCATAACAGCCATTGACTTGCGGGTTGTCATAGGGAACACTAGGCTTAGGTCGGGTTGCTAACTGAAATGGTTCAAGGGAAACGAGAATCGCATACGCGAACTGTTCTCTTAACAACCTCCAATCGACATCCTTTTCAGGGAACTCAAAACAATAATGAACGAATCTGATAGAGAACTCATCTAAAGATTCCCGAGGTTCCATTCTGATGTCATTTATCTTTAGTAAAACATTATGAAAATCATACATGTGAAAAGCTTGTTGTAATTCACTGGCGAGCTGTTCAAATGAATGGATGGAAGATTCCAGCAAAGTGCAGCACCATTGCTTAGCGCGACCTTCGAGGGTGAGGAAGAAAAGCAAACAAAACAAACCCTCATCGTCAATTTCATAACACTCACCAAAGTCACAAAAATCTGAAAAGTGTTGGGTCATGGACACCCCATTTTCACCATCAAATTTTAACCGGGACAAGTGATACATAAGTTTATCGGGGATGAAGTATCCAGGTTCATAAAACTCCGACAAACATCTCAAGAGTAATGATTTGGGGACGAGCCATTACAGATATGAGATTAACCGCAAGCTCTACGGGCTCAGCTTGTCATCTGCCCCCCCCCTTTTCGTTAAACATCTGGTCGGAGGTTCAAGCCCTCCTTCTAGCGCCAAATCTGTTGACGGGAAAATTTGTCCAGCCAACAGTAGGGGATCTCCCCGGTAGAAAGTCCCAATTAGACCTTGAACCGTTTGGAGTAGGGATCCCGTCCGGGGTGTGGGTCCGGCTACCGCTTAAGACGCCTTCCTTTAGGTCTCAAAAGAACCTGATTGAACCAGCGGACATACACTTATTCACATGATACAGAATACAGGATTGATGTATTAAACCCGAATCAAACACTATGCGTAGCAAGATTATAAATAAAGCATGTGCACCTCAGGAGATGTCATTAGCAACACATCTTTGGGGGTAATGCTTATAAGGTAGTCTGACCACAAAAGAAATAGTTCTTTATGGCGAGATATCCCTTTACTTTCTGAAAGATAAAATGAAATGCTAACAAAATAGTTCATTAACATTCATTAATAGAGCAAATGATAAATTGAACATCATTGACACAACACAGATAGCCATGACGCATAAATGATGACATAAAAAGTGCAGCTTCATTAATCATAGGATGTTCTGAAACTGTACAAGGAATACACACAGTGTTTGCACAGCAAAACACATCATAACCATAGGGTGTTTTAACAAGTATCTCTATATTCATATGCATAAGAGTATAATCCTTCAATAAAATGCCATGTAGCTCTTCCGTTTCCAAAAGAAAAAAGCCCTCTACAAGTTCCTGAAGGAAGTATATATAATGCAGAAACTACCCTTCGGGCTTCCTTGATCTTTCATCTTCCCGACCGTTGGGCTACCTTGCGACCTAGTCCTTTTTGCGACCTGCGACCTGAGCCGCTGTTGCGACCTGCGACTTGGCTGCTGTTGTGACCTGTGACCTGGCTGGGTCGCGGGGTCGCAAATTGTGAAAACAGGTGCACATGCGACCTAGTGACTAGGTCGCTGGGTCGCGGGGTCGCAGATCGTAAAAACAACCACACATGCGACCTTGCGACCTTGCGACTAGGTCGCTGGGTCGCGGGGTCGCAAAAGTAGAAAAACCGAAGGGGTGCGACCTTGCGACCTTGCGACTAGGTCGCTGGGTCACAGGGTCGCAAAAGGCGGAAAAACCGAAGATGTAAGGACTCCGCGACTCCGCGACTAGGTCAGCCGGGTCGTGTACGGCAGCTGGGCCAAAAATCGAAGATGTGCGACCTGCAACCTTGCGACTAGGTCGCTGGGTCGCAGGGTTGCAAAGGGTGAAAAAACCGAAGATGTGCGACCTGCGACCTTGCGACTAGGTCGCTGGGTCGCAGGGTCGCAAAAGGTGAAAAACTTAAGATGTGCGACCTTGGTATATCTGCGAGTTGTAGTCTTCTTTGGGTGGACGTGGCCAAGTGCTCTCGAACATAAAGTGCTTTCTTCGGAGACTCATGGGGATGGACTTGTTTGAACAGGTCCCACTGTTTGCTAGGGAAAGCCTTTGCTCTTTGTGCAAACCCGAAGGTTCTTCCTGCAATACAATAACAGAGGTCACAGATTGAATAATAATAATGTTAAGGGCATTTTAATTAATTTGCAAAAAAGAGAAAACAATGAATTTAGACCCCTGTGTGGTCAAGACTTTATCAGAGATAATGGCATGTGTAGGCTTCTCTGTGCCCTTTCTCTGTCAGGATTATCATCTTCCGCACGCATGAGGTTCTCTTCATTCACGTTCTCAGTGTTCACTATAGGTCTTCACTAAGCTCTGAGTGTTTGCAGAAGAAACTATTGATAAGATCGAAGATTTTCTGCCCGTGCCATCTCCTGCTGAATGCTCTCCTAGCAGGTCAGGCAAATGGCAATAGCCTGCAACGCATTTTCAGAGCCACTACAACCAGATTGAAATTTGTTCACTGCCATACACTTATAATATTCTCATACAATCGTTTTCCTTCAGTTCAAGTAATTAGCGGATTTGCTGGTGTCCAACCTTGTGACTTGGCAACCAAAGGACAGCATAGTCGCAGAACCTACTAGGTTGTATTTTGCGTTCATGCCTCAGACTCGCGACTCAGTGACTGGTTGCAATGAGCCATGGGTCGCACTCTTTATTGCTGCACAAAACTTCATGCAACAGCGACACAAACCGTGTGTAATGCTTATGGCACCCTCGCGCATTTCAACACAGGCTCCTTTTGTCATCTGCGTCTTCACTCTCCCCCTCCAAGTGCGCTGGCTGCCAATGGATGCAAAACACCTTAGATCGAGAATTGTTAATCGTCGCTCCTGTATAAGTTTGAGAGCTTCAATCACTGATCAGCTCACTATCATGTTCTGCCTGGTAATGGTCCATGAGTTTCATGATCACACTCTATTGGATAGAATATGCTTTTTGTCTTCGTTTAGCTACAGGTCAAGAGACAACCTTTAGCACGGCTTCTTTCCTTGAATTGTTTTGTGCATCCTGTGCGGCAGCTCATCCATAATTCGGCAGACTGGCGCCTTGCTGCTATCTCTCTGCCAAGTGTCAGAAGATTCATGGGCGTTGTAGACCTTCTTGGACAGGCCTGCATGCATGTCGAATCTGCGGCAGGGTCTACGGTTACTGAATGCAGGACCATGCGCGTTACCTTAGCGCGTCTGATCTGTTATCACATTTGTTTTGCAATGAGCATCCCAGCGTGCAACTTTTCTTCAATTCGTAGCAAATCTCTCCAACGCATGCAATCATCATCAGCATTATTTCTGCTGACAATGGGATTTCGTTTTACCAGCCACTGTAGGCAACTATATGCGAGATGTGGGGAATATCATTATCGCTGGCAGTAACGAAGGCTAACATCGCTGCAATGGCGTTGATGGCCGTATTAATTAAGGAGCTCATGTCGTGAGAAACGCCATGGATCCACGTATTCTGGTAGAACACGGTTTATGACCATGCATACCGCACGACTCTTACTATTATCGCAGCAGCGTTATTATACCTTGCCAGCTGCCACTGTAGGTTTGTTTAAAACATTTTCTCCATGCTTTGAACGTGACATTTGTATATGTATGTTCTCCATGCGTTTACCCATAGATTTAAAACCGAGTTGATGCCTTCATATAATTCGACATTCCCTTTGATTATATCTGCACAATAATGGTTATATCATCACCGTCGCTGTTTTCGTAAATGGTTCTTGTTTCACGTCCATACATACTATTCGGCCATTAATATATATATGTTCCACGTCGAAACAATGTTTGACCGCTTATATATATGCTACAATTGTTTATTACCGGATGGAATACTTCAGTATTGAAAACCTTTAAGCCGATCAAGATATTACGTCCCATGCAAACGTGCCCATGGATTTATGCGCCACGTTTCTACGTTTTGTTGATCGTTCATTTGCCACAAGTTCGAAAACAGCCGACGGACCTTTGCACCCGCTCCACATTTTAAAAAATAAAATCATTTAACCTTGGATTCCAATGCCACGTGTCCATGCGTATCTATGCCATGCAACGTTGGGCTCCATGTTCCCAACGCAAGGTTGACTGTTGTACGTGTATATTGCTTCAACATGCACCGTGGATTGAAAACGCCATCAAACCCTTTTGCTCGAATATCTTAATGCCGAGGAGGTTTGTATTATTTGTAATATTTTGTTACTACACAATAAATCCTGCTATCAAAACCTTTACACTCACTTGTGTAGCTATGATTAACAACCAAGTTATGAAGTTGACCGATAATATGTATATGTGCTCAAGTATTTATCATAAGTCGAAAACCTCCTATCAAACATTTGAGCCCATGCAACGTGTCGTGCACTCCACCCCATGTTCTACATAAGCTTTGATCACTATATCTACCATGGAAATATTGCCCTTACTTGTAATGTTTCTATAGTTCGATCTCACCATCTCGTATGTATTCCTGAAGCTATAAGGTCCTTTATCTCTTTTTCACCTTAGTTTTAATTATAAAACATCGACCATTGCTTTTTTCTCCGATTGTTAGCGCACATGATGACAATTCCCTATGCCAAGGCCACCATAATCATATGAAGTGTATTTGGAAAGGCTCTAGAGCAGAAATCTGCTAATCTAACCACATGGATTGCCCCTTTAATATTAACCCCTTTTTATCTTGTGGTTCTGGAGACTCCCTGTGCATATACATCCATGCACCTGGCTACCAAAAGGTGTATGCATTTAAACATGACCTTTTAGGTTCAATTTGAGGTTTCTCATCTCTTGTGGTCTCGTGTAGACAACTTTAAGAGCAAAGGAGACTTAGGGTTTTAAGGCCTTTTCATTTCTCCACATGTACTCCTTGCAGCATGAATAATTCCAAGGTATGTATCTTAGAATTAACAGATGTTGCCACTCAAAGGTGCATTGTCATATTTGAAACTCTGCCATCGGTTTTCCATACCATATGAGCTTCTCATTATCTAGGGAGATCTTCTGAGTCTGCTTTGTTCACCGGGAGATACCTTAGGCTAGATCAATCGAAGTGGCGAAATATGTTCCTTTGCCTGCGCCCATCGGCATTTAGATGGTATGATGCAGGATCTAGACATTTCCAGACGGAGCGCTTTAAAGCAACTGGCGCACACTAGTGGCGTAGGCTTTTGCATCAGTGACATAGAAGGTTGTTTCTGATCAACATGTATTCCACTATCCTCCTTATAGAAGTACTGGTCACTTGCTCCCGATCTTCCCCTGTTCCGCAACTTTGGCCTCGTCGTTGAGCCCAATTTTATTTCCCTTGATGTCGTGACATGACTGAGGAGTTTGTCACCCGTGGGGTCAACCTGCGTGGGATATTACAACATCACAATTACTCTTCCATAATGATAACCATGATAAACACATGTTCAATAAGCTTAAGAGAAGCATTCAAACAATATACTTAATGACCTACAGCAGGAAGGCTTTTACTCGTCAATACACACAAGGTTCTCGTTCAAACATATGCATGGCAATCTCATTACACATGGTGCGACTGCGGTAAGAATGTTCGAGCGTACGCTAGATGATCCCTCCCACATATGGCGTGATTGCAGTGACAACATCAAGTCATGGTGATGAGACAACTCGTGAGGGGTTAGAGATAGGTCGACGGGATGTTGTTGTCTGCAGGTCAGGTGAAAGACTTTAACGCCTAGGCGAGCAGAGGGGGAACTTGAAATTTTTAAATATACCCAAAATTTTGGGTGGTGTTGTAGCGGCTACAACACCATTGTTATAGGCAAACTCTATCAAGTGAAGATACTCCTCCCATTTCACTGGTTGTTGCATGACATACATTCGCAGCATGTCTTCTAACACTTGGTTCACTCGCTCGGTTTGACCATCTGTTTGCGGGTTGTATGCAGTACTAAAATGTACCTGCATTCCTAATCCTGTAAACAGGGTCTTCCAAAAGGCGGATGTGAACTTTACATCTCTATCCGAGATAATGGTCTTAGGAATGCCATGCAGTCTGAAGATCTCACGCATAAATAAATCTGCTATCTGAACTGTTTTATAGGTGGATTGGACAGGTATGAAATGTGCTGACTTACTCAGTTGATCTACAACTACCATTATTGAATCATTACCTCGCTTTGATTTTGGTAATCCGGTGATAAAGTCCAATGAGATCACCTCCCATTTCCATTCAGGAATAGGTATAGGCTGCATTAATCCAGCCGGATGCCTATGCTCTACCTTCACCTGTTGGCACTCTAAACACTTGTTTAAATAGTTCGCTATATCCTTTCTCATGCCTGGCCAACAGTAGTCTTTTCTTATAGCTGTCAGCATTTTTTGATATCCCGGGTGTCCCGCATAATTGCTCCTATGATATTCATCCAGTATCATGTTTTTCAATTCTACCCTGTTTGGAATGACTATCCTTTGTTTGAAAATTAACAACCCGTCCTGGTTAATGTCATATTCCCCTTGCCCACCTTGTTCTCCAGATGCTTGTGCTTGCTGCCACAAATATTTATACTCAAGATCCTTGTCTGCTTCTTCTCTGATTTGTTCTAAGAATCTGGTCTCAATTTGATTAACATATAATTCATAAATGTTATGCAATTTCCTGCTCAATGCATCTGCAACCTTGTTCTCTTTCCCTTTTACATGATGTAGATCAATATAAAACTCGCTCAAGAAAGCATTCCATCTGGCTTGCCGGGAGTTTAAGTCAGCTTGCTTAAAGTAGCTGGTTAGACTACTATGATCAGTTTTTAATACAAATCTCTTTCCAAGTAAGTAATGTCTCCACACGCGGAGAGCGTGCACAACTGCAGTCAGCTCTAAATCATAGGCTGAGTATCGCTGCTCATGATCCTTCAGTTTGTGGGATTCGTATGCAATTACCTTCCCTTCTTGTGATAACACAGCCCCAACACCTTCCTTACACGCGTCCGTACAAACCTCGAATTCCTTACTCGGATCTGCTACACTTAACACAGGTGCTGTTGTCAATAACTGCTTCAGTCTTTCAAAACTGTCCTGACACTCCTTGGTCCATTTAAAAATTTTCCCCTTCCTTTGCAAAGAGGTAATGGGAAAGGCTATCTTGGAGAATCCTCTTATAAACCGCCGGTAATAGCCAGCAAGACCCATAAAAGACTTTATATCTGCCACACTTTGTGGTACCTTCCATTCCATAATAGTTTTAATTTTCTCCGGGTCCACTGCTATACCTTTTTCAGATATTACATGTCCAAGATACTGTATTTCTCCTTTGAAAAAGTCACATTTACTAAATTTTGCATACAGCTGGTGCTTCCTAAGCATTTCCAGTACCATTCGCAAATGTTCCCTGTGTTCTTCCTCATTCTTAGAATAAATCAGTATGTCATCAATGAAGATTAACACAAAGTTTTCCAAATAAGGGTGGAAGATACTATGCATCAACCTCATAAAAGTGGCTGGTGCATTGGTTAACCCAAAAGGCAATACCACAAACTCATAGTGGCCATACCTTGTGCGAAAAGCAGTTTTGTGTATGTCTTCATCCTTAATTCTAATCTGGTGATAGCCAGATCGCAAGTCAATCTTTGAGAACACAGTAGCTCCTCTAACTTGGTCGAACAGGTCATCAATACGGGGTAGAGGATACCTGTTCTTAACAATCAACTTATTTAACTGGCGGTAATCCATGCACATGCGCATGGTTCCATCCTTCTTTTTAACGAACAGCACTGGTGCCCCCCAAGGTGACACACTGGGTCGTATATACCCCTTATCTAACAATTCTTGAAGCTGCATCTTCAGTTTAGTCAGTTCTGGCACACTCATTCGGTAAGGGGTCCGTGAAACTGGCGAAGCTCCTAGTAGCAATTCGATTGTGAAATCCACATCTCTTTTGGGTGGTAATCCTGGTATTTCTTCAGGAAACACATCCTTAAATTCCTGCACCACAGGTATATTCTCTTGCAAGGCAGCTTTATCCTTAGACTCAGTTAATCTGACTTGTATAGCATACAACCGGCATCCTTTCCTTACACATTTCCCCAGTTGAGAAGCTGTGATTGGGCGCAGGTGTATAGGCTTCCTTATGCCTTGAATTTCTTGGTGGTTACCATTCTGATCTCTGTAATAAACTACTTTTTCCTTACAATCTATGAGAGTCCAATGCTTTTCCAGCCAATCCATTCCTAACAACACATCATAGGATCCCAAAGGTAGAATATTTAAGTCTACTATTAATTGTTGTTCACCGATTTGTAGTGCACACTCTGGTATTTTAGCACTAACTCTTCTTTTAGCTCCTGTAGCTAACTGAACCAACCAGGTCTTCTTAAATTTTTGACTTGTCAACTTACAGGTTTCTACTAATTTAGGGCTTATATAACTTAAACTTGCTCCTGGATCTATCAAAACAAAAACAGTTTGAGATAACAGTTTACCTTCCAGCTCTATCATGGTAGGTTGAAAATCAGCTTGCCGGTCCTCCAGTGCTGCGTTAATTCTGGGTATGCTTCGGGCCACATCTCCCACCATAGAGGCCTCATGTAAATTGGCTATTGTTTCAGTCTTTCCCCGCTTTGGGCAATCTCGATAGTAATGCGCTGCTCCGCAGCCCCAACACTGCAGAGGTGGGCTCTGACTTTGAGGCTGCTCAGGTTTGCTATAAGCCTCAACAGTTTTGTCCTCCCCAGGCCATCTTATCCTCTGATGGTTCCTACCAAATTGCTTATTAATTTAATTCCTGGCGGAGCTTCTGAATTTACTGGTTTTACTTCTGTTAAAACCAGCACTGCTCCTGTTTTCTTTCCTTGATTGCCACCCTTTTCCTTGGTCCATCTTGGTCTTCGCTTGCTGATAACACAGCCTCTCTTTTCTAATGGCCTCATCCATTGTCTTAGGATTTACAAATTCGATACGCTCCTTCATGTGGGAGGGTAAACTGCTCAGGAATCTTTGGACTTTGGCCTTCTCGTCCCTTAAGTATGGTACGTAGCGCAATAATGATGTAAACTTAGCGATGAACTCGTCCATGGTCAACTGTCCTAGCCGCAGATCATGGAATTCTCGAGCCTTTTCACCATAAAAATGCTCCGTCAAGTACTTGCCCTTGAAATACTGTTGAAACTTATCCCATGTCACATCCTGATCCTCTATCCCCCGCACATTCTTCACTTCTTCCCACCATAAGGTGGCCTTATCTTTCAACTGGTAAATGGCTAACCGAGCTTTAAGACCATTGTCATAGTCATACACCTGGAAGTACTTGTTCATGTTAATCAACCAAGCTTCTACCACTTCTTCCTTTTCTCCATCGAAGGTAGGTGGCTTTATCTTTCTGAATTCTCCATGTAATTCCACCCTCTGTCTTTTACCTGCCTTCCGTTCGGTTTTATTTTCAGATTCAGCTTCATGAAAACTCCTGTTTAGATTACTTCGCTGTGACAGAATTCTTTCCTTTCGATTCATATCTTTTTCATCTGTCTGTTGTTCGTTCCCTTCTTGGAATTCTCTACCAGCACTGGGGTTTTCATTCCTGTGATTCTGTTTATCAGAGAGGCTCTTCAATATCCTCTTTTGTTCTTGCATCATTCTTGCATTTTCTCTTCGCACCCTCTCCATTTCTTCCTGCAACTGTTGTACTGTGTGTACTAAAATGCAAGTCTGCTGTTGTTCCTCTTCAATCAGCCTGTTCGATCACTGATGCTATTCTATTCCCAGCTGAACCCACATTTCGGGGTTACCTTCTGGTGGTGGCGGCATTTCTCCGCCACTTCGAGGTGGCGGTTGAGACGGTGTCCGCCTCATTTGTCCTTCCACCTAATTACTGGACTGTGCATGAGTAACATACAGTTTAACGTCAGTTGACCCTAATAGGGCCCAGCATTGTAACGTTGCTCTGATACCACTTGTAACATTCATGTTAAGAAACATAAAACAAATTTACCACATAAAAATAAAATAAAAATTAAGTTCGATGGTTAACAACTATTAACTAAGTCCTAACCCTGCAGAATTCATGACAATTTTATTTGTTTTCAATGGAAAATAAACACAACTTGACACATAACATTTATGACCTGTGTCTTTCCGGATTTCTTTATTTAAGACTACTCTGTACTGCATACGATTTGGTTAATTGTTTCGGTGTGAAGATCTTAACTCCGCTCCATGATATGGTTAGAGTCATTGATTCTGGTTTACTTCGTGTACCCGGCACTTATGTGCTCAGCTGCCACGGCATCACTTATTAAATGAGGTTATGGGTATCCCGCTCATTGGAATGTGGATCTTTTGTGTGATGGTTAATATGCTGTGATTGATTACCTGCAAATGTTCTGGTTGAAAACTCTTGATCCCTGCATCCTCCATCTGGAAAACTCCACGCCCTTGATCTACCCGTGATCCGACGGTGCGCAGACTTCGAGGGTGGAGTAATGACCTTCGAGCCATACTGGCTTCCCGGTTCATTTTTTTGTTTTTCCTCTTTCGACGGAGGTTCTGGAGCTCTCCGGCCCAACTGGAACTTGGCCGAGCATGTCGTTTGGTTCGCTTCTGTAAATGGAAAGTATTCCCTCGCTTCTGCTTATGGTAAATATCCTGCTTTTCTTCCTGTTTTTTTCTGTGCTTTAACAGCTTGTGGGTTATCGATTGAATAATTTTTACAGTGTTGATGTTTATCGAAATTCGTCTCAGGGGTTCCACTGCTTTATCAATGGCGCACCTCGAAAGGATTGTAGCTGTCCAGTTTGCTTCACCCGCTCTCATGAAGGCTGTTGGCAGCCACTTCTGGATTTTTCCTCGCACGGGTTACCCACAAACATCCTCCTCAGGTATTGTATAGAGCATTTACAGTAGCGCATTACTCCTTTTGTTTGTTTTGTCATCTTAACAGAAATATATTTACACGTTCTCCTACTATCTTATGACTACTCTGTTTTGAATGGCAGGTATACTTTCCTTGCTCCCGAAACTTGAAGCTTTGAAATTCCATCTTTGTTTTTCGGCTTGCAAGAAGGGGTTTTAACTCGGCACCCATTCACAGGTACACCTCGTGTCGAAAGTTCAGTCCCTCAGGAAATACTTCAAGGGATTTGTCTTTTCTTCATTCAAAGGAGGGTTTCTACTGGTTAGCCAGACGCTCTAGCGTCTGTGGTCACAGTGGTTTATGTTAATCGATCAAGAGAATCTCAGGATTTACTGCTTAGGGTTTTTGAGCATAACTTGTGTCCCAGGGTTTGAGTCTGTTTTAGTTTATTTAAACTATGGATAAATTCCTACCGAGGAACTAATGAGTCCGCACTCCCGCTGTTAGTTTTTCCGCCTTTGTTTGCTATTAAAACCCTCGACAGAGGAAATGTCTGTCTCGGGAATAGACATCATGGTTTATTTGCTCATACAATTTTTGGTACCGTGACAGTTGGCAAATGGGAGTGTAGGAAATATATATGTAAACTTCTTGTGGTTAGAACAGTTTGATGCAATTTCCTTTCAAGACTGTTAAATGAAATTTTTATGGACTTACCTGAATTTCTCTGTCACGTCATATATACTTATATATATTTCTGTTGAAGTATCTGCTTATAAATCTATGCGTTGTTATTACTCGTTGAATGTAGCCTATTTGGTTGCGTTTTGTTGTTTTTCCATGAATCTTTTGGGTACAGCGTTTGTTTATCCTGTCTTGTATTTCATTTATTTCACAGCTACTACTATACTATGCTTGTTAGTTTCTGCTCCTGGTTCTTCCTTATCACCAGGCAGCGAGGTGGCCGGACCACCTTCTCTGTCCGAGTGTTATCATAGTTAATGGCGACATATCCAGGGGCGGAAAGTCGGACTTTCCTGCCTTACGGGTTAACGTCCCCCCTAATAGTTGCATAGTTCAGAAACAAGATTTAAATCTGTATGACCTTCTTTCTTGGACTGGAACAAAAGTATGAGTTTATTAAATACTACATTTTTCACTGTGCACTATGTTTAAATCTACATTACTTCTGCAATATTTAATCCTTCTCAGTAATATGTGCTCGGTTCCTCTTCTTCTTATTTATTCAAAAGGCAAATTATACTACTTATTTCACAGCAGTATTGTAAAGTAAGAAATTAAATAATGTCTGTCATATTACCACAAATCCTACTTTTTCACAGAAAGACTATTTTACTTACTGTAATTTGATAATACCACTTAGTAATAGAAATGCAGAAATAACATTTGCAGTCAACAAATTACTGTGGTAGTAAACTCATCTGTATTCAAGACAACTGTAGGTGTCTGTTTCCTCCCAACCACGAACTGGGCAAATACATACCACAGTTCTCCCCCGAGCTTCACGCCTGGAAATATTATCCACTGAGATAATTCTGGAGGAGATATTCGGACAATCCGGTCCAACCCTCCAACTCCAGTGGAACAGAACTCTGGGGAGAACTCGGGACAGTCCGATCCAGTCTCCAACCCAGCAGACACTCTGTTCTGGTAATTTCTCTCCAGAAAAACGCAGAGTCCTTTTTTCCTTTTCTGCCACAGAACCCCAAAACTCTCCCGGAATTTCCTCTTTATTCCTGAGTTTCTTTTGGGAAAACTGTGGAACTGTTTTTTTTCTGTTCCAACTAACTCCAGGTCCTGTTTTACTTTTACCATAAATTTTTACTCAAGAAAACTAATTTCTCAGTAAACTTTTATTCCTTATCAAAATTAACTTTGTTCAGAAATTCCAAATAACAGCAGTCATAATTAACTCATAATTAATTAAAAAAAAACTTAACCATTTGTTAGTGGCTAAGAGGGTGGTTACAGAGGAGAGCAAGAGGGAAGAGAGAGAGAGAAAGAGACGGAGGGAGAGAAAGAGGGAAGGAGAAAGAGATAGATATATATGGAGAGACTGCAATAAGACCTGCAAGACATGCAAAGTTATGGTCCAATTAAATGTTTGAAAATTAATTTTTTCAATAATATTGAAAAATAAATAGTTTTTTTCCGAGTTAAACATTATAACTTGCATTTGTCAATACTAGACTTTGGCCTTGCCCTTGGCACGGGTTAATAAGTGTTTTGATTTGATGACCATCCTCATTTATTAACCATTTATATTATATTGATAAGTGTTTTGATGCTTATCATAGATTGATGATCATCCTCATTTATTAACCATTTATATTATATCATTATGTTAGTTATAAAATAATTAGTATTTAAGTTAAACATATATACATTAAAAAAAAAATGAACAAGAGATTTACCCCACCTTACCATGTGGATTGTTAATTTGTAAATATGTTTGGTTACAATACTATGGGCTAATACCATGGGTTATCAATATCTTATACCCAAAAAAACTATAACTCACTTCAGATGACACTTATACATTTTTTTTAATTAATCAATTTAATCAAAAGAGAAAAAATATTATAACTACTTTGGAGACAAATCTCAACTTTGATTTGTGTATATTACTATGAATATTATAGAGGTTAAATCCCTACCACTCACCTAATAATTATTAATACTTAAATTTAAAATTTGGAAAACCTTATTCAAAAATAGATATAAATAACCATGAGAATATTGATATTAATAATTTTTTAAGACTAATAAAAATCATAAAATAGATAGTCAATTCCTACTAGGAAAACTGGTTAGGGATGGGCCTTAGCAGCAAGATGACCCAGGATGGGGTGGAGCTTATGGCTAGTGTGGCACAGGCCACGGGTGACTTTGACAGCTCAAATTTGGGCTTAGATGCACTCCTTAAGCCATGCCCTGAGTGACTCTGATAGCTCGGCAGTGTGGCCCAGGCTGCAGGAGGCTTTGACAGCTTGGCTTTGGGCTTAGATGCGCTCCTTAAGATAGGCCGCAGGTGACTTTGACAGCTCGGCGGTGTGGCCCAGGTTGTGGGTGACTTTGACAGCTCGGCAGTGTGGCCTAGGCCGCGGGTGACTTTGACAGCTCGGCTTAGGGCTTAGATGCGCTCCTCAAGCCACAGGTCAAGCTTGGAGGGGGTAACTTTGATGGCTCAACTTAAGGCTTAAATGCCCTTGGATCGCTGCTCCTCAAGCTACAGGTCAAGCCTAAAAAATCACAGAAAACTTAGCCAACAAAAAGATAGAAAATCAACTCTTTTCTTAAACTTTCATTTTAAAAAATAATTTATGAATAAATTTATAAAAAAAAAATAATTATTAAAAATTCATGTTTTAAAAATAATGTAAAGTGAAAAGAAATGATGTTCATATTCAATTTCTTTAAAAAAAAAATATTTTATATATTTATGAGTTCTAAAAATTTTAATAAAATTGCTTATTTTATTTTTTCAAACATATAATATTACAAAAATATATTTTCTTTTTAATATCAAAATTTTTATAAAATATTTATATTACATATCTATATTATAATATCATAATAAATACAAATAATTATAAGAAATAAACATCTTAATTTAATGCGGATTTCCATATATATTTTATATTATAAGTAACTATTTAAGCATTCCATTAATAGATTAAATTATATAAATATTAATATTTAAAATAAGATTTTTAGAATTATTTCATTTTAAACTAAGTGGATGGATGCAATAAGATGTAATAAAAAGATATATTTTTAGTCACTAATAGAATCAAATTAAACTTAATTTTAATTTTGGTAGTTAATAATTTGTTCATTATTATTTTATTTTAATTATTTCAAAATATATATATATAAAATACTACAAACAAATTAAGATTAAAAAAAAAAAAAAAAATTGTAAAACAATATAATTTAAATTTAATAATATTAAGTTTATCAACATTAATCAGCTATTTAACTTATATAATTATGTTAATTAGTAAAATTTAAAAATTTTCCAAAAATAATATATCTTGAAAACATTATTTTCCTTTATTGCAAATAAAAAAACTCAAACATTAATAGTTCATTAAAGAAACACACTTTTTGAGAACTCCAACCATTATAGATATCTTTGGTGATCTAATAATGGTGATCTAATAAGAGTTGATTTAGGAAAAGTTTTTTTTTTTTTTTCTTTGGGTGGTTTAAATTATATTCAAGAAATTCAACTTTATAAATTATATTTAAGAAATTCCACTTTGATGGTTTAAAGTAGTTGATAGTTTATATTTTTTTTAATATTGGTTTTAGAGTTTTAAGGGTTAGTTAATGGGAAGTTATGAGAGCAATTTTCTTTGATTTGATTGGGTTAGACTTTGTTAATAATCACGGCAAACATTTCCTTAAAAAAGATATAATATTGATTTTTTTTAATAATATATATTTTAATAATTGTATTTTTGAAAATGTTATCAAAATAATATGAATTTAAGATAGTAAATTGAGATTATTTTGGATAATTAGATAAAATGGTATTATCTCCATCACTCAAAATCAATTTCTAAAAAATAATATAGTAAAGATAAATATTATTGTAATAACAACATTAAAAATATTAATATATTAACTCTCAATTTCAATAAAGTGAAATAAGTTTTTTTTACAAATATATATATGTGAGAGAAATAAATAATATTGAAAATTACTCTTTAATTTTCTAACTCAAATAACTTGATTTAATTTGCATAACTCTGATGCATCAAATTTGAAAACTATCAAATAACTTACAAGTAACTTGATTTTATATAATGTATATATGTCATAATTTCTGTAAATGGAAATACACATATCTTCAAACAGAATATAAAATTGTTAAATTTTAATTAAAAAAACAAATGACTTGACTTTAGTGGTTCATCTGATTTTATTGAGAAAGACTTCATGAATGCTCTAATAGCTTAAAATAAGAGATGTCTAAGGAGGCAACAGAATAAGAATTGTCTACGAATTTATATATGTCATCATTTCTGGAAATGGAAATACACATACCTTCCAACAGAATATAAAATTGTCAAATTTTAACTAAAAAAACAAATGTCTTCACTTCAGTGGCCCATCTGATTTTATAGAGAAGCAAGCGTACGCTTAAGAAATGTTCCAGCGGCTTAAAATAGATGCATATTCACACGTTTAACACGCAAGAGCACTCCCCCGTGTATTCACAACTGTCACATGTACCGCATCAATCCACACGGTTTCAGGGAACACAGGTATACAGTCTACTACTTCGAATTTAAATATAATATATTTTATAATTATTAACCAATTTAAATAAAAAATTTAATTAAATTGAAATTATTCATTTTTATAAATATAAGTAACATCTTTATTCGTATTAATCTATTTCATAACTAATTTTAATTTATTTCCCTAAATAAAGATTTTGAGAACCTATGTGCATGAGAACATATATACTGGTATATTCCTTACTATTTAATATAACGAGTGTTTTTCGTCCGAAGAAGAACCGAGAATTTTTTTTAAATTAAATTTTTCTTTTTTTTTTTCACACCATTCTTTAGTTCAAAAAACTTATATAATTTCTATCTAATTTTTAAAATAATTATATACATAAAACAAAATAATTTTAAACACTGCTTTATGATTATAAAAATATGAATCAAAGTTCAGTGAAAGAGCAACGCTCAATGTTGGGTCAAATATATATATTTCTTAATAAATGAATTTAAAAATATTTCTTTTATTAATTGTAAATAAACCGTCAATATTTATTATTTTTTAAATAATTATATATATATATTTTTAACTTAACAAAATTAAATAATTATATACATAGAGCAAAATAATTTTAAACACTGCTTTATGATTATAAAAAATTGAATTAAAGTTCATTGAAAGAGCAACGCTCAATGTTGAGTCTAATATATATATACATATTTTAATAAATGAATTTAAAAATATTTCTTTTATTAATTATAAATAAACGGTCAATATTTATTATTTTTAAATAATTATATATATGTGTAATAATTTTCGGTGTAACAATTACCATAACATTAATAATAATAGTATTGGTATTATTAACGGTAATAATAGTAATAATATGATTAATAGGAACCATAACATTAATAATCATAGTATTGAGATTATTAACACTAATAACATTAATAATAGCAATAATAATAACATTATTAGTGGAAATAATATTATCAATAACATTAATACCAATTCTCCTTTAAAGAGGACTGTTATCAATCTTTCTCATTTTTCCTTTGATCGTCATGTCTATAGTTTATTGGAGAGGGGCCTTAATTTTTCTCTTGCTCCTAAAAAAATACCTATTCATGACATCATTTGTGATATAGAATACGGGATTAGAGATTTGCCTGATGCTACTAAAGACATCATTAGGCAAGACTGCTCTGTGATCCTTAGGAAAGCTAAGCCCCCTAAGAGCAACATTAGCAAACATGAGTTTGAAGCTCTTAAATCCTTAAACAATAACCAGGACATTGTCATTCTTAAGGCTGATAAGGGAGGTGCTGCGGTTATTTTAAACAAGGATGATTATCGAAATAAGATGTTGGATCACCTTCAAAATAGCGGTAGCTACAAGAAGCTTGACGAAAATCCCCTTAAAAAAGTGTCCAAAGCTGTTGCTTTGCGATAAAATCAAGTAGCACTGTTGGCTTCCTTAGTAAAAAGCTTATTGAAAGTAAATTCCTCACCCCGAGGATTTATGGTCTTCCTAAGATTCATAAGGAAGGGGTTCCCCTTCGCCCCATTATCAACACCATAGGTGGTTCGACTTATCTTCTCGCTAAATTTTTAGCTAGTAAGTTGAAGCCCCTTGTAGGTCGCACCGACTCCTTTGTCAAAGATTCTTCCTCCTTCATTAATGAATTGAAAGTCATTAAGTTGGATCCAGATTATAGGTTTGTGAGTTTTGATATTGTATCATTATATACTTGCATTCCCATTAAGGAAGCCATTGATGTCATCTCTCGTATCACGGATCCTGATACTGCTCATCTCGTGGAGATTTGTCTTACCTCGACCTTCTTTAGTTTCGAGGGTGTATTCTTTGAACAGACATGTGGTGTGGCCATGGGTTCCCCCCTTTCCCCTGTTGTTGCTAATCTTTTCATGGAACACTTTGAATCGAAAGCCCTTTTCTCCTCCCTTTTTCAACCAAAGCTTTGGAAAAGGTTTTTTGATGACACCTGTGTGTTGTGGCCCCATGGTAAAGAGAAATTGGACCTTTTCTTCCAGCATCTTAATGATCAATCTGACTTCATTAAGTTTACCATGGAATTCGAAGTTGATGGTAGCCTGCCCTTTCTGGCTGTCCTTCTTTCGAGAAATGATGATGGTTCCTTCTCTCATCAAGTTTTTAGAAAGAAGACGCATACTGAACAGTATTTACATGCTAGTTCTCATCATTTCCCGGCTCAAAAGCTTGGGGTTCTCAGTACCCTAGTCACCAGAGCCTTTAGAATCTCAGATGCAAACCACTTTGAAGGTGAAAAATCGCATCTCCTTAATGTCTTCTGTAAGAACGGTTATAGCAGGGCTCAATGTCTTAAAGCTTTTCAAAAAGCTAAGAAAGGTCCTAAGGTTAAGAAAGATCCTTGCGATCGATTATCTGGATTTCACCTTCCATTTATTCAAGGTACCACTGATAAAATCGCAAGGATCTTGAAGAAACATAATGTCTCTTCAACTTTCAAGCCTCTCCGCACTATCTGTAGTTCCCTTAGGTCAGTTAAAGACCCGATTTGCCCGATGGATGGTAAGGGTGTTTATTTGATTCCGTGTTCCTGTGGGACACCTTACATTGGTGAAACTGGTCGATCAATTAACCAAAGAATTCATGAGCATGTCGTTGACCTTAGACATGGTAGATCTCGGTTCTCTTCCTTGGCAGAGCATGCCGAAAAAACAAATCACCATATTTGTATTGAAGATAATAAGGTTATTGCAACAATTGACCACTTCCACCACCGAAAGTTAAGGGAAGCCTTGGAAATAGAAAAGAGGTCGGTTAACCTTAATAGAGATGATGGGTGGAATGTTAGCAGATGCTGGATTCCTGCCCTTCACTCTTAGTTAGTTAGTTAGTTTTGCTCCCTCGGGTTGTTCTTTCTTCTCTCGTTCATGATTCCTCTCTCCTGATGTGCTCCTTTTATTTTATTAATTTGGTTTTGATTAGTATTTTTGTTTTGTTTTTACTTTATTACATATATATATATATATATATATATATATATATATATATATAATTTTATTTTATTTATTTATTTATTTTATTTTTATTTTTTATTTTTAAATAATCGTGAAACTTACCTCTTTAGTAATCTTAAATTAATTGATTAATTGAGTATTATTATTATTATTACTTATTTATTTATTTGATTTTATTTGATTTTATATTTTATTTTTATTTATATAGAATTTATAATAAAAATATAATTAAATATAAGAGAATTAAAATTAAAAATTAAAATATTTTTTGCTTATTCTAGTCAAACTAGCCGTTTTTCCAACGGCTAGTTGTAGCTGTCCTAATCTATTTAAACTATTTTCCTGATCAGATTTCTCATCTTGTCTTGATGATGAACCACACTTGCTGCTTCGAAACGCGTCGACAAAAATTTCTTTTATGTGATTTTCACCGAAAATTATTACACACATTTTATGGATCACAGAAGCCAAATTCCTAATAATTATATATATATATATATATATATATAACTTAACAAAATTATAGAAATTTTATTTTATTTTTTATTTTTTAATATAAAAATAAAGTTTAAAAAGTATTTTTTTTTTTTTTTTTTGTAAGTAAGTAGTATCATTATATTATGATATGAACAGAGGTTACAGCTTTGGTGCGCGAAGACTTGTGGCTTTGATAGCAGATAGGCCTGCTTCGCCTCGACCTTTCAAAGGACTGAGTTTTTACATAGCTGAGCGGTAGCTTGAACATTGACCATCTTAGTCCTTAAAACAAAACTGCAGGGCTGCCACGCAGGGACACCCTTTGATTGCAAAACTAGACCAAAATATTGTTGTAGGCCATGGAGGCCTTTTACAAGCCGAGAATGGACTATAAAAAGACTGTGAAGAAACATAGGACACGAAACAGAGATTAACCAGTTGACAGAAAAACATAGGGAAAGCTGAGCCATTAGATAGTTGGGTTAGAAGCACCCGAGTGACCTCCTTCAACCGAAGTGACACCATCGCCGCCTGTGGTTGGAGCCCGTGGCTTGAACCGTCTGATCACGGTGGCCTGCACATCGTCCGAAGGAAGCTCGATGGAGACATGGTGAACGTGGCGGAGATAGATTTCAAAGCGGCGGACGAACTTTTCCAGGGCTGTGCCATGTTGTTTTAATTCCGCAGTTAGCGAGTTAAATGCAATCTCCAGTTTGTCGAGGCGGGCAGTGTTTTGAGCCGACGCCATAGAAGTCGCCGCAAACGTTTCCTTTACTGCTGCCCCTTGCATGGCTATGGCCTTGGCCAACATCGTTTTCACTTGCCAAGCGACGACTTGTGTTTGCAGAAATTGGATCTGACGTGTGGATGGAGTTCCGGGGTCCACGAGCCAATCAACTTCTTCACTGATGTTGGTGTCGTCCGTGTGTGTTCGAGCCAGTTCTACTTCTTCCTCCAGCACCTCGATAGTCTGCTTGCCGCGTTTGGAGACCGAAGCCTCATAACAGTCCATGGCCCTTTTGAGGGCTTGTGAGGCTTTGATGCTTCTTGGATTCATTTCCGCCATGGCCCTTGAGGCTGTTCTTGCACCTATCACTTTGTGTAAGCTGAAAACTAGATTAGAAGAGGAGCCTGCAGATTGAAAATCAAACGCAGGAATGATACAGAAAGGTTGCGGGGATGAGCTAATAAAGAGAATGGAGAAGGGTTGAAGCGTGCTTCGGGGAGGCCATTTAAGGCCATAATTGAGGGCAAGTTGCCTAAACATACAGCCGCCAAGGCTGGGTGAATGATCGGAGTTGTCCGTTCTGCCATGTAATCCTTCACACGCTGTTATCCTGTGCTTTAAGCGCTTGGTGGAGCTTTTTCCTCTGCCATAATTCCTTCCCATTAAGGGCGGCTGATTCCGATGGCTTCTCATTAACCTCTCCTGCGTGTGCCGCTCAATTGGCGCAATCATCATACCGTTAAGCCTGATTTTCTGATGACGACTGGCCTGCCGTCCGTCCTACGGAATCACCTGCATTCAAGTCCTTCCTTGATATTGCGCTGCATTGATCCCGAAGCTTATCATCCATGAGCTCATGCCAACACGTGTCCCCGGCAAGAGTCGGGTTGTCAACCGCGTAGTTAGCAATGTGGTCCGCAAGCGAGTTTGCTTGCCTTCGCACGGATTGCAAGATTATTCCGCTGAGAGAAGGCAAATGCTGTGCTATCCTGTCTGTGACCGCGGCTAACCTCCAATGCTTGATTGCTTTGGCGGGTTGCGTCCCATGTTGGATTCTCTTAACTGTAGTAATGGCCACCTGAGAGTCGCCTTCCACGATAGCTTTCCTTTTGCCCAGCTGAACTAAGAGTCGGAGACCCTGTTCTAGAGCTGTGAATTCGGCGTAGTTGTTTGTGGTTTCTCCCAGATTTTTGCTGAGGATATGAATGATGCTTCCATTTTCATCACGTAGAACCCCACCTGCCCCAGCTGGGCCAGGGTTTCCCTTTGCTGCACCGTCGAAGTTCAGCTTGCAGAAACCATGGGGTGGTCGCTGCCAGATAACAGGAGGAGGAATTGGTCGGAGAGCCGTTTTCGTCAGGAGATGTTCCACTGAATCGATGAGCCCGAAGATGCCCAGGATTCTTCTGTCATTGGGAGAGATTGTTTCAACCTTTTCCTCTATGCACCAGGTACGAGTTGTTTCCGTGAGCCCTTGCATGATGATTATTTTTAAATCATCAAGTTGCCGAATGCCTTGCTTTTGGAAAATGCGGTTATTCCTTTCCTTCCATACATTCCATATAAGAAAACCAGAACTGTTCTTCCACAGTGAATTAACCATTACGCTGTTGGAGTATTGTGTTCGCCAATTGGTTATGGTCTCTTGAATTGAATTGTGTTGTCTGTCTGACTGCCGGAAAATATCTTGAAGCCATTCCCAAAGTTTGTTGGTCCAGTCACAGCTGTTGAAGATATGGTTGGTAGTTTCCTCCTGCTGCTCACATAATGGGCAGCGGGAGGGTCCTATAAACCCTCTTTTGGTTAGATTTTCCCATGTCAGGACTTTCTTGTTTTGCATGAGCCACAGGAACAGTTTAATTTTGGGCCATAGAATCCCGGCCCAGACATTTTCATACCAAGCTACCTTGTCCTGCTCCTCCCTGTTATCCAAGTAATGCCTGGCTTCTTTTAGGTTGAAGGAGCCGCCAGCCAACATGCCCCAGCGGAGTTTTTCTGGACCGTGCATTTCTCTGAGAACTCTTTTGCTGAGAGTGTCATTGAGGGCGTTGTTTAAATTCTGCAGAAGTTCCTCCGGGGGAGGGGGAGTCAGTTGCCAGCTCCTCCATTGCTGCAGTTCACTGCTTTGCTCCCAGTAGCGATGGACTTTTATTTTTCCTTTTTCCTGATACCATTGCTGCAAAGGATGAAAATTAGGGCTTTCCAGAATCGGGAGTTGTTGCCAAGCATCTTCCCAGAAGAGAGTTGACTGCCCGTTTCTTATTTCCCAGAAGCAATGATTCTGAATTATATGTCGATTGGCTCGAGCTAAGTTCCAAATGGGGGAGCCCATCGGGATCTCGGGGATTCTGATAAGCTCTTCGTGCTGCCAATGAGCTGCATATTTGGCCTTCCACATTTTTGCCCACGGAGTATGCGGCTCTGTTAACCATCTCCACCATAGCTTGGCCCCATTGGCCTTATTGATAGTTCCAGGATCCTGCAGACCAATCCCTCCGAAGGTTTTGGGTCTGCATAGTTCATCCCAAGCCACCAAAGCCCATTTTTGCTTGCCAGTGTTGCCCGACCACAGGAAATTTCGTTGGATGGTTCTAATTTTCTGAAGGATTCCTTGCGGTGCTGGGAGAATCGAAAGCATGTAGTGAGGAATTGCTTGAAGAACCGCTTTGGTCATTACCAAATGCCCTGCCAGATTGAGGACTCTGTTGGTCCAGTGGTTGCATTTGTCAGCAAGCTTGTTTGTCAGAGTTTCCCAATGAGACTTATGCCATGGCTTGTCAGTGAGGGGAATCCCTAAATACTTGGAAGGAAGAGAGCTTCGCTTGAAACCGAGGATTGCAGTTAAATGTCTTTGAACCGCCAGATGGGTATTAAAAAAGAAGATCATGGATTTGTCAAAGTTGAAATCCATTCCAGAAGCCTGACTGAACAAGGTGAGAATTTTCTTAAAGCCTCTTGCTTCTTTTACAGTGGGCGTGCCATGCAACATAGTGTCATCCACGAACTGCTGGTGCGTTGTGGCCGGAAAATTGGTTAATGGCTGCAAACCCTTTATCAGATTGTTCTCCTGAGCAGATTTAATGAGACGGCTGAACCCTTCCATAAGAGTAACAAAAAGGAAAGGAGAGATTGGGTCTCCCTGCCTGATAACCCTGGTTGGGTAGAAAGGTTGAGAGGGGGCTCCATTGATTAGAATTGAATGGTTAGGCGTTTTGATCAGAGCTGAGATCCAAGTTATCCATCTAGTGCTGAAGCCAAAAGCTTTGAGGACAGCCTCGAGATAGGCCCAACTCACTTTATCATATGCTTTTGAGAGGTCCAATTGGATTATCATGCCAGCCTTTCTTAGTGTCTTTAGAGTATGAATCATTTCATGGGCTAACAGAACGTTATCCATGATCTGTCGACCCTCCACGTACCCTGATTGTTCTTCTGAAATGATTTGAGGTAGGATGGGTTTAAGTCTATTAGCCATGACTTTCGAAATAATCTTATAAACCACATTGCAGAGGGCAATGGGCCTAAATTTGGACGGAGTGCAGGCATCTTTTTCCTTGGGGATCAAAGCAATGAAAGTGGAGTTTAGTGACTTTAAGATGGAAGAAGATAGTCTTGAATCTTCCACTACTTCCCAAATGTCTTCTTTCACAATGTCCCAGCATGCTTTGAAGAAATCCACTGTAAATCCATCAGGTCCTGGAGCCTTCCCGTTGGCCATCTCTTTGACCGCTACCTCCACCTCCTGGAGAGAAACTGGTCGTTCCAGGGCACTGTTTTTCTCATCGGTGATGATTTTGGGTATCGTTGAGGTAACCCTGGCGATGGCCTCCCTTCGATTGCATTCTGGTTCAGTGGCAATGGAAATAAAATGTCTGCGAAGTTGATTGGTGATGTCCTGGTGTGAGCTGAGAATCTCTCCATGCTCTCCTTGTAATCTAGTGATTCTATTGCTGCATCTATAGTCAATAGCAGACCTGTGGAAGAACTTAGTGTTTCTTTCTCCCTCCTTCAGCCATTGATTGCACGACTTTTGCTTCCATAATATTTCTTCCTGCTCGCACCTTTCATTCCATTTCTTCATGAGATGCTTTTCCTTCTCGATGGATTCCTGTGATGTATTTCCTTGAATCCATTCATTGTGGATTTCCTCCAATTGCTGCTCCAGATGGCGTTTGTCTGCAAAGATGTCTCCAAAGACCTCTCGATTCCAGGTTTTCAGTTGTGCTTTGATATACTTGAGCCTTGCTTGTAAGTTGAACATTTTTTTTCCCTTTACAGGCAGAGGAGTCTTCCACCAAGTTTTGATTCGGCTGAAGAAGTCTTTATGGGTAAGCCAAAATCTTTCAAAGCGAAAAGGCCTGTTTTTGGCGGTGCCTGAAATCGACATTTGCAGAGAGATGGGCCAATGGTCTGATCCCCTGGAAGGAAGGATTTCAGAGCTTATAATGTTCCCTTCAAGGAGAAGGCTTTCGGAGACTAGAAAGCGATCCAATCGGGAAGCTATTAGCCTGTCTCCGCCTTGTCTATTGGTCCAAGTGAACATACCATTGCTAGGCTTTATGTCTACCAGGCTTAGGTCATGGATAAAGGCATTAAAAGCTCGGGCATCATTGCTGAGAGCCCTGGTGCCTCCTTTCTTTTCCTCGAGTGAGGTTATCATGTTGAAATCCCCACCATATACGGCCTGAGAGGTGTTGTGCCTGTGATACAGGCTGGTTAATTGACGGAGCAGCAGTAATTTGTCCTCCAGATGTTGGGGGCTGTAGATATTGACAAATAAGAAGGAACCTCTTTCTCCGATAATTTGCATTTGCAGGGCTAGGAAGTGCTTTGAAGCTTCCGCATTCATGAGATGGTAGACATTTGGGTTCCAGAGGATGGCTAAGCCTCCGCTCATTCCTGTTCCTTCCACTGCCAGATGCTCGAGATGTCTGCTTAGACGTTTAGTTAGCTCATCCTGCTTCTGAATAGTACATTTGGTTTCCTGAAGGAAGACCATATCCGGTTTTTCTTGTGTTATTTTCTTTTTCAGGAGCCTCTGTTTCCTGAGGCTTCCCAATCCTCTTGCATTCCATGAGAGGACTTTCATAGTTAACTGGGATTAGGATAAGAAGGAGAAAGCCTCAAGGGCTTTCATTTTTCCCGAGTTTATCAGCAGCTGACCTAATTCGAGGAGAGCATCCTTGTCTGATCTTCTTCCTCGTTTCTTTTTGTATTGGCTGCTAGCTTGCGTATGGTGTAGGGTTTGTGATTTGATGCCCAAGCTCTTGGTAGCACCACGACCCCGCTTCACACCTTTTGATATTGCATCCTATCTGGCTAAGAATAGATGGTTGATTCTGTTGATTTCTTCTTCTGGTACTTTGTCTATCCCTTTTTGTTTCCATTGTTCCACTATTGAGTTAAGATCTAGCCCTTCTTTTTCCAAAATCTCATCCAATTCTAGGTCTTCCGTGCCCTGTTCGCTAAGGACCATGTCCTCATCTCCTTCTTGGTTCTTGTCTTCTGAGTTTGTTGCATTGAGATCCCCCGAATTGAGGGTGTCTTTAGTCTGATCGTTTGTTTTCGTTAATGCCTGAGCTGCTGGATTTGGATCTGCCTTATTCTTTTGAGAATCTTCACCCAGTATTTCAAAAGGATTTGTAGTGCCGGTGTTTGGATCTGTTGTTTTAGGATGATTTCTGCGATTGGCTCTGTGCCTTCCTGTGGGCCGAATGAATCCATCCGAGGACGAAGAGGGTTTCCCTTTGGGGAGTTCCTCCGTTTTGCTTTGAGGGCATTCTCTGATTAGATGCCCATGCTCATGGCATTTACAGCATCTGAAAGGTATTTGCTCATAGTCTATAGTTTGAAAGTAGGTTTCATCTCTGTAGTCTAACCAAAGCCCTTCGTGCAGAGGTCCAGAAACATCCATTTCAACACAGATGCGAGCATAAGTTGTGTACCTTTTTTGAAGAGTGGCTTCAGAAGCCCAGACAAAGGTGCCCAGAGTGTTGCCGATTTGTTCCAGCGCTGCTGGTCTCCAATAGTCAATTGGAAAGGAGAAGAGTCTGATCCAGACTGGTACTTGAGTGAAGGTCTCCTGCTCGGGTGCGAAGTTAGGTTTCCATGGCCGCATATAGAGGCCCGCAGAAGCATAGAAGTAGGGGCCTCCTTCAAAGATCCGGTCCTTGTCGTCCAAATTGGTAAACACCATCGTGAAAAAGCCCTTGGCTCCTAGGTGAAGTTGTACATCCCCTCGCGGTTTCCATACTTGCTTGATCCATTGACAGAGAGCTTTTTCACTGGGCCAGAACCCCATGAATTTGCATATTACCGCGTAGATTGACATGTGATCCCGGTATTCTTGTAGATCCGGGTCAGTGATGTTTACCCTAAGGCTATCAAGAGCCTTTGGTTTGCATCGCCCTTGCAATTTTGGTTGTGCTCCGTTTCCTTCAGAATTTTCAGATCGACCAAGATGAGCATTTTGGTCGGCATTATCACTCAGATCTGCAGCTTTTCCTCGCGGATCTGCCTCTTGCGAGGGTTGATCGAAACGGATTCCTTCTTTGCTGGTAGATCCCTTCACCATTTCTTCCGTGAGGCGATCTGAGAGTATCTCAGTGTGGCCGGCGTGATTGCGAGTTGCTGAGGAGCTCGGGATCTTCGAACCCTCGGCCATCGTCTTGCCTTTGTCTATAATTACTTGTTTGAAAGTGGGGGCTCCAGGGGCCCCCGGCCGTCCCATCTTCTGCGCCAGCTTCAGACCTTGTTGCCGCAGATCTTGGAGGCGCTCTCGGCTTTTTGCCAGCGTTATGGCCTTGGATCAGAGATCGATCCTCAAAACCCTAGATCTTTCGCATCAGATTAGCTGCAGAGCTCCTAAAAAAGTATTTTGTTTTTTGAGTGGAAAAATCATATTAAAAATTGATTTATTTGTCTCTGATCAAAGTGAGAGTGGACATAATCAACGATTTGGGGATTTGAATAATGGACGGATTGTTTGACACTAAAGAGGGGCGGTGGTAAGACCACATGCAATAGTGGTATGGTGGAGCTTGATATAGTGGCAGGAGGGGACGAGCATTTCTTTGTCTGGCTTTCTTGCATTGGCAATTATTCGAGTTTCTCTATCAAGCGGGAGCAAAACGAAGGGTCGTCCGTGGAGAAGGAGTTGTTGGGCGCTTCTGAGCCTCATGGTGCACAAGGCTGGGTATGTTATTTCTCCTAATTTCTCCCTAGGTCTGGTGATAGGTAGTTTCAGTTATGATTGTAAATGGTTCATGGGATGGCTGAATCTGGCTGGAAATGAATGAAGTCTGTGGGAGAGTTTAGGGAACATAGTCATGTTTTTAAATTTGGAAATTTCTATTCCTGTTTCTGTCAAATTTGGAATAATGTTATCCCAAATGGGCATGGTCTCTTGTGTCAATGGGAGTCGGGGTAGGAGTAGAGTTTTCTCTGTCGGTTGGGGTTGGGAAGGATCCGAATCTTGGTGGACGGTTCATTTTTGCGAAGCCATTATAAATGGCGGGTTTTTTGTTATGGTGTCTAGGAACCAAGTTTGTTAAGGGTGTCAATTTATATGTGTTTGATTTGTGAAAATCCTCAATCTACTGAGGACCACATCAATGAGGTTAAGGTGAAAATTCAAAGTGATTGGAGCAGTGTAGGCCTCAATGGCCTTCTGGTTCACATGGTGACTTCCAGAAATGAGAAACAAAGAAGTGGTTCCACTGTTAAACATCGGACGGTATGGTTGTGGTGTAAATTGCTTCCTGAATGTTCTGTCGCACCCCCTTCAAGATGCTCTATCAGGTGGTGTGAGCAGAGTCCTTACAATACAACAGGCAGGGGTGGCACCAGTGTTCCGATGGAAAGTGGGACTTTGGCTTGGCTCAGGATTTTGACTGGGGTTCTGGACCGGCTCAGCAACACGGCAAAGGACATTGGTTGGGTCGACATAGTGAGGGGAAAAAAATACGGGGCAAGAAGTGACACTGCTAGCCAACGCAGCAACAACATATATAGGAAAAAGAAGGCCAATTCCAAGGCCTCTTGCAGCTATTCGAAAAAGGGTGGTTGGCGCACTGATGCACAACGACTGTAGGAGGCTATGCAGGCTTATGATGCTGGCACACCGGCGGAGGTGAAGCATCTGATAAAAACGTGGGAGGCAGACCTGAACCGTCGTGCAGTGGAGGAGGTTAAGGTGGAGGCCTGGCAAGATCTTATCTCAAATTCGAGCAACACTCAAGGATGCCCGACTTAGTACAAGCACACGGTGCATCTGTACTGGATGATGAAGAGCTTGGTGGGCTGAGCTATAATGTATCATATGGGGCAGGTCAGGGAACCAAACTCGCGACTTCGGGAAATTAAAAAAGAGTTGCAGTTGATCCAGGTTCAGATTCAACATCAAAACAAACACCTTGGTTTCATAGAGGGGCATGTTCAGTACTTATCCAATTCAGAGCTACCAGGGTTAGGTGCTCATGACCCGACGCTAGTGGAGTCTTCAGATAAAATGGTGTCTTTATGCTTACAATTTTTGAAATTTTGTTAATTTTTGTTAAATTGTATATGTCCATTATTATAGTATATGACAAAAATATAGGAAGAAACTGGTTGTTAGATTTACATGTTTAGAGATCCTTTAAATACAGACTTAAAAACTTACGATTTTGGATGGCCTATAATGTGTTTCAGTGGCCAACAACCTACTTTCCCACAGGGCAGGTTGTTGTCACCGAACGTTCTCTATATGACTGCAGTATGCTTTTAAATTAAATGAATGAATGAAGGAGGTCTTACTCAGCTTACAAAAAAAATAAAATTATTTGATTTATCTATAACTAGCACATATTCACACGCGCGCGCGCACACACACACACACATATAAATTTAATTGTGCATTACTTTAAAATTACATCAAAAATCATAATATTAATGGTTTCAATATTTCTCACGAGAAATTAGATCTATTGACTAATAATTTAAGATAAAGTATATCAAAATAAAGTAATTACGTCGTAAGGTGTTCCCTATGGGAAGAACTTTCCCACTTGATACTCTATCCTGATGTGCACTGTCATATTCAATGTTATACGACTGAAAGTTTTTTCACCATTAGATCCCACTGCTTTAACTATCAACTAAATATTGCAGATCTCACTACTTTAACTACCAATTGAATCTTGATTTGTGCAATGACTCACCTTTTTCATCTATATTATAATCCATGAACATATTGCAAGTAATTTGTTGATATTTCTGTCTTTTTGTTCTCCTCACCATGGTGCTCCTGTAGTTTTTCCCTCTTAAATGTACTCAAGTACCTGTTTGTTCAATTTATAAACATCTTGTGTGCTAATATTTGTTGTCATTTTGGCACATAGTTTGTTGTATAAAGGTCTCGTCTCTGAACGTTCAAATTTTATTTTAGAATTTGTGAACATTTATACAGGGGTCAGAAGTTTTAGCTTAATTGATGACGGTTTGTTAAGCGCATTTCGTGAAAGAGATGTGTCAGCATATGATGCATGTTACGACGAGCCCCCTTAGCCAACGCTGAAACCCTACCAAGAGGGCTAAATTTTCATAACTCAATTAAAAATTTTCACCCACTAAACTAGTATTTATGTACTGTTGCAAATCTGTGTCAAATGAATTAATATTGAATCTCTCCTTCTATTTCTACTCATGAATGCCCTTGTATACTTCAAAACACATCAGTTTTATGAGAAGAACCCCAAGATTTAAAACTGCAAAAACGTATATTGAGTATTTTGTAAGGGCGGAGAAAATCCACACCATGTTAGATGATGAAGGTTGTGAATGGCCTATTGCATGGTGGTACAGTTGTTGTGACAAAGCCTCGAAACAAGGTTGGGATGGAGATGGAGAGGATCTTGAGCAAGAAAAAATTGGGTTCGGGCTTCAATTGAACTATTATTCAAAAAGAAAGTTAACATGAAATCAAATAATGCAATAGGGCTTGAAAGTGTCGAACAACCTGTGTAACGAAGTTATCTTTACTGCAAAATTTTCCCAATTTTTAGAGAGGTTAGTCTCTTTCCCCACTCAATGGTATGAAAGTTTCATCTTTTGTATCCTCAAAAACTTAAATTTTGCATATCTCTAGCAATGATTATTAATGAGCACCCTGCACTGGCATTTGTTTCAGTTTTTGGGAGAATTTTGGATTTTTCAAAATATGTATAACTTTTTGAAAATTTAAGATTGATTTTTCAGAACATGCATGATTTTTTAAATTTGAAATTTATGTTTTAAAATTTTAAATTGTTTTTTAAGTTGATATTAAATTTTTTACATAATTTTTCAAAATATGTGTTTCAATTTATGTTTATCTTTCAAAAAATTATTATTATTATTATTATTATTATTATTTTTAAGTGATTTAAATTTATTAGAAATTGCATCAAACTTGATTAAAATTTTAATTGATAAACCTATAAAAATTCATATATCTTCTTTCTTAGCTTTTGTTGACACCTAATCCTAAGGGTTGGGCGAGGATATTTAATATTGTATATTAAATTATATTAGGAAATAAGGAAGGCCAAGAGTCATTGGGAGATGAATCCCAATAGCCTCACCTCCATGTATAAATACATGCATATTCTTCATCTAATACACATTCTGATTTGCGGAGTTACCTCCTGGTTTGACATGGTATCAAAGCCAGTCCCACTATTGGAATTTTTTGTCTGTGGTGTAACTCCCTCATTTCTGCTAACAGTCTTTTGTTCAGTCAGTTTTATGTCTAGTTTTTGTTGCTCCATTATAATGCTGCCATTCTGAGTTTATATACTGCAATTCTGCATTTTTTAAATTATCTCTGCAATTTCTGCACAGTTTTGAATCATTTTTGCAGCTTTTGAAGATTCTGCAAATCTGCAATTTGCAACTCCTGCAAATACCTGCAATTCTGCAGCTCTTGAAATCCTGCCATTCCTAAAATTTTCTTTTGGCCTCTCAGCCTCCCCTCTGGAATTTTCTACACCTATCCCACTACGCTCCCCCACTCCCATTTCCCACGGCCTTTCGGCCCCCAACATCTACTCTCCCTTACTCCCTCTCGACCTGTGCTCGCACTCACAAATCCCGCCCTCCCCAAACACCCACCCCCTCACACTTCAACTCACGAGCACCCTCCCTACGCCACTACCCTCACCCGCTCCCCTCCTCGGCCATACAACTCCCTCCTGCTTCTATTCACCTGGCCTACTCCCCCTCGGCCTCTACAGCGCACTCCCCAACAGACACCCCGCACCTTGCTACGACTGTAACACCAATCCACGTCCCTTATTTACTCGCCCCCTTATCAATCCACACTCTGCATACTCCCTACGCCTACCCCTCGACTCCACACTCCGTATACTCCCTATGCCTACCCCTCGCAGCACTCATACCCAACTCCCCTCGACTCCACGCTACCCTCATACCCGTCTCCCTACCGCAGACTACACTGCTATGACTCCCCCACGCCTCGACTCCCCGCTCGCTCATACCCGACTCCCTACCCACCTGCAGATCCACTACCCCTATCTCCTACCCCAACCAGCAACCCGCCCGAATCCCTATAATGCACAACAATACTCCTTTTTAATTCCATTCAAATTACAATACGTTGTGTTACACCACCCCCCCTCTGTTGTTTTAATACCATTCATTATACCACTACCCTCATGTGATACCGCTCTCACCACGTTAATACTCCCCCACCCCCCCCCCCCCCCACATATATATTTAATACCACCGCACCCCCATTTTCAATACCACCCACATTCATAATACCGCCCACACATTTTTTCCCAAAACAAAAACAATATATATATATATATATATATATATATATATATATATATATATATATCTATATATATTGCAGAATTGAGTATATTTCCAGAATTGAAGATATTTCTAGCAAAAAAAAATTTCCTCCTCAAAAGAATTTTTTCCAGCAAAGTAATTATTTTTTCCCTTCAGAAGAATGCATTCTCTCATATCTATTGTAGGGGTGGTTCTCTCCGGCAAGGAGAACTATCTTGAATGGTCTCGAAAAATCAAGCACACTCTCATTTTTAATGAGTTGTGGAAAGGAATCTGTGAAGGACAAGAAGGAAATCCACCAGCAAAGCCCACTTCAAACAAGGAGCTCGCCACTTGGGAAAACAAGAACTGCAAGGCCTATGCCTTGATTGCAGCTTCACCATATTTCACCATAAATGAAGAGGTGAGTCGCCATATTTCACCATTTTCAAATGCCTATGAAGCATTGAGCAAGCTAAAAGAACTCTATGACTCACATTCAGAACTAGAAATTGTTCAATTGATGATTAAGTTGTTCAGTCTTGAATTGAAGAATGATGATCCCTTTTCTTTAGCTTTAGAAGTAAGATCTATCATGCATGATATTGACAGCACTGGTGTAAAAATTAACATATCTCTCATAGCATATGTTAAGGCATTATATCTGACTTACTCACATTATCTTGAGTCATTGCAAGCAAGTGGAAACCTTGAGCATATCACCTTTGATTCCCTCGAGAAAAAGTTTGCAGAAAGAGAGAAAGCTTTCGGGAAGATGACAGTCCCTTCGTCTTCTGAAGAGGTTGCACACTTTGCACATGGAGAAAGGAGTCATGCTCCAAATCCTTCCAGAGAAAGAGGTGGCCGAAGAGGAAGAGGAAGAAGAAACTTCAGCGGAAAGGGGGGCAGACAATCTGACAAATCTGATCTTCATTGCACACGTTGTAATAAAGATGGGCATGAAGCATCCACATGCAGGACACCTTGGGAAAAAATTGAGCAATAAAGAAATCAAGACAAAGGTAAAACTAATGACAAAGACAAAGGTAAAGCACCTGAATCCGCTCATTATGTTCTAGCACATTGTAACAATGGAGTAACTGAAGACTTGTTTGATGTTTCATTTACCTCATGGAGAGATGATTGGTTGCTAGATTCAGGAGCAACATGTCACATGACATTTAGAAAATATTTTTTTGAAGAATTTACTGACAAAGTTGATGGAGCAATATATTTCACAGATAAATCCAAACTCAAGCCATCAGGGCTTGGCACAATCAGGCTTAAGTTGCCTGGTCTTCCAGATCATATTCTACATGAGGTTCTATACCTCCCTGAGTTGAGGAGAAACTTGTTGTCCCTGGTCCAAATCTGCCAGCAAGGTCACTCCATTCACTTGTTTGATGGCAAGGCAGAGGTTAGAAAAGCATTAGATCACTCACTTGTCATGGAGGGAATAGAAGAAGGAAGACTCTTGAAGCTGAAAGGTTCATCTGCTCATGCTCAAAACTTTGCATTCAGTTCACATCATGATGAAGGTACATTCCCATCAAGTCTTTTATGGAATGCTAGATTTGGACACTTAAACTATGAAAGCCTTCATTTGTTGAAGAAAAATGGTGTTAATGGACTGCCTATAATTCCTAGGAAACCTAAGGAATGTGATGCTTGTATTCTAGGAAATCATAGCAAACAGCCATTTCATGATTCACACTCCAGAGCACATAGAAAACTTGAGCTTATTCATTCAGATTTATGTGGTCCTATGCCTGTTGCCTCTACAAATGGAAATAAATATATGATGACATTTATTGATGACTACACCAGAATGTGTTGGATTTACTTATTGAAGAACAAGTCTGATGCATTTCAAACATTCAAGAATTTTCATGCATGGATTGAAAATGATGCACAAACTCATATTGGTTCTCTACGTACTGATAATGGAAAAGAATATACTTCAAACTAATTTTAAAATTATCTTCGTCAACATGGGATCAAACATGAAACAACTGTGTCGTATAATCCCCAACAGAATGGTGTAGCTGAAAGAATGAACAGAACTATTTTAAATATGGTTCACTCCATGTTATTTTTCAAGAATGTAAAATTGATGTTTTGGGCTGATGCAGTTCTATGTGTTGTTTACATAAAGAATAGGTGTCCTTCAAGTTCAATTAGAAACAAAACTCCTTTTGAAATGTGGCATGGACACATTCCTTCGGTAAAGCATTTCAGGGTCTTTGGGTCCACCTGTTATGTCTTGATACCAAAGGTACAAAGGAATAAACTTGGTGCTAGAAGTCGAAAATGTATCTTCTTGGGGTACTCCAATACCTCCAAAGGATATTGTCTCTATGATGAAGCCAATAAGAAGTTTATAATAGCAAGAGATGTCATATTCCTTGAATCTTCCAAGAGTGACAAAGTTGTTGAGCGGCAACTTGATCGCCTGGAAAGATTCACACATGCAAAGTCTTTCCAAGAATTTGATAATCAGATTCCACATCTTGAAGGGGGGATTCCTATATTGAATCAAACTGTGGAATCATTTCCTCAAGCACTTTCTCCCCCACATGAAGAAACAACCACGGATGACACATTGAATGATGTGATTGACAGAATTGGGAGATTGAATCTTGAATCAATCCCAACTTAGTCAAATGAGCAGCCTGGGCCATCTCAAAAAGGTCCTCCCAAATGGCTAACAAAGACACTGGAGAATTTTCATCCCGATGAGGTTGGAAAAACAGGAACAAGAAGTTCTACTAAACAAAATGAAGGTGACGTAGATAATTCTGATTCTCCTGTTGATATGGATATTGTTTATAACTGTGAATTGAGTTTTTCTACAGATCATGAACCAACTTCCTTCAAAGAAGCCACTTCCCATGATGAATGGAAGGAAGCGATGAAAAAGGAGTATGATGCCTTGATAAAGAATGGCACTTGGAAGCTGGTTGATTCGCCTTTGGGAACAAAACCAATTGGCTGTAAGTGGGTCTACAAGAACAAGTATAAAGCAGATGGCTCACTTGACAAGCACGAGGCCAGGCTTGTGGCAAAAGGTTTTGCACAAAAAGAAGGAATCGATTATGAAGAAACTTTTGCTCCCACAGCAAAATGGACCACCATCCGGACTCTCTTTTTCCTAGCAGCTCAGAATGGATGGAAAGTCCATCAGATGGATGTAAAAACTGCCTTTTTGAATGGAGATCTAAAGGAGAAAGTTTTTATGTCCCAACCAGAAGGATTTGTTGTAAAGGGCCAAGAACACAAAGTTTGCAAGCTTATAAAATCCTTGTATGGCCTCAAGCAAGAACCATGAGCCTGGTATGAAAAATTAACCGAGCATCTTCTAAAACTTGACTTCAAACATTTTGATCTTGATGATGCAACTTTGTTTGTTAAGAAAGTTGGAAAAACAGTTGTATATCTTGTGGTGTATGTAGATGATCTTTTGATGACAGGGAACAATAAGAGTTATATTGCATCCTTGAAGAAAGGTTTTGAAATGACTGATTTGGGTTATGTTCATTACTATCTGGGTATTGAATTAATTCAACATCCTAAATTTATATTTATTTCTCAAAATAAGTACATTAAAGATCTTTTGAAAAAGTTTGGCATGGATGAATGCAATCCCTTAACCACTCCAATGGAACAAAACTTGAAGCTCACATCCATTGAAGGGAAGGAATTCGAGGATGCAACTAAGTATAGACAGCTTATAGGAAGTCTTATCTACCTAACCACCACTAGACCTGACATTTCATTTGCTGTTGGAATCCCCTCAAGGTTTATGAAAAAACCTTGTGAAGGACATTGGTCTGCTGCAAAAAGAGTGTTAAGGTACTTGAAGGGGACTCAAGACTTTGGACTCAAATATACACAGGTAGGTGACTTCAGCTTGGTCGGATACTCTGATTTAGACTTTGATGGGGACAAAGAAACAGGGGTGTCTACTATAGGGTACACCATGAGTCTTAGATCAGGAGATGTCTCATGGAGATCATGTAAACAGTCAGCTCCAGCAGATTCCACGACCGAGGCATAATATGTGGCAGTAGCTGAAGCAACAAAGGAAATTGTGTGGCTCAGGAAAATCCTAGAAGATTTGTAGATGAAACAAATGTATTCCACACCACTCATGATCGACAACACTTATGCAATAAAGTTGGCCAAGAACCCAAATTTCCATGATCGAACAAAGCACATCAATAAAAAATACCATCTAATTCGACATCATGTTCAGGCCAAAACCATCCATCTACATCATTGTTCCACAAACGATCAAACTGCTGATATCTTCACCAAAGCACTTGGAAGAGAAAAGTTTGAAAAGTTCAGATCAATGCTCTGACTCACCAACATCCCTTCGGATTAAAGGGGGGAATGTTGACACCTAATCCTAAGGGTTGGGTGAGGATATTTAATATTGTATATTAAATTATATTAGGAAATAAGGAAGGCCACGAGTCATTGGGAGATGAATCCCAATAGCCTCACCTCCATGTATAAATACATGCACATTCTTCATCTAATACACATTTTGATTTGCGGAGTTACCTCCTGGTTTGACAGCTTTAAAGATTTTTTTTAATTATCGTTAAAGTATATTTGGGTCAACAAAACATAATTTGCTTTTATTTTTACGTTAATTTACATTTTAATAACCCAAGAATCTCAAGAATTCACAAATAATACACAAACAATGTTATATAAATGTTCCATTTTAATTAATAACGAAGGAATTAATATTTGCTTTTTCTTTAACATCTCCCGGTGGTATTGGTACAAGTTAGGTAGGTTTCATTGTCGAACAAGTTGTGACTGGGGTTTGAACCATATCCATCACGAATGCATACCAAAATGAGTTGTTACTTTGATGAACACATAGGTTTCTATATTTTTTTTCAACATAATAAACTTAGGATGAGATAGAATGCATATGTTTTTTACTTTTGCTAAAATAATTAATTAGTTTGGATGAGACAAAAATAAATACATGATGCGGAATTAGTAGAATAGATTGTATTGATGGTTTAAAGGAATTAATAGAATATATTGTATTGATGGTTTAAAATAGTTTTCGTCCCTCGTCAACCAAAAATACATATTAGAAAAACCAAAATACACTTTGTATGGTCATCTTTTTGGGAAATATTGAATGGGTATCCATCAATTATAATTACGCTGTAAAGCATACTTATTTGAAAGAAACTTTCCTAAATTGCTACGTGTACCATTGTGAGCCCTTAATTTTAATGTTAGACGGTTCAAATCATCTCAACCTTTGGATGGATTACTATTAATCAGTTATAAAATAAAGAAAATTGTTTTACAATTTTTGTCAGCTCTCTCAGAGCAATGATTACATCGGATTTCCAATAAATCAAACCCTCGCCTTCGCGCTCCCTACAGCCTGTAATATCAATGCTTCACCCCAATCTTACCCAGGTACTGGCGTCTTTCTTTTGTAGATCTTTGTAAGGTTTGAAATCCTTCTTTCGTGGATCTTTGCAAGATTTAAAATCTTGAACGACATGTGCTAGACATTTTTTCCCAAAATTTAATGTGGCCATGCAGATGTTGTGCAGATGTTTCTTTTATAACTGCGGCTGCCCATGCTCCTCAAAGCCCAGGTATCGCAATTTTATGCTTCGTCTCAGTTTATATTCTTGAGAATTTATCTGACATGCTCTTTTGTGCAGACATGTGAAGGTGCAGAATTTCATTTGGGTTTGCCATCTCCGCCACAGTGTGGAACACCACCTCCTCAAACATCAACAGCCTCGCCACCTCCGCCCGTTGCTTCGATAGGTACGCTAAAGCTTTTTTATGTTGTAGTGGAAGGATATGTGTATGAAATTGAAATATGAAGGGAATTTGATTTTTTGGTTTTGGGGTCGAATCTCACCCGGGCGACAACTGTTCCTGCAGTTCACAAACTTGGGACACCTTGACAACCTGTCATCATGGTTATTGTTGGGCAACTCTTACTTATCAGCTTTGCGGTGGATATCAATTATTTTCATGTAGCTAGATCGTCAGCAAATTTTGAGTAGAATGTAATTTTTTTCTTAAACAACAGCTAATCAAGAAATAAAAAATCTCACTATTTATTTTAAAAAGATATGATATGTTAACATATAATGGGGGAAATTTTAGAAATTATTATCGTTAGGATTTTGTTAATGTTTAGTTAATATTGCATGTTTTAATTAGGTTGTAGGTCTTATTTTTTTTTTTAATTACGTTGCAGGTCTTATTTTTTAGGAGACTATTTATGTTATTGAAAAATAATGTGTTCTTATATATGTAATGAGATATTGATTTGATGAATGTGTTAGAGAATTTGGGTAACATTTTATTTGAGAATTAAAGATGCTCGCAATTGAAACATGGCATTGGCACTGCCATTGCTACTGCCTGCATCAAACAAAACTGTAAACTAATTTGGAGGAATGTGGTGCGGAGATTACTAGAGCTCTGTTCAATTACAAAGTAGCATTTATAAACATTATTTGCGTACCTAAAACAGAAGCTACAAGATTTTTTGTATTACTTAAGACAAGTGATGTATGAAGCGTAAAATGAAAATTGGTTCATATCGACAAAACATGCGATAAATAAATGCACTGTAACTTTGGCCACATATAAAGAGACGTGTCCTGTTTATTTCATAAGTCACGTCGCTCATTATATGTCGTAACTGTGCCCACATAACACACTAAACCGTTTCATTAACTTGCAGGGCTCTTGGATTTTGTAGACAGCGGTATAGCTTTCTTTATTGATTAGTACAGAGTACTAATCTATCTTAGCTTGCAAGTCACTGTTTGCAAATTATTGTTCTTTATTTTTTGATATCAGAACCAAGGCCTAAGAGTTAGGGTGTGTTGTTTAATTTTAATCATAGGAGATGGGGAACATTGAATTGTTGAACTATTGTGTGTGAAGAAATAGAGGTGGGATTCAAGGTTGTTTCTACTTGTTGTTTTGGTGTGAATGCAAGTACGCCACACTGCTTGGGTTTGAGTCTTGTTCGGACAGTATTGGGAATCCTATTAATGAAGAAGATATATTTGCATGGTTGAGCAAATCAAACTCTATGCAACTCAGTCACCAAGTGCGGTTTGGATATGATATTCTATGCTGGTCATTTGTGACGAACAGAATGTGAAGTGGGAGCTCAAGCTCTATCGAGCCATGGGCAATCCTCCTTTATATTCAAATTAGAAGGCGCATGTCAATGGGAATTATGAATTCGAAGCTCTATGTCTCTCCTCGACTAATTGACATCAACTTTGATTGGAATGGGGTTTAAACCCTACCATCTTGCCCAACAAAATGTACCATTAAAATTCCAAGAGAAGGAAAGAAGGAAAGAACCTCGATTAAGTGTGAGGGGAAAGGAGTTAATTACCAGCAGAACTTAGATTTTACAGTGAGAATAGAGGCATAGTCCAGAATGAGAAGTTAAATCATTTCACATAATGGAATTGTAATTGAATGGAAATTTGTGGAACCATTAAGATGAAGGAGTTGCGGAACCGGGAGGAGCATTGAACAGTGAAGCGTTATCGAGATCAAATACCAGCAATCTTCGCCTTATCAAAAAGGCGGTAAGTTGTTTTGTTGAAAGCGATATCAGTCACTGTGTGACGCGTGGCAAAGAGCAGTTTATAAAAACCACTCTTATCGCGTTTTTTTTTAGCATTAAAGCTTGGAGGAAAAAAAAGTGCGATATTCATTTGTGTCCATTCAATTGTTGGTCGAAGCGCGATGGAACATGGGTCATCAGATCCATTTGATGATTAGTCGAGGTAAGTCACGGTACGTATTGAGGTTGTGGGACCCGAAAGGCTATGTGAATAAATATTAATGCGTATGGGTTATGCAATTGGTTGTAAATTAAAATGTGAATGATGGCCCCAATATATATTATAGAGTGTATGGTTTTATTCATAGAAGCTATGGTGTTATATTGGGTTATGACAAAGTCCAAGGGTGAATTTAAAGTGCACTAGTGTGAGAACTAAGCTTGTAGTTTGGGTCACTTGAACTTGAATCGGATGACTAATATGTTGTGGGGTACAGTCGTTAATATATTGAGGTCTATAACTTTCGAATATTGACTGAGCCCTAAAGTGGGGCCAACTGTAATTTGAATCAGTTAAGTCGAATACATATGAGTGGTTGTAAGATAGTTCCGAAGGTGAATATTATGAATTCCATAGATTCTATAGCTTTGGGGAAAAATGGAAGCATTCTTTAATGAAAGAGGTAATTAAAGGTGACTCAAAACGTAATAAAAAGTATTAAGAACATCTGTAGAGCATGCAATGAGCATAGAACAATTAGAATTACCACAATGATTAGATATTTTTGAGCTTACCAATTGGCTTGGGAAGTTTTGAAAGGCAAAGTCACTGGTATATAGACACCCTAAAACACTGATTTAGAATTGGTAAAAGGGGAAAAGTGGACTGTTGTTCTTGACAGAAAACCAATTACGGGAAACATTAACCATGTTTGAAAGTAGTGAAACATTTGTGACATGCAGAGTAAGTCGCACTGATAAATCTGAGATGATGTTGCTTAGCGAACATTAAATTAAAAAAATGGTTTAAATTTTGATTGAGTTTTAAAAACCTGAAGAATGCTTAAAGGGAAATATCACAACGTTCCATACTATTCCTTATTAAAATTAAATTCCCTGTGACCATATTTTTATATAACATTCAAGTTGTATGGAATGCATATATTAAACAATAATGTTGATCACTTCATTAACAATAATTATATTGGTTAGTACGATGATGCTAGTCAGCCGATGGATGCTTTTGCTACTCTGTCCCCATCCGAAATTAACAAGAATATGACTCCAGGTTTAATAAAAAAGCATTGGTTGCCATATCTGTCTCACAAGAATGATCTTAACACTATAAGCATCTCGCATATAGTACAAAGTGGGCAGATGCAGCCAATCAGCAACATTACTATAAAAATACAGAGTGCAACAGATATTAACTTCGACCACCACAATAGACATCCCATAAGGATATTAAGTGTATATGCGTAGTGAGTGACCTTATATTGACCCGGTTTATATTCAAATTAGAAGGCGCATGTCATTTATCCTCGACTAATTGACGTCAACTTTGATCAGAATGGGGTTTAACCCCTTCCATCTTGCCCAACAAAATGTACCTTTAAAATTCCAAGAGAAGGAAAGAAGGAAAGGACCTCGATTAAGTGCGAGGGGAAAGGATTTAATTACCAGCAGAACTTAGATTTTACAGTGAGAATAGAGGCGCAGTCCAGAACGAGAAGTTAATTCATTTCGCAGAATGGAATTGTAACTGAATGGAAATTCGTGGAACCATGAAGATGAAGGAGTTGCGGAACCGGGAGGAGCATTGAACAGTGAAGCGGTATCGAGATCAAATACCAGTGGTCTTCACGTTACCAAAAAGGCCGTAAGCTATTTTGTTGAAATTCACGCGATATCAGTTGCTGTGTGACGCGTGGAAAAGAGCGGTTTATAAAAACCACTCTTATCGCGTTTTTTTTTAGCATTAAAACTCGGAGGAAAAAAAAGTGCGATATTCATTTGTGTCTGTTCGATCGTTGGTCGGAGCGTGATGGAACATGGGCCATTGGATCCGTTCGATGATTAGTCGAGGTAAGTCACGGTACATATTGAGGTTGTGGGACCCGAAAGGCTAAGTGAATAAATATTAATGCATATGGGTTATGCAATTGGTTATAAATCAAAATGTGAACGATGGCCTTGATATATGTTATAGAGTGTATGGTTGTAGTCATATATAAGTTGTGGTGTTATATTGGGTTATGACAAAGTCCAAGGGTGAATTTAGAGTGCGCTAGTGTGAGAACTAAGCTTGTAGTTTGGGTCACTTGAACTTGAATCGGATGACTAATATGTTGTGGGGTACAGTTGTTAATATATTGAGGCCTATAACCTTTGAATATTGACCGAGCCCTGAAGTGGGGCCGACTGTAATTCGAATACATATGAGTGGTTGTAAGATAGTTCCGAAGGTGAATTAAAACATTGGTTGGGTTTTGAAAGAAGAGCATATTATAGGCTTTATGGGTTTTATAACCGTGATTTAAAGGTAGCTTCCACTAGAATGAAATGGCCAGATTTAAAAATTTTGGGGAAATTAAAATGAAAATGCATTTATATGCATAGAGTTTGGAAAATGTGGGTTTAGTAAGGTAGCCCGGGCATCAAAATCTGCAAATCCCAAAATATTGAGTCCCAGTATGTGAAAAGACTTGAAAACCATACTACCTGGGTACCTGTTAAAAAGAATATTTGATGAAACTCTGCAGTCTTTAAAACTCATGTATAGTCATACAAGTATCTCAAAAGCTTATATTAAAACTGTTCCTAATCGAGAAAAAAAAATCTCACTGAACTAGGAATGGCTCGTAAAATCTTTATTTCAAAATCAGTGGATATCAATTATTTTTGTGTAGCTAGATCGTCATCAAATTTGCAGAATTTTCGTTTGTTTTAAATTAAATTTCCCAAGAAATCGTGAGACATTTTCTTTTTCATTCTTCAATTAATAAATCTGCAAACAGAACGATCCCAAAATATTGAGTCCCAGTATTTCAAAAGACTTGAAAAGCATACTACCTGGGAACCTGTTAAAAACAATATTTGATGAAACTCTGCAGTGTTTAAAACTCATGTATAGTCATACAAGTATCTCAATTCCCAAAATGATGCATATTCTTAACCTCAAACTACTTCACCACCTTAAAACTCAACTTCCTCTATACTACTATTTCCTTTGTTACTGCTTTACAACGTTTCCTTTGCAACATATGGTGCAATTGCTAGTTATATCTGGAATGTTAATAATTATTGAAAAGACCGGCTTACATCACCATTTATAGGATATTTCTGCATATTGAATAATCGACAACAACCAAAGATTATTGTAATTTATTGTCGCACTTATAACTTTTAAGCAGATTGTAGCACTAGGTAGAGTAATCTATTGGTTGATAATTATCTTCACAACAATTCAAGAAGTGTTCTCCACAAATCATCATTTTAGAATAAGGTCCTGGCCTATATAATAAATATACAATTCCAAACTTTTACCAAAGTAAATATGTAATTTTAAATCCTTATTATTAATCAATGAGTGATAGATGATATCAAAACCTTAATACTTGATTTTTTGTAGCTAATTATTGAGCTGAGAGGCACTCTACAATTCACTATAGGATAGATGTGTATCAATTAAATGTAAGATGTGAGATATTTTTTAAATTCAATTTTTTTATATTGTAATTTGGTTTTTTATTAATAAAATTAAAAACAATATTTTAGATAAAAGAAAATATAATATACATATTGCATTAAAATATATAACATATAAATAGTAATTATGACTCAAAATCAGAATTGCAGAAAGTCTCGACACTCTTTCCGCCAATCCAGCACATGCAAAATGAATTATTGTTGCATCATAGAATTAAATTAACATCCATTTTACCATATAAATTAAAATAATGATTCCATAACCATCTTTAAATTTAAGTAATCAGATGATAAAAATTTAATATTTACATTATAACAACAATTTTAATCATAAATATTTACCATGAATATTATTAACTTTTAAATATATTTTTTACAATACCATGGGCTAATACCATGGTTTTTCAATACCATGGGCCATTTAGGCTTTTGATTATTATGTTATGGATCTAGGATTTTAATTATTCTCTTACAATACGATGGGCCAATACCATAGCTTATCAATACCACATGTCGAAAAACTATAACTTATTTTACAATCAAAATATTTTACAAATATTTTATTTTAATTTAATTTTATAACAATTCATAATTATATTATATGTAAAAGCAAAAAGGTTATAATTACTTTTGAAGTATATCTAAACCCTCTATCCTCGTGACTACTAAAAATATCCCCATAGAGATTAAATTGAGGTTATAATAAATTAAAAATGAGAATACTTTTATATATACATATGTGATATTTATATAATATAAATAATATTATAAATGAGAAAGGGGAGAGGGGAGAGAGGAGGGGAGAGGGAGCGAGAGAGATGGATTTGGAGGAGGAAAGAGAGCCAGGGAACACCAAAGACATTGAGAGATTGAGGTGGAGAGAGAGAGGGGGGGAGTGAAAAGGGAGAGATGAAGATGGAATGAGGGAGAGAGGAGGAGGCGAGGGGAGAGAAAGAAAAAGGAGAGGATAGAGATAGGGAAAGAAGGGGAAGAGAGAGGAACAAAGACATAGATATGGAGGGGGAGAGAGGGGGAGAGAGAGAAGGGGAGAGGGAAGGAGATAGTGAGAGAGTTGGAGGGTGGAGAAAGAGAGTATGTGTGTGTGTAAGATGTGGGGGGATATACAGATGGAGGTGGGAGTGAAAGGGAGAGAGGAAGGAAGAGAGAGAGGAGAGAGAGGGGGGAGAGAGAGATAGAGTTGGAAGGGGAAGAAAAACATAGAGAAAGAAAGGTGGAGAGGGAAAGGGGGTGACAAGGGACAAATGGAGAGACGGTGAGGGGGAGAGAGAGAGCGATAGATAGATATGGGGAGACTGCAATAAGACCTTCAAAGTTATGTCCAATTAAATGTTTGAAAATAATTTTTTCAATAATATTGAAAAATAAATAGTTGTTTTTCAAAGTTAAACATTATAACTTGCATTGATCAATACTAAACTAATAGTGGTCAACAAGAATTGTTAGAGTATGCCCTTGGAAGGGATCAATAAGTGTTTTAATGATTATCATAGATTGATGGCTATCGTCATTTATTAACCATTTATATTGTATTATTATGCTAGTTATAAAAAAATTAATATATAAGTTAAACATATATACATTTAAAAAAAAAACAAGGAACAAGAGATTTACCCCACCTTACCATGTGGATTCGAACAAGAGATTTACCCCCACCTTACCATGTGGATTCTTAATATGTAAATAGGTTTTGTTACAATACTACGGGTCAATACCACTGGTTATCAATATCATATGCCCAAAAAAACTATAACTCACTTCATATGACACTTAGACATTTTTTTTAACAATCAATTTAATCAAAAGAGAAAAAATGATATATCTACTTTGGAGACAAATCTCAACTTTTGATTTGTGTATATTACTATGAATATTCTAGAATATTTTATGGAGGTTAAATCCCTACCATTCACTTAATAATTATTAATAAATAAAAATTATAAAATAGATTGTATCGCCCTAGGACAATTGGTTGAGGATGGGCCTTGTCAGCAAGGCGACTCAACCTCAAACCTTACGGGGGGGGTGGTTGTGCCCTGTGCTAGGGGGATGGGACATGCTAAAAATCCAGTCTGCTTATGGTTGGTGTTGTTAAAATAACTCATTAACTCCCGCATGGAGATTTAACTATATTTAGAGAGTCAGTTAAGTGAGTGTTGAGTAAGTCGAAGTTATGTGATAGATGAATTTGGTAAGTGTGTGAATGTCAAGCGAGTTTTTAGTCGAAAATGATAAATACCCTTCACTAGATTCATTGTATTAACTAAGATTGAAGTTTGTGTGATTAATAGAAGAGCCGCAGCTCGCATGAATTTCGTGTGTGAATTACTTGTGTTACTTTGTGTTCTATATCCTCTTTCTTTCCAAAAAATTGGTATCCGAGCCAAGGAAAGATCACAAGATCCGTGGGGCATGTAGAGCTAGCGAGAAGAGGGCCAAGAACATAAGGCTAACTTTTTTTTTTTTTTTTTGTAAAATAGATGGACAGTTAAGGAGTGCACAGGTCCGCACATTTTTAGTGAAAAAAGCACGCAACTTTCACACTTTATTAATACAAAAAATGTGCAACAATCGTGAAAATTACAATTTTTTGAAAATTCAGCTTTTTACGCAGTTAATTGGTTTCAAAGGTGCGCAATTGGGTTTAGAATTTCGAAATGATGACAATTGTGTTGAAAAAGGTCAGATAAGGTTAGTTTCAAAAGGAAGGATTATTAAATTTCGAGAGCTCATTTCTTTTGTTTTATATTAAACCCCATACGTCACACCTTTTCAAAAGGGAGGTTTATTAAAAAAATTTAAAGATTTTATATTTTTTAACATTAAGAGGTCACCTTATTGTTTTAAGGAGGTATAAAAGGATTTTTGAAAAGGGAGCTTATTATAAAAAGGTTTTTTATATATAATTCTTTTTATAAAATATTTATTATATAAAATTAAATAAATTAGGGATTTATTGAAAGGGATTTTTTTATTGAAATAGAGCTTTGTAAAGCTCATAAAAGAAGAAATTTAGGGTTTTATAAAAAAGATTTTTTTTGAAGAAATATTGCAACATCAAGTTTCCAGCCACAACTTCCTTCTTTCACAGGGAAATATGATAATGTGTGGGCCATTAATATGGAGACCATGTTAAAAGTGCATGATGTTTGGGATCATGTCAAATTTGGGTTTGCAGAACCTCATAATGAAGCAGAAGAACAATGGAACAATGGAAGAGACAAAAGGAAGAATGCACAAGAGTTGCTTCTTATCCAACAGGGAGTGGACCGAGCAGAATTCCAGAAGATTATGATCATGTCTTCAGCAAAGGAAGCATGGGAAACTTTGGAAAAAAGTTATCAAGGTATATCCAAAGTCGATATTGTTAAATTGCAGAATACTAGGAGATATTTTGAAAGTCTGCAGTTGAAGGAGACATAGGACATCGATTCTTTCATGAATCGAGTCATGATTGTTGTAAATTAGTTAAAAATTTATGGTGAAGAAATTAAAGATCGAACAATGATTAAGAAGGTCCTTAGATCTTTGTTTACCAAGTTTGATGTTGTGGTAGTAGTCATAGAAGAAGCCAAGGATTTGGAAAAATTGACAGTTGATGAGTTGATGGGATCACTTCTATCGCATGAGGCAAGGATAGACAGAAATCAGGATTCCACTTTAGAAACTGCTTTCAAAAGTCAAGTGTCTATTTCAAGAGGTCGAGGCAGAGGTAAATCGAGAGGCAGAGGACGAGGTGGAAGATATAGTGGTCAAAGAGATGGCCGAGAATAACATGAAAATGAAACTGAAAGCAAAAACAGAGGCTTTAAAAATAACTGAAGGTTTGACAAATAAAATGTGAGATTTTATTATTGCAATAAATTTGGTCACTATGCCCGTGATTGCAGGAAGAAGATAGTTGATCAAGGAAATCAAAGAGCTAATGCTAGTACATAGAATACTAACTCCATGTTTCTGTCTTGCCATACCATGCATGAATTTCCTGATAATGTGTGGCTATTAGACCGTGGTTGCAGTAACCACATGACATGCAACAAGGATTTGGTTGCAATTATGAATCAATCTGTAAAGATAGAGGTAAATTTGGGGACTGAAAAGACTGTGGATGTAGATGGAAAATGAGTGGCCACCATTCTGACTAAGCAGGGGGAGCCGAGACAATCTAAGAGGTATATTATGTTCCTAGTCTTAAACACAATTTGATAAGTGTTGGTCAACTAACGTTGAAAGGATACAAAGTTATATTTCAAGGATAAGAGTATGATATTTATGAAAAACCCCCAAGCAAGAAGCTAATAGAAAAGGTGTAGATGAAAAGGAACATACTCTTTCCTCTAATTATGAATTACAATGATCATGCCAGTTCTTTTACAGTTTCATGTTCTAATGATAATTGGTTATGACACTTTCGGTTTGGACACTTGCATTTTTTTGGTTTAAGATTCTTGCAGTAGAAACATATGGTCAAAGGATTATCTCTCATCAAAGACCTGCTAGTACTTGTGAGTGTTGCATCTTGGGAAAGCAACACCATGGAATTTTTCCAAAGGGAGTTGCATACAGAGCAAGAGAACATCTTAAGTTGGTACATATAGAATTGTGTGGACCTATGAGGACACAGTCGATTAGTGGAAGTTGTTACTTCCTTACTTTTATTAATGAATATAGCAGAAATACTTGGGTTTACTTCCTGAAGAATAAGTATGAAAAATTTGCAAAATTCAAGGAATTCAAAGCCTTAACAAATAACCAAAGTGATCGAGAAATCAAGGTATTAAGGTTAGATCGTGGTGGAGAATATGATTCAAAGGCATTCCATGAGTACTGCAAACAACATGGAATTAGAAGACATTTTACAACAAGGTACATACCGCAACATAATGGTATAACAAAGAGAAATAACAGAACAATTATGAATATCACAAGGAGCATGTTGAAAGGAAGAAAGTTGTCTAATGAGTATTGGGCAGAAGCAGTTGCATGTGTTGTTTATGTGATAAACAGATCACCTACAAAGAGTGTGATGAATAGAGTACCAGAAGAAGCATGGTCAAGTATGTCATGCAACATATCTCATCTCGGAGTTTTTGGATGTGTAGCCTATGCACATGTGCCTAAGAAGATAAGAAGAAAATTGAATGATAAAAGTAAAAAATGCATATTTATTGGTTATAGTGAGCAGTCAAAAGTTTACAAATTGTATAACCCTGTCACCAAGAAGACCATAATCAACATAGATGTGTGTTTAAAGAACTTATGTCTATGCTGATAGCCATTTTATTATGAGGTTCCTTCTGGTGACATTGTTGAGATTCGTCATCATGTTGAGATTCTTCGTCCTCAACAATTGTCTAGAATCTCAACAATCTCAATAGTGTCACATCTCAATAACTGTCCAACAGCTGTCCAGAATCTCAATAATCTCAACAGTGTCACGTCTGTACAAAATCTCAATAGTGTCATGTCGCTTTAAACTCTCTCCATCACAATGTCACGTCGCATTAAACTCTCTTCATCAGGTTAAACGTGTCATAAATTCCCCGGTATCTCCATCAAATACTTGCTCTCCATCACATACTTGAACATGAAAATTTACTTCAACCTCGTGCATTTATTTATTCACCTACAATAACCACTTTGCCACTAATTTTCTACTGTGAGACAGATTGAGTATCCATCATGACAGAACCAAACCAGCTGCCCATGAATTTCATGGATGGAACAGACGAGATGAAACCATAAAAACCCATTAAAAAAACTATCAAAACTAACAAAACCACTCTGTAAATGTTCTATGAAGCATTGAAAGAGCCAAACTAGTTGCCCACGGCTTTCATGGATGGAACAGATGAGCTAAAAGCAGAAAAATGCATTAAAAAAATTGTCAAAACTAACAAAACTTCCCTGTAAATGTTCCGCGAAGCATTGAAAGAGCCTACCATATCTAGATACTAATAGTGAAAGCTCATAACCAATTTCACCCATAAAATTCACCATTGAGTCCAAACTTGATATGCTAAATCCAAAAACACTGTGAAGGAAAAAGCTTCATGACTTCCCATAGACTGTGAAGAGATCCCACACAGGCAGAAACTTCATGGCTTCCCACATTGCTTCCCACAGACTGTGAAGAGATCCTACACAGGCAGAAACTTCATGGATTCCCACAGACCTTCAATAATATATCTCATCAAGGAATCAATGGTTCTGTGCAGAGATAAAATTATTAGAATATCTAATTATAAAACATTTGAGACATGCCTGTAAGGTAAGATTTCTATAAATGCACGAAATTCACATTCCAACTACACCTGTTCATACATGCACCACCCCCATTTATTTGTGACACCAATTGCTACACGCCATCTAGCCTCCACTTTAAGCTTTACTGTTGGTTTGTTGAAATCCGTCGTAAGTATCATGAGAATTGAAACATGTTATTTTGCGCCTCAAGTATCAAAAACTTACAAAAATAAGGGATTGGATAGCAAAGATTCGTATGCAGTTTTAAAGCAAGATATTGCCGCATATTCTCAACAGGGAGAAGTTATTTTAGCGGGATATTTCAATGCTAGAGCAAAAAATCAACAAGCTAGTATTATTTGTTTCAAAGAGGATCACAATCCTATCTGACGCATTCAAGAGGAGAATTCTCGATGGTTGAGATGTTCAGCAGATGACAAAGTTAGTAATCATTTTGAAGAGGAGTTGATTACATTGTGTGGTGCTTTCAACTCAATTATCTGCAATGGTCTAGATAGATGGAAAAATTCTGAGAACTTCACTTGCAACACATATAATGGGGCAAGTGTCGTTAACTATGTTATTGGTTCACAAAGCATAATAGAAAGAACAGATAAAGTTAAGATTGGAAAGCATATTTTGGATTTAAAATCATATCATAACCCAATTTATATAAATTTATCCTGGTTAGAAGAAAGACAGAATAGGAGGAAAATCCAATGTTCTCAGCAATCGGAATCAAGGGGAAAATTTATTCTAACACAAGAAAATTGCACTATCTTCAAAACAATGTTGAGGAGATCAATTCAGAAGGATAAAATTGGGCCCCAAAGCCTCAACAACCATGATTTAACAAATATAATCCAGGGTGCACTTGAGAAGTGCAAAAGAGCAAAAAATAGGAAATCAGAATCAAATTGTTTTCCTGTGAATGCGTGGTTCGATGAGGAATGCAAAAATGCCAAGGAGAACCTTGAAAAAGGAAGGAGAGGGGAATATGAATGTAAAGTTATATAAGTAGATTTTTAAAAAGAAAAAAAATGAATTCATGCAAACAAGGCAGGAAGAGCTGATATATCTAGGCAAGAATAACCCAAAACTTTTTTGGCAGGAAATTCAACCAAGGAACAAGCAATTTAAAAATAATAGTACATCCAATCAGTGGTTTGACTATGCAAGGCAACTCTATGAAAAATAATTATAGGTTGAGCCTCCTCCCAGGATCAACACATCTACAAAGCTTTTCGCAGTACATGAGGTAGAGGTAGGAACTAAAAAGTTGAAAACAGGGAAGGCAAAGGACTTGGTTGAACTTCAAGAAGAATATCTAATGCGTGGAATGAAAATTTTAGCACCGCACATCATGGAAATATTCAACAATGTCATTCAGCAAGGAAACCCAAGGGATTGGACAACTAGTCTAGCAATTCTCCTGTTTAAAAGTGGAGACATTAATAATCATTCCAACTATATAACCATTATGATCAATCCTTTGTTTGAAAAGCTTTTCAGTGGCATGGTAGAAAATAGAATCAGTAAGTGGGCAGAAGTAAAAGAAAAGAAGGAAAAAGGGAAAGCAAGTTTTAGGTCGAAGCATTCTACAGTAGATCACGGTATCACACTGAGACACATTGTTGAAAAGGTTTGGGGAAGCAAAGAACAAGTATTTTGCTGTTTTTTTACTTTAAAAAGGAATTTGAAACGGTCCCTAGAGATAAGTTGTGGTGTAGAATGGGAGAACTTGAGATTCATTTACAATATTAGAGCTATTGTCCATAGGCTTTATGAAGAGGTGAAAGTCAAAATTAGAACTTCAACAGGCATTTCAGAAATTTTTAGAAGTGACATTATAGTCAAGCAAGGTTGCCCTTTATCGCCTACCCTTTTTGGTTTATATATTGACAAACTGGAAGAGTGGCTAAATTTGCAAGGTGGGGATGGTGTTAGATTAGGGGAGTTTGTGATAAACCTTCTTCTATATACCGATGATCTTGTGCTGGTTGCTAAATCGGCCCATGGATTGCAGATGCACCTATATTCCCTTGAGAATTTTTGTAAAGTAGTGGGGATGCAAGTCAATACCAGTAAGACCAAAATAATTATTTTCTCTAATAAAAGGAAGCAAAGCCAGCATACGTTCTTCTTTGAAGGCAACATTCTTGAAGAAGTAAATGAATACAAGTACCTCGGGATTGACTTCAACAACAAGCTTAATTGGGAGTATTGCAGAAAGAAAATAATTTTAGGAGGGTGGAAAGCATTATATGCACTTCAAAATAGATGTAGAGAAGCAAAGTTATGGGATTGGAACACGATGAAAGTACTTTTTGGAATCCTATTTTTTCTAGTGCTATTATATGGGTGTGAATTGTGGACCAACAACATCCCTATTTCAAAATGGAAACAAATTGAAAAAATTAAAAACGCTTGAACATGAGCAAGTTCAAAATAAAAATTTTGGTTCCCTAAGAGATAATGTTGAGTGAAACAGGGGCAGCTCTCATCGAAGCAATTGCCATGGTGCTTCTTATAAGGTATCTAAAAAGAATTGAGCAAATCGGAGGAGGTAGATGGTCGAAAGTTATCTTCAATGAAGGTATGAGTGAAAGAAAGAAATCATGGATGACATAAAACAACAAATGGATGCAAAAATGGAATATTTACCTTAATGCATTTTCCACAAATAGAAAGGATTTAAAGAATTTTGTGCTGGAGAAGTTCCATAAGGGCGTATGGGGAAAAGAGTTGGGTAGAAAGAAAAAGTATTATGTTAAGGAATTCAACCCCATTTGTGATCTCCAACAAAAAGAGTACATTGGAGCTAGCATTCCATGGAGAGAAAATGTTCTTATTGCTCAATTAAGAACTAACTCACATCAAATTCGGTGTGAAACGAGATGGTGGAAGAGACCTAAAGAAGCTTGGGAAGAAAGGATATGTACATTTTTCACTTCTGGGGCATTGGAATCAGAAAAAAATTTCATTTTGAAATGGGATTCTTTCAGAGACATAAGGGACAGTTACCGCAGTATGTTAGCATCAATTCTGTGACATTGTCTTTTCAGTGAGGGAACTGTTAGAAGGTTGGGTCAGCTGGTCATCAATTTGAGTAAAAAAAGGATTGAATTACAGAAGGAAAAAAAAACAAGGAAGCTGGTAGTCCCATAGACTGTTTTTAGTCTCGTGGACGTTAAAATATCTATCATTCATTTATTTATTCATTCATAATGGAAATACAGGAATATGTGCCACAAATTGAGAGTTCGTGGCAAGAGTTCGTTTGTTGAATCCGTAGTACATGATTATAGCACGCACTTCTCCATAAAAATGAAGAAGTTTTGTATGGATTAGTCTGATAATGGAAAACATAACCTAGCTCGTTGCATTCACATTCTTGATAATCGCCACAGTTGTTCATTGTTATTCATTTTCGTTTTCTTTTCTGCAGCTCTGTATTTCATCGATGCATCTCCATAATCATTCTAAACAATGTTACCGATGAAATAGGTAACTGCAATGTTACCTATTTTTTTTTGGTAGCATAAAAAACACCCGATTTTGAAAAGTGGTGATGTAGAATCGCCATTTTTTTTTTGTGCACATTTTTGACACTTTAATATTTTTATTTATGAAGTATGAATATTTGTTTTAAAATTTTAGTGATTTTCATGCTAATTTTGAAATGTATTGATGCAACATCAATTTTTTTTTTTTTTTTAAAGCGGTGATTTTCATGCTAATTTTGAAACCTATTGATGCTGCATCAACCCTTTTTTTTTAGAGTGGTAATTTTCATGCTAATTTTGAAACATATTGATGTTGCATCAACCTTTTTTTTTAGAGTGGTGATTTTCATGTTCGTAATAAAACACAAAACTTAGATAAAAAAAATATATATAAAAACAATAAAAATGTAAAAAAAAAACAAAAATAGCTCGTAAAAATAAAAAATTTAAACAAAAATATTTGAAAATTATATCAAAGAAAATGACAAAATTTGAAAAAAAACAAAAAAAACACATAATTTAAAGAAAAAAAACAAAAATTGACCAAAAAAATAAAAAATAAAACCCTCAAAACATTTTTTTCCTTAAAAAAACCATCTAATAAAAAATATATATATATATATTTAAAAAATAAAAATAAAAAAAAATTAAAATTACAAAATTAAAATTTAGATAAAAAAAATTAAATTAAAAAAAAAAAAAATTAAATTTAAAAATTTAAATTAAAAAAAAAAGAAGAAAAAAATACAAATTTTAAAATTAACAAAAAAAAAATAAAAATAAAAACAATTAAAATTGAAAAAGAAAATTAAAATAAAAAAACTATCATTAAAAAACAAAAAAAATGAAAAAATCCCCGTGCAAATAATTAAAAAAACAAATATACATAAATTTAGTGTGTGTGTTTTTTTTTTTAAATAAAACAATTTATAGATTTTAATCTATAATATTAAATATAAAAAAAAAATTTAAACAAATTGAATTTAAAATAAAAAAATTGAATAAAAAAATAATTTGAAATCTTTTGAAATTAAAAAAAAAAATTTAAAAATCAAATTAAAATAAAAATATTAAAAAAAAAAAATAAACAATAAAAATAAAATCAAATAAAGATATATATATATAGATATATATATATATATATATATATATATATATATATATATATATATATATATATATATATATATTAAAAATTTAAATAATAATAATTTAAAAAAAAAAAATACAAAACAAATTTTATTTTAAACAAAAAAAATTTAAAACAAAAAAATAATAAAATTTAAAAAAAAAACAAAACAAATTTTATTTTAAATAAAAAAATTAAATTTAAAAAAAATAAAATAAAATAAAATAAAATAAATTTAAAAATCAATTTAAAAAAAAATTTAAAAAAAAATGGGGAGCCACGGCCCTTTGTATTTACTTAGCGTGCTTATCCTTACATCCAAGCCCGGCCTTGACCATGTCGCCCCACCACCACCAACCCCTTCTTTTCTTTTATTTTTTTTTTTTTTTTTTTTTCAAAAAATTTAAATTTTTTTTTTTTAATTTAATTTTTTTATATAAAATATAATTTGTTTTGTGTTTTTCTTAAATTTTGTTTAATTTTTTTGTAGATTTTATTATTTTTTGGTTTTAATTTATTTTGTTAGTAATTTTTATTAAATTTTGTTTCTTTTTTTTTATTTAATTGATTTTTTTTTTTAATTTCATAATTTTTCTTTATTATTTTATAAAAGTTAATAAATTTTGTATTTTTTTTTTAAATTTATTTGAATTTAATATTGTTTTTTAAATGTTTTACTTTTTTATTAATTTTTTTGTTAATTACATAAATTTTTTATATTTTTATATTTCAATTAAAATTGTGTATTGAAAATTAGATTTTTTTTTAATTAAACGTAATTTTTTTAAATTAATTTGTTTTTAAATATTTTTTTATTTAATATTATTTTATTTTTTTTATTTTTTTCAATTTTCAATTTTTAATTGATTTTTAAAGTTTTTATTTTAACAATGTTTTTTCTTTTCTTTTCTTTTATATTTAAAATTTATTTTTTCTTTCAAAATTTATTTGTTTATTTGTTTATTTATTAAAATTTAATATTTTTGTTTTTAAATTTAATTTGTTATTTTAATATTTTTTTTTTAATTTAATAAAATCTGATATATATACATATTTAAATTTAAGTTCATATATATATTTTATTTTTTATACTTTAAATTTAATTTATTTTTTATAGTTTGTTTGTTTTTTTAATATATATTGTTTTAAATTTAATATTTTCATTGTATTTTATTTTTATTTTTTATTTTTAATTAATTTTTCATTTTTTTACTTTTAATTTAAATAACGTTTTTTTTTTTTTTTTTTAATTTTTAAATTTATTGAAATTTAATATATTTCCTTAAATTTAATTTTTTGTTTTAATTTTTTTTTTTTTTAATTTAATAAGCATTTTCTTTTTCTTTTTTAAATTTAATTTCTATATTTTATTTTTTATAATTTCCTTCTTTTTTTAACTTGTTTTTTTTTTTTTTTTAAATTTAATATTTTTATTTTGTTTTTATTTTTATTTTTTAATTTCTATATTTTTTTAAATTTTAATCTTAAATTTTTTTTGTTTATTTTTTATTTTTTTTTCCTTAAATTTTAGGTTTTTTTAAATGATTGAATTAAAATTTTTACTCTGTTTTTATTTTTTATTTTTTTATCTTCATATATTTTTAAATTTTAAGCTTTTAAATGTTTTTATTTTTTAAATTTATTTTTTTTCTTAAATTTTAGGTTTTTTTTTAATGTTTGAATTTTAAAAATTAAAAAATATTACTTCTATTTTTAAAAATGCCAAAAGTATGACACAATTTTTTTTTTTGTTATTCCAGCATCAACTGGTTTTGTTTTGAGGGTGTTTTTTCAATCCTTTTTTCAAGAAAAAATTTTGTTTTTACCATAATTTTATAAAATGTTGAAATTTGACCTTAAAAAAAAACGAAGTGCGTTCTGGAATACACACTTTTTGTTTTTGGGGTGTTTTTTCAATCCTTTTTTCAATAAACAATTTTGTTTTTACCATAATTTTATAAAATGTTGAAATTTGACCTTAAAAAAAAAACCAAGTGCGTTCTGGAAGACACATTTTTTTTTTGGAGGTGTTTTTTCATGTTTTTTGAGACTTTTTGGGCTAGAGTTCCCGTTTTGAGGTCAGGTTACCTATTTGATCGGTAATAGTGTTTCTACGGTTCTTAATTCCATTCTACGGTTTTTAATTTTTGAAATTCTGGAATGCTTTACCATATTTGAGGAAAACCGACACTCGATAGTACCATAGGAGTTTTCTTTGTCTAGGGTTGTTGTTCAAGCCTTCCGATACCTTTGTTCAATTCTTGAGCTCGTTGCGTTAACAATATGCATCACATGGGAAGCCCATGTTCTGAAACGGCATGGATTAGATTCCATCTAATTCGATATCCCATTTTCTGGAAAATACGAAGATCCACACAAATGTCTTTATTTTATAGCAACGGGCAGTGTAAACAATTCCAAAAAAATACAAAGAACGCCATAGAATATGAGTCAATCAAAACGACCACAACAAATCACGGATTTTTTTCCAAAATCCAATTACAAAAAATACAAATTGGATGGTATTTAATGGGTAAATGATCTAAAATAATGTTTTAGTGATTCTAATTTGTGAGTTTTTCCCAGTTAGAGATGATGATATGCAATGAACTGACATTGAAAAGTTTAAATGTGTATTTATGCACTTTTTTTTGTTTGAAGTGAGTGTATAAGTCTTTGAAATGGATTTTAATAAGGCTTAAATATAGCAATCTCTTATTTTATTGGAAATATTATTTTATTTGATGGAAGATTTTCCTATTTGAAATTTTAATTCGCATACTTTATCAATATATTTTATAATACTTTTATTGTAAATTATATATAGTATGGACTTAATAATATATTTATTTTACTATTTAATTATCGATGAAATTATTGGTGTTGTTATATTCAATTTAAATAATCATTTTCACTATTTTGACATATGCAAGGAATATAATGTTAACGAAATTATAATTCATGAAAAATTATGGAGAGAAATTTCAAATTACACACAAGGAGTTTTTTAAGTGGGAATTTTAATAGATGTAGTGTGTTAGATCTAGCTTGGTGATGTCTTTCTCTATAATTTTCTTAGAATAATCATAATCGAGGGATATCTGTGAGAAATAACTTAGATTCCTTACATTTAGGTTTCATTACAAATTTTTCATCATAATGATAGTAGACATTGAGAAGTTGGTGTTCTATTGCTTGTTTTGGCATTAACTTGCATACTTGAAGGTGTTAAAAGTGAGGTGGAGGAGTTACACAATGGGATGTGGTTGTTGAATATTATTGGTTGATTTGTTATAGGAAATGACTATCACCTTTGCCATTCTTTCTAGCTTACAGGCAAAAGTAAGTTTCCTCTTAGTCTAAATTGCACAATTTAGAAAATCATAATCTCTTCACAACGGTTTTAAATCTTTCATTAGTAAAATAAGTGGTGAAATATCATTATTTCAATTATTGCTTTAATAGTGGTATCTAGTCTTTATGATTTGGGTTTTCAGTGTATTTATTTATTTATTTATTTTAAACGTTAAAAAAGGTATTCCCTTTTCAAACTTTGTTAAGTTTCCAGGTGCATAAATTCTCAACTGAAAAATGTGATGTCCATATTTTCATCCAACAAAATTCAACATTTTTTTAAGGGCAAAAGTGCTTGCCCTTATATTTTTTTTACATAGTGCACAATATGACTTTTGTTTAATGTATTTATCATACACTTTTGTTTAATGTATTTATCAGTTATATATAGATATTAAATTTATTTAATTTGACCTGCAAAAATATACTTTATTATATTCATAATTATACTTTTAAATAATATTTATGTTTATATAGTTTTTTTTTTTTCAATTAAAATTCCTATCATCATCCCCTTGCACCTTTTGGGGCAATTGATCGTTTATATATGTAATCATTTCTGGAAATGGAAATACACACACCTTCGAACATAATATAAAAATGTGTTAGATCTAAGACTTTTGTGATTCATAATGTAGATGAATGTGATCTCAACGACTATTTCCGGGCAATGATGCATCCCCATTATTTATTTATTAAGATCGATTAGCTTCTTCACCTTGTCCTGAGGATGAACCACATTAGTTGGTTCAAAAAGTCGACAAAATCCTAATGATGTGATTAATCCGAAAGACATTCATCTACATTATGGATCACAAAAGTCTTAGATCTAATCGCTGATAAATCTCGACATTTTAAGTGAGCTCGATTACAAGTAGCTAAGAAGAAACTCAAAAGATGTAGGGATGCATCATTGATTCCGGTATTTGCTTGTATTAATGACTAGTTCTCAACGGCTAGTTTTTAACGACTATTTCCGGGCAATGATACATCCCCATTTTTTATTTATTAAGATCGATTAGATTCTCCACCTTGTCCTAAGGATGAACCACATTACTTGTTTTGAAATGTCGACCAAATCCTAATAATGTGATTAATATGAAAGACATTGATCTAGAATATAAAATCTGAAAGACATTCATGTAGAATATAAAATTATCAAATTTTATTTAAAAAATAGATTACTTGAACATCTGATTTTTTTATTTTTTAAGAGAAGCAAGCGTACACTTAGGAAGTTCTCCAATGGGTTAAAATAGATGCAAATTCACACGTTTAACATGCAAAAGTGCTCCCCCGTCTATTCACAACTGTCACGTGTACCGCATCAATCCACACAGTTTCAGGTAACTATATATACGATGTCGAATCCCGAAGCCATTCGCACCATCAAACACTCACTGTCGAAGAAACAATCGGTTCTGAGTTCGAATCCTTGCCCTATCGCTACCGAAGCTTGTATCCATTCGCACCATCAACAATCTTAGCCGAAGAAGCAGTCAGTTTCAAGTTCGAATCCTTTCCATATCACAATCCCTCGTTTTAAGACACAAAATTTAGTGACTCCTCCACAACATGGTTAAACCCTTGTCAAAACAAAGGAGCCCAAGCGGACCGGAAAACTGCCAAATGAAGTCGCGACAATTCAAAGGAATCTGACTGAGAAAATGCAGAAATGGGTGTCAGAAATTTGAATGCTAAATTCTCGGGCCAAAATCTGGCTGGGCTCCTATTACTCCCCGGAAAAATCTGCCCACGACTATGAATTTGCGGTGTACTGTCTAAGAGGGTAGAAGGCCAAATTCAATTTTCTTGACTCCCCTTCAGAAATTCCATACGCCTCTGCTCTGTCGCCGCTGAAAACTCAAGCCATTGTGGCCAGGTTCGCCACAGAAGATTTATGGTTGTCATTGGAAGGGGGCACGACGTCCTCCTCTTCCTCCTCTTCGAAAGCAGAGTCTGACATTGACAACCAACATATTTCTTCTTGAAGATCTCGACTGTGGTGAGTCTCTAGATTTAGAGGATTTTCCTCCCATATATTTCTCTATGGACGATTTTGGGTTTGTGATCATTAGGAGAACTTTGAGGTCCAAAATGGGCCTCCTAAGGAAATTGTAAAACAACAGTGGAAATAATAAAATAAGATTTTATTACATCATCAAATTTTAGAGGGAAAAAAGAAAAAACTACTTTTTCAACTCGTATTTTCAACTTATCTCTCAAAGTTTTTACTCAAATTTCGAGCGAGAGTACTCATTGGATGCAAAATTTAATTTCTCATCCAAGGAGTATCCATGTTGCATACTTTCAATGGACCCTGCTACACGAAAAATGAGAAATACATGAAAAACGTGATTGCAATTACATTTTTCATGTATTTCTCATTTGTCATGTAGCAGGGTCCATAGAAAGCATGCAACATAGGTACTCCTTGGATGAGAAATTAAATTTTGCATCCAATGAGTACTCCCGCTCGAAATTTGAGTAAAAACTTTGGGAGATAAGTTGAAAATACGAGTTGAAAAAGTAGTTTTGTTATTTTATTATTTTTTAATATTTTTACCCTTCTACTTAAAAATTGATGAATCACCCCCCATGGTTGACATCATCATCTTGAATCCTATTGGTTCTTATAAATTTTATTTTTGTTGTACATTTTTCTTAGGAGACCCATTTTAGACCTCAAAATTCCCCTAATGTGAGCAGAACAAAAAGGCTGGGGGCTTTTCTAGAGAAAAATATTCATATACCTCTGCAGGTGATTTTACCATTAAATATTCATTAACGTGTATGCTCTGTTTGAAATTTATGAGAATAGTGAGGTTTCTAAGGACTTTCATCAATGGAAATTGATGCGTCGCTGGGGAAATTGTAGGTTGTGTGGCCGCTTGAAATTTGCGGAGATGTAGCTTTATTTGTATATAGTTAAACGTTTATTTGTATATAATTAAATTTAATATTGATTATTCTTTACATGTCCTTGTCACAAACTAAAATCACAATTAAATGAAGTATCCTTTAAACTAAAATTAAATTTAGCGATCCCCTTTTTGTTGCTCTTATTTTATTTATTTATTTAATATTCATTTCAAATCTTTCTTATTTTTAATTCAATTTATTTTAATCGGTTATTACTATTATTATTTTGAGAAAATATTTATTTGGATATAACAATTTAACTATTAAAATATACACAGGTATAGAGTCTACCACTTTAAAATTAAATATATTTTATAATTATTAACCGATTTTAATAAATCGTTTAATTAAATTGAAATTATTCATTTTTATAAATATAAGTAACATTTTTATTCATATTATTCTATTTCATAACTAATTTTAATTACGCCACAAGGCGTTCCCCTTTGAAAACAAATCTCGTAGCTACCACTGTGTACATCTATGCAACGTCGGATTGAATGTTAGACAATTGAAGATTTTTGTGCTGTCAAATTAGTAGTTATAAAAAATAGTTAATAGCCATTAACAGTTAGGGTAAAACTACATATTAGTATTAATAATTCTCTAATATTCTTAGGAATAACAAATGCTCTATTTTTTCTCTACATGTTCTTGATCCCTGAAACAAACAAACGGAAAATCCTTGGAATAGATGAATAGATGTCGCTTAAGAATGCGGAAGGAAGATAAAGGAGGAGGAGTTGAACTCGAGCACACCCCTTCAGACTGCAAAACCACACCATTTGAATCACTGGAAAATCGTAATGTACTAAAACAAAGTTGTGTGAATTTTGTTTGTTAGTAAGAGTAATAAGCTAGTCCTTAGCACCTTTCAATTTCCAATTTAGGCTTTGAGTTTCTGAATTTTCCATTATGTTCATTGTCAATTTCCATTCTAGGCTTTGAGTTTCGGAATTTTCCATTCTGGTCATTGTGATGTACATTATTTACAGGTTTCTGAAGTTAAATTGTGACTGTTTCATGGCCTTCTCGCATGAATAGTTTCTTGCTCAGAATCATTAAACCAATACGAATGTTTAAACCGATATGAATGTTTGTTGTTTGGAATTCCATTCGTTTACATAATGTTGATGTCTCCCATCTTTAATTTTTAGGAAACTGTTCCGCATGAGCCAAAGAGCAAAGGGGAGAAAAGTCCAAACGATCATTTTCATTTTAAATTCATGATTAGAGAAATGGTGAAACAATCCTTTTTCATTTTCAATTTATGTCTCTAAAATTTGCAGGTTGGCATGCACTTTTTCTAAAAAGAATAGGTAGGACGTATACAGTAACTGCCTCCAGGGGCATATGCCTAACCAGGGCAACATGTTCATTGTAATGCCAAGGACTTGTGAGCGATCTTTACTATTTGGAGAGTAGCTGAAAGCGGCTCAACCCTTTCATTATGTAAGAGTAAGCTATTAATTTGATTTCATCTTTGTGGGGATGAATGCTATGTTGGTGCTCTAGACAAAATAAACAATGAATTAAAATTCAGTGAAAGAGCAACGCTCAAAGTTGGGCCATATATATATATATATATGAATTTAAAAATCTTTCTTTTATTCATTATGAATAAATCCTCCCTCTATATATATATATATATATATATATATATATATATATATATATATTTAACAAAATTATAGAAATTTTATTTTATTTTTTATTTTTTATCTTTTATTTTTTAACATAAAAATAAAGTTTAAAAAATATTTTATTTTTCTGAGTTGACAAATCATATTAAAAATTGATTTATTTGTCCCCAATCAGGGTGAGAGAGGGCATAATCAATGATTTGGGGATTTGAACAATGGACGGGTTGTCTGACATTAAAGAGGGGCGGTGGTCTTATGCCACACTGATCATGTGAGGGTACAGAAAAATGAATGGGGAAGACACGTGGGGGGCGGCAGAGAAGACCACACATGGGAGGATGGTGGTATGGTGGAGCTTGATATGGTGGCTGGAGGCGACGAGCATTTCTCTGTCTGGCTTTCTTGCAGTGGTGATTATTTGAGCGACTATGTGGAGCGACAACAAAACAAAGGGTCGTCCATGGAGAAGGAGTTGTTGGGCGCTTCCGAGTCGCCTTCTGAACCTCATGGCAAGTGAGGTTGGGTATGTTATTTCTCCTCATTTCTCCCTGAATCTGGTGATAGGTAGTTTCAGTTATGATTGTAAATGGGTCATGGGATGGCCGAATCTGGCTGGAAATGAATGGAGTCTGTGGGAGAATCCATGGAACGTATTCATGTTTTTAAATTTGGAAATTTCCATTCATGTTTCTTTCAAATTTGAAATAATGTTATCCCAAATGGTCATCGTCTCCTATGTCAATGGGAGTCGGGGTAGGAGTAGAGTTTTTTCTATCAGTTGGGGTTGGGAAGGGTCTGAATCTTAGCGGACAGTTCATTCGTGAAGCCATTATAAATAGCAGGTTTTCTGTTACGGTGTCTAGGAACAGAGTTTGTTAAGGGTGTCAATTTATATGTGTTTGATTTGTGAAAATCCTCAATCCACTGAGGACCATCTCAACGAGGTTAAGTTGCAAATTCAAAGTGATTGGAGTAGTGTAGGCCTCGATGATCTTCTGGTTCATAGGGTGACTTCCAGAAATGAGAAACAGAGAAGTGGTTCCACTACTAAAAATCGGACGATGTGGTTGTGGTGTAAAATGCTTCTTGACTGTTCTGTTTCACCCCTACAAGTTGCTCTGTTAGGTGGTGTGAACATAGTCCTAACAATACAGCAGGCGGGGGTGGCACCAGTGTTCCGGTGGAAAGTGGAACTTTGGCTTGGCTCAGGATGGTGACTAGGGTTCTGGACTGGCTCAGCAACAAGGCAAAGGACATTGGTTGGGTCGACATGGTGAGGGGTAAAAAAACTACAGGGGCAAGCAATAGCGCTACTGGCCAGGGTAGCGTTAGCAGATACAAGAAAACGAAGGCCAATTCCAGGGCCTCTGGCAGCAATACGAGAAAGGGTGGTCGACGCACTTATGCACAACAACTGCAGGAGGCTATGCAGGCTTATGATGTTGGCACACCGACAGAGGTGAAGCATTTGATAAAAATGTGGGAGCCTCAAACTTGAACCGTCATGCAGTAGAGGAGGTTAAGGTGGAGTACTTGCAAGATCTTGTCTCAAATCCGAGCAACACTCGAGGACACTTGACTCAGTACAAGCACACGGTGCATCTATATTGGATGATGGAGAGCTTGTTGGGCCGAGCTACAATGTATCCTATGGGGCAAGTCAGGGAACCAGAACCAGGACTGCGGGAAATTCAAAAAGACTTGCAGTTGATCTAGGTTCAGATTCAATATCAAAACAAACACCTTGGTCGCATAAAGGGGCATGTCTAGTGGAGTCTTCAGATTAAATGGTGTCTTTATGCTTACATTTTTTGGAATTTTGTTAATTTTTGTTAAATTGTGTATGTCCAGTATTATAGTATATTACGAAAATATAGGAAGAAACTAGTGGTTAGATTTTCATGCTTACAGATCCTTTAAATGCAGACTTAAAACCTTACGATTTTGGATGCCCTATAATGTGTTTCGGTGGCCAACAAACCTGGTTTCCCACAGGGCAGGTTGTGGTCAATGAACGTCCTCTATATGACTATAATATGCTTTTAAATTGAACAAATGAATGAAGAAGGTCCTACTGAGCTTACAAAAAAAAAGATTTATTTTATTAATCTATAACTAACACATATGCACGTGCACACACATATATATAAAATTAATTGTGTATTACTTTAAATTACATCAAAATTCATATTGTTATTGGTTTCAATCTTTGGGAAATTAGATATATTAACTTATACATGGTAAGGCATTCCCTATGGGAAGAACTTTCCCAGCTGCTACTCTGTCCTGATGTGCACTGTGGGATCCAATGTTACACCATTGAATTTTTTTCACCATTAGATACCATTGCTTTAACTGTCAACTGAATCTTGAAAATCTCACTGCTTTAATTGTCAACTGAATTGATTTTTGCAACAACCCAGTTTGTTCATCTATATTATAATCCATGAACATATTGCACGTAATTTGTTGATCTTTCCGTCATTTTGGTCTCCTCACCAAGGTGCTCCTGTAGTTTTTCCCTCTTGAATGTTACTCAAACCAATATTTGTTGTCATTTTGACACAGTTTTTTTTTTTTGTATAAAGGTCTAGCCTATGAACGTTCAAAATTTATTTTAAATTTGTGAACGTTTATACAGAGGTCATAGGTTTTAGCTTAATTGATGACAGTTTTTTAAACGCATTTTGTGAAAGAAATGTGTCGGCATATGATGCAGGTTACAACGAGCCCCCCTTAGCCATGGCCGAAACCCTACTAAGAGGGGTAAATTTTCATAACTCAATTTAAATCTTTCACCCACTAAACTCGTAATTATGTACTACTACAAATTTGTGTCAAATGAATTAATTTTGAATCTCTTCTTCTGTTTCTACTCATGAATGCCCTTGAATACTTCAAAACACATCAATTTTATGAGAAGAACTCCAAGGTTTAAAAGGAAATTGCACAAAAGTATATTGAGTATTTGGTAAGGGCGGAGAAAATTCAGTGTTAGATGATGAAGGTAGTGAATGGCCTATTGAAAATTGCACAAAATTATATTGAGTATTTGGTAAGGGCGGAGAAAATTCACACCGTGTTAGATGATGAAGTAGTGAATGGCCTATTGCATGGTGGTGCAGTTGTTGTGACCAAGCCTGGAAACAAGGATTGGAATGGATAACGATTATTCACAAGAAACTTAACGTGAAATCGAATAATGTGGCAGGGCTTGAAAGTGTCGAACGATCTGGTGTTGTGGCATCTGTTTGTTTTAAAGTAGTTGTGTGATGCACGAATATAAACGATATGATGTTGGTGTTGGAATCTTCACAGCCAGCGTTGCTTTATGTGGTTGTTGTTGCTGGCCGAGGGTGAGGGTGTGAGAGACAACGTTCAATTGCTGTCATTTGAAAGTCTGTGTAAAGTATCGTCGTTGAACGAGGAGGAGGCGGTAGTGAAATTGATAGAGGAGATCCACCATTACATGCCATCTTGTTAATACGTTGGTGCCACTCTGCAAAAATTTCAGACGTGCCAGGAAGTGAGCAAGCGTCAAGATTCATAGCGTTGACGGTGAATTCAAGGTTGTGTCCATATTAAAAAAAAAAAAAGATTGAATCTAAGAACATCGACAACAGGGTTGAAATTCACACGGGCTTCAAGGATCTGGAGGTTCGACAATCAACAAAGTCAGGGATCATGGATCTAAGGACAAGCTTTCGTGGATTAATTGGTTATGCGATGACTGCATGCGTCCAAGTCTGTATAAGATCCACGTGAGTTGGCAGAGATGACTAGGTTGTGAATTGAATTAAATCGACCTTTGTTCTTGAAATTAGTTTTTTTTTTAAGTAAACCCCGCTCCGGTTTGCCTTCCTGAATTCGATTTTCAGTTTGACCTCCTGATATTTGGTCCACAATGTATAAGAGTCAATTTCATGGCAATATCGTGGGAAAATTGACATGCTCAGCATCAATGGCAGAGTCTCACTCACTGGCAGAATCTCCTATCGCTGCAACGCTCAAGTCAACATCGATTGAAACTTCCGCAATGTCTTCGCCATGGAAGACTTATTCCAGCCATAGTTTCAGTGCTTCTTATTTTCTCGGCCTCGTTAGAAGTATGCTAGGTGATGGGTATTACATGAACACCTTCGATCATCATTGGTTGGAAGACGTCCACACAATAGTCGGATGCAGTATGAATGTCACTTCTATTATTATTTGTTGAAAGGCATTATCATATCACATTATTTTATTGTGATTTTTTGGGTTATTGGAAATTTCCAATTTTAGTGGAGAATGGTTAACTAGTTAATTTGCAGTTAAGAACTATGTAGGGTTTTCTTTGGGTTGTGTGTTGGTTCTTGTTTGCAATTTTGTAATGAAAAGAATTTAAAAAAAAAAAATGAAAAATGTGAGATTGTGTTGGTGTTTTTCTTTTTATTGGTGATAAAAAGGGTTAGTGGTCTTTAAATTGGAAGCTCAGGTGTCTGAAACATCAATTCTTGTGTGTTTTATTGATTATAAAAAAGGTTGGTAGTTCTTAAACTGGGAGACCCTGTGACGAAACATCAATCCTTATGTAAGGTCAAGTTGTTTGATCAACTTTGGAACATATTTAGTATCCATACCTCCATCCTAGCCACTAACGGATAGCCAAAAGTGAAATATCCAACAAATGGTGGTTGGTCTCTATGATGGTTCATCACTTGACGGTTTTTATCGCGGAAGCCTCGACGTGTCGAGTAGTAAATATTGTTGATCTTGCAAAGTTTATCAATGATGGTTTGAAGCAGTTATGTTTTAATTGGAAGTCAAGTAACAACTAGAAAATGTGGTGGTGAAAAGAGCGGTGCTTGCAAGATTCTAGATTGGATGTAGGCGCTGATGAAGACCATTCAGAGATAAATTTACTTATGGTTGTAATATGTAATTTTAATGTTATCCATCTAAGCATTAAGGAAGGGTGTTAGAAGTAATGCTTCCATGTCATGTGTCGATGTCATTGTGGGTCCCTAGCCGTTAGTCTATAAACTGTTGTTTCTTATGGTAAGAGTTGGAGATGAGTTGGAATCATGATCTAGATGTCTCAAAGTCAGTGTGTTATGTCCTTTATATTTGTATCTCTTATGATCAATAAAATATGGGTGAGATTTGTGTACAATCTCTCTCATTACTTCAAATTTCTAATAATTCATATATCTTATTTTGCTTTAATCTTGAAAAAAAAAAAACAGTTATGATGAAAGTATGTTTCACTCAACTAAACATAATTTGCTTTTATTTTTACATCAATTTACATTTTAATTTTAGGTAAAAACCCAAAAATCTCAAGAATTCACAAATGGTACACAAACAATGTTTTATGAATGTTCCATTTTAATTAATAACGACGAGATTAGTATTTTAATTAATAACGACGAAATTAGTATTTTCTTTTGCTTTCACATCTCTCGGTGGTATAGGTTAAGTAGGTTTAGTTGTCGAACAAGTTGTGACTCGGATTTGAACCATCTCAATCACGAATACAGACCAAAAGGTGTTGTTACTTTGTGCATATTTCATATGGTGAAAGAAAAATAAACAATCCTGCTCAGTCCAACACTTGTTCATGTCACACATGAAAACGTAGTTTTTTTTTTCGACATAATAAACTTGGGATAAGATAGAATGCATATGTCTTTTACATTTGCTAAAATAATTAATTAGGTTGGAAGATATAAAAATAAATACATGATCCGGAATTGGTAGAGTAGATTGAATTGATTGTTTATAATAGTTTTGGTAGTTTTTCTCTCGTCCATCAAAAATACATATTACAAACATCAGAATATAGTTTATATGGTCATCTTTTTGGAAAATTTTGAATATATATCCATCAGTGATAATTATATTTGGAATATTTATAATTATTGAAAGAATCGGCTTACATTAACATTTATAGGACAATTTCAATTATTATAGGACATATCAGTGATTATCACTAGTAAACAAACACTCTGTAAGAAGTAAACATATTGAATAATCAACAACAACCAAAGATTAATGTAATTTCTTATCCAACTTATAATTTCTTTTGTAGACCTAGGTAGGGTAACCTATTGGTTGATAATTATCTTCACAACAATCGAGAAAGTATTTTCCACAAATCATCATTTTAGCATAAGGTCCTAGGCTTTAAAGTAAATATGCAATTCCAAACCCTTATTTGACTTTGTATCTATTATTGAGTTGAGAGAGGCTCTGCAGTCAATTTTTTTTATTGTAATTTGGTTTTTTATTAATAAAATTAAGAACAGTTTTTTTAGATAAAAGAAAATATAATATACATATCGCATTAAAATATATAACATATAAATATTACTTATAAAATAACTAGTTTTTCAATATTATGGGTCATCTAGCCTTTTGATTATTATGTTATGGATCTAGGATTTTAATTATTTTGTTACAATACCATGGGCCAATACCATGGTTTATCAATACGACATGTCACAAAACTATAAATTATTTCAAAATCAAAATATTTTACAAATATTTTATTTTTATTTAATTTTATAACATTTCATAATTAAATGTAAAAGAAAAAAGGTTACAATAACTTTGAGGTATATCTAAACCCTCCATGCTCAGGAACTACTAAAAATATTCCCATAGAGATTAAATTGAGGTTATAATAAATTAAAAATGAGAATACTTTTATATATACATATGTGAAATTTATATAATATAAATAATATTATAAAAAAGAGAGAGAGGAGAGGGGAGAGAGGAGGAGAGAGGGAAGGAGATAGATGGATTTGGAGGAGGAAAGAGAGGGAGGGAACACCAAAGAAATTGAGAGATAGAGGTGGAGAGAGAGTGAGGGAGTGAAAAGGGAGAGATGAAGATAGAATTAGGGAGAGAGGAGACTAAGGGAGAGAGAGAAAAGGAGAGGATAGAGATAAGGAAAGAAGGGGAAGAGAGGCACAAAGACATAGATATGGGGGGCGGGAGGGGGGAGAGGGTTAGAGAGAAGGGGAGAGCAAGGGAGATAGTGATAGAGTTGGAGGGTGGAGAGAGAGAGAGAGTGTGTGTGTGTGTGTGTGTGTGATGGGGATATAAAAATGGAGGAGGGAGAGAGAGGAAGGAAGAGAGAGAGGCCTTGAGAGAGAGGAGAGAGAGAGAGAGATAGAGTTGGAAGGGGAAGAAAGACATAGAGAAAGAAAGGTGGAGAGGGAAAGGGAGTGACAAAATGGAGAGTTGGTGGGGAGAGAGGAGAGAAAGAGGGAAGAGAGAGAGAGGGAGAGAGAGATAGATATATATATGGAGATGCTGCAATAAGACCTTCAAAGTTATGGTCCAATTAAATGTTGGAAAAATATTTTTTTTCAATAATATTGAAAAATAAATAGTCGTTTTCCAAAGTTAAACATTATAACTTGCATTGGCCAATACTAAAATAATAGTGGTCAACAGGAATTGTTAGAGTTTTCCTTTGCCCTTGACAAGGATTAATAAGTGTTTTGATTGATTATCGTCATTTATTAACCATTTATATTATATCATTATGTTAGTTATAAAAGAATTAATATATAATTTAAACATATATACATTTTAAAAAAAAGAACAAGAGATTTACCCCACCTTACCATGTGGATTCAAACAAGAGATTTACCCCCACCTTACCATGTGGATTCTTAATCTGTAAATAGGTTTTGTTACAATACTATGGGCCAATACCATGGGTTATCAATATTGTATGCCCAAAAAACTATAACTCACCTCATATGATACTCAGAGATTTTTTTTAATTAATCAATTTAATCAAAAGAGAAAAATATTATAACTACTTTGGAGACAAATCTCAACTTTTGATTTGTGTATATTACTATGAATATTCTAGAATATTTTATAGAGGTTAAATCCCTACCACTCACCTAATAATTATTAATAATTAAATTTAAATTTTGGAAAACCTTATTCAAAAATATATATAAATAACCATGAGAATATTAATATTAATAATTTTTTAAGACTAATAAAAATTATAAAATAGATAGTCAAGTTCGGCTAGGACAACTCGTTGGGGATGAGCCTTGTTAGCAAGACATCCCAAGATCAAACCTTATGGGGGTGGTTTTTCCCTGTGCTAGGGGGATGAGACATGATAAAAAATCCAATCAACTTATGGCTGGTGTGGCCCAGGCTGAGGGTGACTTTGACGGCTCGGCTTAGGGCTTAGTTGCGCTCCTAAAGTCGGCTTTGGCCTTATATGCGCTCCTTAAGCCACATGTCAAGCCTGGAGGGGGTGACAACTTATGGCTAGTGTGGCCCAGGCGGTGGGTGACTTTGATGGCTCGACTTAGGGCTTAGATGCGCTCTTCAAGCCATTTGATGGCTCGGGTTAGGGCTTAGATGTGCTCCTGAAGTTGGCTTTGGCCTTAGATGCGCTCCTCAAGCCACATGTCAAGCCTAGAGGGGGTGACAACTTATGGCTGGTGTGGCCCAGGCCGTGGGTGACTTTGACGGCTCGACTTAGGGCTTAGATGCGCTCTTCAAGCCACAAGTCAAGCCTGGAGGGGGTGACTTTGATGGCTCAACTTAAGGCTTAGATGCCCTTGGTCAAGCCTATAAAATCACAAATAATTTAAAATAAATAATAGAAAATAAACTCTTTTCTAAAAATGTCACTTTTAAAAATAATTTATGAATAAATTTAAAAGAATAATTTATAAATAAATTTAAAAGAATAATTTAATTATTAAAAATTTATATTTTAAAAATAACATAAAGTGAAAAGAAATGATGTTCATATTCAATTTCTTTAAAATTATATATTTTATATATTTATGAATTCCAAAAAATTTAATAAAAAAATGCTTATTTTATTTTTTCAAACAATATTACAAAAATATATTTTCTTTATAATATCAATAAATTTTTTAAAATATTTATATTGCATACCTATACTATAATATCATAATAAATATAAATAATTATAATAAATAAACATCTTAATTTAATAGGGATTTCCAACTATATTTTATATTATAAGTAAATATTTAAACATTTCATTAATAAATTAAATTATATTAATATTAATAAAGTAATATTTAAATTGGGGTTTTTAGAACTATTTCATTTTAAATTAAGTGGATGGAGGGATGAGATTTAATTAAAAGATATAGTTTTAGACACTTTGAGAATCAAATTAAATTCAAATTTTAATTATTGTAGTCCATCAAATTGTTTATTATTATTATATTTTAATTATTTCAACAATAATATATATAAATTTCATATTCAATATTACAAATAAATAAAGATTGAAATATGAAAGAAACATTTTTATTAAAAATTGTCAAATAATATAATTTAAATTTATTAATATTAATTAACCATTTAATTTATATAACTTATTATTTAATTTATATAACTATACTAATTAATAAAATTTTAAAAAAATACATAATTGTAAAATATATTATATGTTATGTTGAAAACATTAGTTTCCTTGAATCGAGAACTCCCTTTCGTGGTCTAATAAGAGTTGATTTAGGAAAAGCCCTTTTTTTCTTTGAGTGGTTTAAATTATAGACCAGAAATTCAACTTTGATTGTTTAAAGTAGTTGATAGATGATAGATGTGCATATGTCAACTTTGATGCATCAAACTTGAAAAATACAAGTACCTTGATTTTATATGATGTATATATGTTATCGTTTCTGTAAATGAAAATACAAACCTTCAACATAATATAAAATTTTCACAAATTTTAATTAAAAAACAAATGACTTGATGTATATATGTCATCATTTCTGAAAATGGAAATACACACACCTTCAAACAGAATATAAACAGGTTAAATTTTTGTTTTTTAATTAAAAAACAAATGAATTGACTTAAAAGTCGAATATAAAAATGTAACATTTTTGTTTTTTAATTAAAAAAAGGACAAAAACAAATGAGTTGACTTACAAAGCGTACACTTCAGAAGTTCTCTAGCGGCTTAAAATAGATGCATATTTACACGTTTAACACTCCCCCGTGTATTCACAACTGTCACGTGTACCGCATCAATCCACACGGTTTCAGGAACCTATATATCCCGCAGCCATTCGCACCATCAAACACTCACAGCCGAAGAAGCAGCCGGTTCCGAGTTCGAATTCTTGCCCTATCGCCGCCGAAGCCCGCAGCCATTAGCACCATCAAAAACTCCGAGCCTAAGAAGCAGCCGGTTCCGAGTTCGAATCCTTGCCCTATCACAGTCCCCTGTTTTAAGACACATACTTTAGTGACTCCACCGCAACATGGTCAAACCCTTGTCAAAACAGAACAGCCCGAGCGGACCGGAAAACTGCCAAACGAGGTCGCGGCAGTTCAAAGGAATCCGACTGAGAAAATGGGGAAAATGGGTGTCAGAAATTCGAATCCCGAATTCCAGGGCCAAAATCTGGCTGGGCTCCTACGACTCCCCGGAAAAAGCTGCCCGCGCCTACGACTTTGCGGTGTACTGTCTAAGAGGGTCCAAGGCCAAATTCAATTTTCCCGATTCGCTGCCGGAAATTCCATGCGCCTCTGCTCTGTCGCCGCCGCAAATTCAAACCGCCGCGGCCAGGTTCGCCACAGAAGATTTACGGCTGCCGTCGGAAGAGGACGCGGGGTCCTCGTCTTCCTCCAGTTCGGAAGCAGAGTCCGGCATTGACAGCCAACAGATTTCTGCGGAACAGTACCCCACATTCTGGGATTCGTTACTGCTCGAAGATCTGGACAATGGGGAGTCTCTAAATTTAGAGGATTTTCCTCCCTTAGATTTCTCTATGGACGATTTTGGGTTTGAGATCGAGCAAACGAAAGACTGGGGACTTTTCTAGAGAAAAAGATTTATATACCTCTCTGCAGGCGATTTTACCATTAAAGATTGGTTAACGAATATCTTCTGTTTGAAATTTATGAGATTAGTGAGTTTTCTGAGGACTTTCATCAATGGAAATTGATATGTCCTTTGGCAAATTGGAAATTGCTCGGCCGCTTGAAAATGGCGCTTAAATGTTTATTTGTATATAATTAAATTTAACATTGATTATTCTTTACATGTCCTTCTCACAAACTAAAATCACAGTTAAATGAATTCTCCTTTAATCTAAAATTAAATTTAGCGATCTCCTTTTTGTTGCTCTTCTTTTAATTATTTAATATTCATTTCGAATCTTTTCTATTTTTAATTTAATTTAATTTATTATTCTTTTATTTTTATACATAATACTTTTAAATTGCTGTATAGGATCTTTGGGAAAAAAATTTATTTGGATATAACAATTTAACTATTAAAATATACACAGGTATACAGTCTACCAACTTTAAATTTAAATATAATATATTTTATAATTATTAACCGATTTAAAGTTAAATATAGTATATTTTATAATTATTAACCGATTTTAAGGAAGCATTTAATTAAATTGAAATTATTCATTTTTATAAATATAGGTAACGTCTTTATTCTTATTAACCTATCTCATAACATATTTTAATTTATTTCACTAAATAAAGATTTTGAACTAGCATAAGAACATATGTACCGGTATATTCATTACTATTTAATATAACGAATGATTTTTTCATTTAAAAAAAAATTGAATTAATTTTATTTTTATTTATTTTTTAATAATTTTTCCATAACCACTCTTTTATTAAAAAAAAATTATTAAAAATATAATTTCTATCTAATTTTTAAAATAATTATATACATAAAAAACAAAATAATTTTAAACACTTCTCTATGATTATAAAAAAGTGAAAGAGCAACGCTCAAAGTTGGGTCATATATTTTTTTTTAAATGAATTAAAAAACCTTTAATGGTAAATAGATCGTCAATATTTATTATTTTATATATATATATATATATATATATATATATATATATATATATATATATATATATAAAATAAACTTAGAAATTTTATTTTATTTTTTAACATAAAAATAAAGTTTAAAAAATATTTTATTTTTTTTAGTTGACAAATTATATTAAAAATTGATTTATTTGTCTTGATGAGGGCGAGAGTGGGTAGAATCAACGATTTCGCTATTTGAACAATGGACGGGTTGTCTAACATTAAAGAGGGGCTGGAAATGAATGGAGCCTGTGGGAGAGTCCAGGGAAGGTAGTCATGTCTTTAAACTTGGAAAATTCCATTCATGTTTGTGTCAAATTTGGAATAATGCTATCCTGAATGGGCATGGTCTCTTGTGTCAATGGGAGTCAAGATAGGAGTATAGCTTTCCCTGTCGGTTGGGGTTGGGAAGGATTTAAATCTTGGCAGATGGTTCATTCGCGAAACCATTATAAATGGCAAGATTTTTGTTACGGTTTCTGGGAACCAAGTCTATTAAGGGTGTCAATTTATATGTGTTTGATTTGTGAAAATCCTCAATCTACTGAGGACCACCTCAACGAGGTTAAGGTGTGAATTCAAAGTGGTTGGAGTAGTGCAGGCCTCGATGGCCTTCTGGTTCACATGGTGACTTCCAGAAATGAGAAATAGAGAAGTGGTTCCATTGTTAAACATCAGACGGTGTGGTTGTGGCGTAAATTGCTTCTTGATTGTTTTGTTGCAGCCGCTACAAGCTGGTATGTTAGGTGGTGTGAGCACAGTCCTGACAGTACAACAGATGGAGGTGGCACCAGTGTTCCGGTGGAAAGTGGGACTTTGGCTTGGCTCGAGCTGGTGACTAGGGTTTTGGAATGGCTCAACAACACAATAAAGGACATTGGTTGGGTCGACATGGTGAGGGGAAAACAAACTACGTGGGCAAGCGGCGGCACTGCTAGCCAGGGCAACGGCAACAGATACATGAAAATGAAGGCCAATTCTAGAGCCTCTGGCAACAATTCGAAAAAGGGTGGTCAGTGCACTAATGCACAACGACTGCAAGAGGCTATGCATGCTTATGATGCTGGCACATCGGTGGAGGTGAAGCATCTAATAAAAACGTGGGACACAGCACTGAGCGGAGGAGGTTAAGGTGGAAGACTAGCAAGATCTTGTCTCAAATCCGGGCAACACTCGAGGACGCTCGACTCAGTACAAGCACATTGTGCATCTGTACTGGATGATGAAGAGCTTGGTGGGCCAAGCTATAATGTATCCTATGGAGTAGGTCAGGGAACCAGACTCGGGATTGCGGGAAATTCAAAAAGAGTTGCAGTTGATCCAGGTTCAGATTCAACATCAAAACAACTGCCTTGGTCGCATAGAGGGGTATGTCCAGTACCTCCCCAAGTCATAGCTATCAGGGTCAGGTGCTCATGACCTAGCGCCAATGGAGTCTTCAAATTAAATGGTGTCTTTATGCTTATAGTTTTTGTAGTTTTTTTATTTTTTGTTAAACTGTATATTTCCAGTATTGCAGTATATGACAAAAATATAGGAAGAAACTGGTGGTTAGATTTTCATGCTCACAAATCCTTGAAAGACAGACTTAAAACCTTACGATTTTGGATGGCCTATAATGCGTTTTGGTGGCCAAAAAACCTGGTTTCGCATCAGGCAAGTTGCGGTCACCGAACATCCTCTATATGACTGTAATCTGCTTTTAAATTGAATGAATGAATGAAGAAATTCCTACTCATCTTACAAAAAAAATGACTTATTTGATTAATCTATAACTAACACATATGCGCGCACACACACATATGTATAAAGTTAATTGTGCATTACTTTAAAATTACATCAAAATTCATAATGTTATTGGTTTCAATCTTCTCATGGGAAATTAGATCTATTGACTAATAATTTAAGAGAAAGTATATCAAAATAGAGTAATTACGCCGTAAGGCACTCCCTATGGGAATAACTTTCCTAGCTGCTACTCTATCCTGATGTGCACCGTCAGATTCAATGTTAGACGATTGAAAGTTTTTTTACCATTAGATCCCGCTGCTTTAACTATCAACTGAATCTTGCAGACCTCACTGCTTTAACTGTCAATTGAATCTTGATTTGTGCAATGACTCACCTTGTTCATCTATATTATAATCCATGAACATATTACAGGTAATTTTTTTATCTTTCTGTCATTTTTTTCTCCTCACCATGGTGCTCCTATAGTTTTTCCCTCTTAAATGTTACTCAAGCATCTGTTCAATTTATAAACATCTTGCGTGCCAATATTTGTTGTCATTTTGGCACATAGTTTGTTGTATAAAGGTCTTGTTTCTAAACCTTCAATTTTTATTCACAGGTCAGAGGTTTCAGCTTAATTGATGACAGTTTGTTAAGCACATTTTGTGAAAATGATGTGTTGGCATATGATGCAAGTTAAGACGAGCCCCCCTTAGCCAACGCTGAAACCTTACCAAAAGGGTTAAATTTTCATAACTCAATTTAAAATTTTCACCCATTAAACTGGTATTTATGTACTACTACAAATCTGTGTCAAATGAATTAATATTGAATCTCTCATTCTATTCCTACTCATGAACGCCCTTTAATACTTCAAAACACATCATTTTTATGATAAGAACCCCAAGATTTAGAAGGCAATTTCACAAAAGTATATTGAGTATTTGGTAAGGGTGGAGAAAATCCACACCGTGTTAGATGATGAAGGTAGTGAATGGCTTATTGCATGATGGTGCGATTTTTGTGACCAAGCCTAGACACAAGGATTGGGATGGAGATGGAGAGGATCTTGAGCTAGAAAAATTTGGTTGCGAACCTCATTTGAACGATTATTCACGAGAATCTTAACATGAAATCAAATAATGTGATAGGGCTTCTAAGTGTATAACAACCTTTGCAAGAGGTAGTTATCTTTACTCTAAAATTTTCCCAATTTTTAGAGAGGTTGGCCTCTTTCCCCACTCAATGGCATGAAAGTTTCATCTTTTGTATCCTTAAAAACTTGAATTTTGCATATCTCTCGCAATGAGTATTAATGAACACTATTTGGTATATTTTCTGTTGAGCAAGTGTTTGTTTCCGTTTTGGGGAGATTTTTGGATTTTCAAAATATGTGTAAGTTTTTGAAAATTTAAGATTGACTTTTCAGAATATGTATGCCTTTCGAAATTTTAAATTTACCTTTCAAAAAAATTTGTTTTTAAGGTTGATACCAATTTTTTGCACAATTTTAAATCAATTTGTTTTTTTAGGTTGATACCAATTTTTTGCACAATTTTTCAAAATTTGTTTCTAATTTATGGGTATCTTTAAAAAAAAATACTCCATTTTGCTTTCGTGAATTCGATTTTCAGTTTTACCTCCTGATATTTGGTCCACAGTGTATAAGAGTCAAGTTCTTGGTAATATCGTGGGAAAATTGACATGCTCAACTTCTATGGCAAAGTCTCACTCACCTGCAGAATCTCCTATCGTTGCAACGCTCAAGTCAACATCGATTGAAACTTCCAGAACGTCTTCACCATGGAAGACTTATTCAATCCATAGTTTTCCATGTTTAATCATCAATGTTTCCTATTTTCTCGGTCTCCTTAGAAGTATACAAGGTGATGGGTATTACATGAACACATTTGATCATCATTGGTTGGAAGACGTCCGCACAATAGTCAAGGATGGAGTATGGATGTCTATTAATTTCCAAGTCCTAGTGGAGAATGGTTAACTGGTTTGCACTTAAGAACTATGTAGGGTTTTTTTGGGTTGTGTGTTGGTTCCTATGTGCAATTTTGCAATGACAGGAAGTTTGAAAAAAAAATGAAAAATGTGAGATTGTATTGGTGTTTGTTTTTGTCACAATCAATTATCAACAAACTTACTCAGAATAAAAAAAAATTTACCAGAGACACTAATCAGCCTTGTAAATAGCTTGGTAACTATCATTCACATGTTGCACTTAATTCAATATATACATACAGCGTTAACATACATATGTTGCACTTAATTCAATATATACATATGGCGTTAACAGTCATGTGTTGCACTTAATTCAATATATACATATGGCGTATATACTGTACAAGCACAGAATCGAAATTCCAATTAACGTTGCTATTTAGATATTTATATGTATGATATTATTTCACGAATAAGGTTATGTAATAAAAAGAAGAGTTTCAGTAGCGGATTAGATTGCGCCACAAACAACATTACTACACACGTCAGTACATCACACTTCAAAATAAATTTGGTTTTATCGGAAATATAACTCCGGCGTCCAGTGTAGCATGGTAATCGATGGTTGATCCTTTCCGTAATCGCATTTAAGATTAAAGGTTGATAATCAATTACCAATCCGGCTTTTGGCATGGGATTCCCTCGGAACGAGGCATATGTGTCATAATCTGCAGAGTTTTCCACTCTTCCGCATTTAACATTCATGACAGATGTAGCCTGTCTCGATTTCCTGAAGATATTTGCGAGGGTAACAGGGTTATTCTTTCTGGATTGCTCGGCAGCCTTTCGGTTTGGCGCTTGGAGTTCTTCCATGGCGCGCAGGAGGGAGCTGCGCTCCTCCTCGGCATTTCCGTCCTTAAATCCTATTATATACAGAGGAAGGTAAGCGGTGCTCACCCTGCAACACCTAGATTCGTCCGGGTTTAATCTTTTGCAATTTTGTTATGCGTTTCCTGCGAGTTTTTATCCCAAGGACCATAAGTTAATTTGCATCGTGGTTATCTTTTGTTTGTATACAGGATGGCCGAGAATGAAGCTCCGGATAAATGGAGATGACCACCGGTCTTCTGGCGATGAACGGTAAGGTTCCGCCCTTCAGATAGTTGATTTCTTGCTCAAGGGTGGTTTTAACCTCACCATCTTCAATTCCAAGACTGTGCCCATTCTCTCGTGTCTGACTATTCCTACTTGTCTCCTTCAGGTCTAACAACGCATACCTACAGGTAAAATCGTTCTGGGCGTTTAAATGGTCTTAGTCTGGCATTCCTTAACATGTTATTACTATCGACTTGCTGAATGAGTTCTTATTTTATTGTGCTCGTAGGTAAATACGAAACCCTTGCTTCCTCCTACAAGCTATCGTTTTCTTGCCAGTTATGGTTGAAATTCCATTCCCTTGTTACAGGTACCCCCAAATCAACCCGAGGGTTCAGCTGCAGTCTTATTGACTTAGTACTGTTTCTTTCTTTAAATTGTCTAGACATGTAACTCGGAAATTTATCAACCCCGAGTTAGGGTTTTCGGGTTGCAGAACTGTGCCATTTAATGTCTTGTAATTATGTCAATGTTCTAGCTCAATGTATATGACGATACTCGGGTTGTAGTGTTGGTATAAAGTATGTGTCCTTCGGAATACTGCATGGAAACCTCGAGGGTGTTGATTCCTCCATTTCCAGTACTCTTATAATGTCTGTTGCTAATTCGATTCACCGAATCGCGATTAAGTTTGGCCTTTATATTTCATAATTATAAAGCGAACATATTTTCACTGATGTCACTGTATTCATATATATAAATTCTAAATGTCGTCTGAAATCATTTTAACAGAGTTTAGCTTACGTTTCTTTTACGATTTCTTCTTCTTTGCTAAGACTTCTCCCATTGTTTGCAATGGCACTCGTTTTGAAGTTCTAATTTTCAGTTTAATAAAGAGCTAGCTATTTGCGTCATTCTAGAACAGTTGGGTCAGGGTTTGCCGTTTTTCTGGTCGGCATACCACATCGTCTTTAAGTCTTTCTTTAATTTTCATAAATATCTCTAAGGTGATCGGTCCTCTGTCCAGACCGTGTATAGTATTAGCTCTGCCGGGGTTACCTGGGGCAAGGGTTCGATAGTGATTTTGATCCCTTCTCTGCCCTTAAAAACCCCAAACCGGGAGTTCACTCAGCACGACCCCGCATTGCTTCTCTTCTGTACTATACTACTGGTAATATTACATCGCAACTAGTAAAAGAAATTAAGCCAGTTAACTATTTACACAGTAGACTTATACATGCATCCTGTATAACACTTCTTACTTTCGGCTCTTTATATATACATGCTTCCACAGAAAAATAAAAGAATATATATACACAGTAGACTTTATTTATTCTTTCAAAACTCTAAACCTATAGATAGCAATTGAAAGTACCGCCTTTACTAATGCACAACTAACCATCTTCTTTTTTTCAATAGAAAAACTAATAGTTTCTTCCGTACCGTATAAACACATTCTCGGTAAATAAGTATTAGCACTAACCTATTTATTTGCCGTAGTCTAGATAGTATTACTCAAAAAGTAATTCAACCTCGTATCTCAGTCTCCAAAGTCCAGGAAAATTTATCCGGGAACTGAAAATCGATTCCCAAAGCTGTGGTCCACCCTACCAACCAAGTGAGGCCATTACGTCCTACACTTGCCCCCTAGCCTCAGAACTCTGGGATTAGTGCCACGAAGTTTCTACAGTGGATTCTGCACTGTTGTGACCTCTAGAATTCCCTTCCAGTCACACGCAGGAGGTCTGGCCAATTCAAGGGTTTCTTGAAAGATACTTCCACTGGGGTTTCCAGCTCAAGACAGTACTTTCCCCTTTCTTGCCAACATTTCTAGAACCCCCTATATCCATTCAGGAGAGGGTAGTTGTTTTTCCCCAACTGTCTCCAACCACTTCCCATTCTGAGAAAACTATCACCAACAACTTTTGAGATTCGCTTTTCCTTCATTGGTTTTTCTCTCATTAATTCAGAAAGAGAATAATAAAAATAAAATCTAAAAATAGTGATTGTCTCAAAATATCATCATAGAGTCTTGTTTATTCAGAACATAAAATTAAATAAAATAAACCAACTGTTTTAACTAGTAAATACTAGTTACTTCCTTTATGAGGCTGTCACATCTCCCCCCCCTGGAAGTAACACCGTCCTCGGTGTTTTCAGCCCAACTCTGCAAAGAGTTCTGGGTAAGCTTCTTTCACAAACTTTTCATCCTCCCAAGTAGCTTCGTCCGGTCCAAAGTGCTTCCACTGCAACCTGGGTAACTACTCTTTTACGGAGTTCAATTTCCCTACGATCAAGTATGCGTAGTGGCTCTACCAGAAACTCTCCGTCCGGTTCTACCTGAAAGGAAAGAACAAGATTATCAATCAGTAGATTTAAATTTTATTCGACTTCAGTTAGGATTTATTTCCATTTTTACTTCCTACCTGAATGTTTTTCCAATGAATTACATGTTTCTCATCATCCACGTATTGCTTTAACAACGATACATGGAACACATTATGCACTTTAATATGACTAGGCAGTGCGAGTCTATAAGCTACTGGCCTCACCCTTTCCAGAATTTGGAAGGGTCCGCAGTAACGAGGGGCTAACTTGGCGCAAGAAGTCCACCTCAAGGTACTTCTCTTTGGTTTAATCCTGACATACACGTGGTCCCCTACTCCGAATTCACGATAAGACCTCTTCCTGTCTGCAAAGACCTTCTGTCGGTCCTGCGCAGCTTTCAAATTCTGCCTTATTCTTTTTACTTCAACTTCTAGCTCAGCCAACATTTCTGGCCCCAACATTAATTTTGTCTCCGAACTGCTCCAGTTTATCGGTGTCCGACACTGTCATCCATACAGTGCTTCAAATGGACTCATCTTTAGGGATTCCTGATATCCGTTGTTATATGCAAACTCCACTAGGTGCAGGTAATCCTCCCATTTAGTTGGCTGTCGCATTACATACATACGCAGCATATCCTCCAAAACTTGGTTTACCCGCTCGGTCTGCCCATCAGTTTGAGGGTGATAGGCAGTACTGAAGTGTATCTGAGTACCTAGACCTGAAAATAAGGTTTTCCAAAACGCGGAGGTAAACTTAACGTCCTGATCTGAAATCACAGTCTTAGGTATACCATGCAATCTAAAGATTTCCCTCATGAATATGTTTGCAATTTGCACCGTCTTGCAAGTGGATTGCACAGGTATGAAATGGGAAGATTTACTTAATCTGTCCACCACTACCATGATTGAATCATTCTGCTTCCTTGTTCGAGGTAAGCCTGTGATGAAATCCAAAGAGATCACTTCCCATTTCCATTCAGGAATGGGTATGGGCTGCAGTAGCCCCGCTGGATGTCGATGCTCCACTTTAACCTGTTGGCATTCTAAACACTTGCTCAAATATTCCGCAATGTCTCTGTGCATACCTGGCCAATAATATATCTTTCTAATCGCCGAAAGCATCTTTTGATAACCAGGATGACCAGCGTAGTTGCTGTGGTGGTACTCATTCAGGATTAACTCCTTGAGACTTGCGTGATTAGGAACATAGGTTCTTCCGTGAAAAGTTAACATCTGTTCTTCGTTGCTTTCATACTCAGATGGCTTACCTTGCTCTTTATCCTCTTCCATCTGCTGCCATAAAAACTTGTATTCTGGGTCCTTCCGTGCCTCTTCCTTTAATTGTTCGGACAGCTGGCTTACAGGTTGGCTGAAGTACATTGCACAGATCCCATGTAATTTCCTGCTCAGGGCATCTGCAACTCGGTTTTCTTTTCCCTTAACATGTTGTATGTCCATGTCAAATTCACTCAAAAAGGCATTCCACCGTGCTCGCCGAGAGTTTAAATCTGCCTGCTTAAAATAATTAGTTAGACTGCTATGGTCTGTTTTAAGTACAAACTTTTTGCCCAGTAGATAATGCCTCCATACTCGGAGAGCATGCACTACTGCTGTAAGTTCTAGATCATAAGCAGAGTGTTTTTTCTCATGTTCTCTCAACTTTCTGGACTCATAGGCTATTACCTTGCCTTCTTGTGTTAACACTGCACCAACTCCCTCCTTGCTGGCATCCGTGCACACCTCGTAGTCTTTGCTGGGGTCAGCTACCGTCAGCACTGGTGCTGTGGTTAAAATTTGTTTCAGCTTTTCAAAGCTGAACTGACATTCTTTCGTCCATTTAAAAGGTTTGCCTTTCTTTTGTAAGGATGTAATAGGATAGGAAATCCTAGAAAACCCTTCGATGAACCGTTTGTAATATCCTGCCAGACCCATAAATGATCTAATATCTACCACATTCTGGGGTGCTTGCCATTCCAAGATAGTTTTAATCTTTTCGGGGTCCACCGCTATGCCTTCAGCTGTCACAACATGACCCAAGTACTGGATTTTTGTTTTAAAGAAATCGCACTTGCTGAATTTAGCATACAGCTGATGCTTCCTCAGCATTTCCAGTACTATTCTCAGATGCTCCTTATGTTCTTCCTCGCTCTTGGAATAAATCAATATGTCATCTATGAAGATCAGTACAAAATGATCTAAAAATTGATGAAAAATGCCATTCATCAACCTCATAAAGGTTCCTGGTGCATTCGTCAATCCGAATGGCAATACCACAAACTCATAATGCCCATATCTGGTGCGGAATGTTGTTTTGCAAATATCCTCATCCTTGACTCGAATCTGATGATATCCAGACCTCAAATCTATTTTAGAGAACACCTTGGCACCTCTCACCTGATCGAATAAATCATCAATTCTGGGTAGAGGATATTTATTCTTAACTGTCAGCGTGTTGAGTTGTCGGTAGTCCATACACATACGTAAGGTTCCATCCTTCTTTCTAACAAAAAGAATTGGTGCTCCCCAAGGTGACACACTTGGGCGGATATATCCTTTATCTAACAACTCTTGCAGCTGCATATTTAACTCTGTTAACTCTGGTATGCTCATTCTGTAAGGTGCTCTTGACACAGGAGAGGCTCCGGGTAGTAATTCAATAGTGAAATCAATTTCTCTTTTAGGTGGCAACCCTGGAATGTTTTCTGGAAATACATCCAGGAATTCCTGTACTACAGGGATATCTTTTATATCTACAGCCTTTCCCTTAGATTCAGCATACCCTACTTGAATTGCGTACAACTGACATCCCTTACGGATACACCTGCTCATCTGAGACGTTGTTATGGGGCGTAATTGCACAGGCTTTTTAATTCCTTTAATTTCCTTACGCGTACCATCTAGCGCTCTATAATGAATTGCCTTTTCCTTACAGTCCACTATGGTCCAGTGTTTTTCCAGCCAGTCCATTCCTAGTAACACATCATACGATCCCAATGGTAGAATATTTAAGTCTACCTGCAGCTGCTGTTCTGCAACTTCCAGTATGCAATCAACAATTTTCGCAGTCATTTTGCGTTTTGCTCCGGTGGCTAGTTGAACTAACCAGGAGTTTTTAAATTTCTGCTCTTTTAAGTTGCACATTTCCACTAGTTTAGGATTTACATAGCTTAAACTAGCGCCAGGATCTACTAAAATCGAAACAGGTTTAGATAATATAGTACCTTCCAATTCAATCATTGTGGGTTGAAAATCAGCCTGTCGATTCTCCAAGGCTGTGTTTATACGTGGTATGTTTCGTGCCACATCCCCCACTGTTGATGCCTCTTGCAAATTTTCCACAGTTTCACTCTTATTCCGTTGTGGACAGTTCTTATAGTAGTGTGCTTCCCCACAACCCCAACACTGTAGGGGAGGTCTAGAATTCTGCCCCTGCTCTAGTTTGCTCGATGCTTCTGTGGGTTTTTGTTCAGCTGGCCATTTGATCCTTGGATGGTTCTTATTAAACTGCTTGCTTCCAACGTTCCGTCCTGCCCCTTTAAAGTGGCTGCTTTTACTGCTTCTGAAAGTAGATGAATTTTTCTGATTTTTCTTGGGCTGCCAACTTTTCCCACTCTCCCCCTTGGCCTTATATTGCTGGTAACACATGCGTGCTTTCCGGACAGCTTCATCCATAGTTTGGGGGTTAACAAACTCTATTCTTTCCCTCATGGGAGCGGGCAGACTGCTCAGAAACCGTTGTACCTTGGCTTTTTCCTCTCTGAGGTAAGGTACATAGCGTAACAGGGAGGTAAATTTCGTGACATACTCATCCATGGTCATCTGGCCCAGTCGGAGATCATGGAATTCCTTGGCTTTATCATCATAAAATCTTTCTGTTAGATATTTATCTTTGAAGTACTCCTGGAATAATTCCCATGTAATATCTCGTTCATCTATGCTGCCAACATTTTTTACCTCCTCCCACCACAGGGTGGCTTTCTCTCGCAGCTGGTATATAGCCAATCTGGCCTTCAGATTGCTACTATACTCATATACCTGAAAATATTTATTGATGTTAATTAACCATGCTTCAGCTGCTTCTTCCGCCTCGCCATCAAACATTGGTGGCTTAATCTTACGAAACTCCCCCTGCAGTTCAACTCTCTGTCTCTTATGATCCTGCTGGTCAGACAGATTTTTCGATTCTGCCTCATTATAATTATGGTTTTTGCTCCTGTGGGAGAAACTCTTTTCAGTTTTTCCGGTGGTGTTGTTTCTAGTTTGGTGGTCCTCTGGTTCCGTTGATAATTCTCTTTCTGCACTGGGTTGCCGCATCTCATGATTTTGTTTATCAGAAATACTCTTCAGAATATTTTCCTGGTCTTGCAACAACTTTTCATTGTCTTTCCAGACTCCAATCATCTCCGCTTGTAACTGTTGTACTGTATTTAACAGAAAAGCAGTTTGTTGCTGCTGTTCTTCCAACAATTTACTCGTTCTCTGGTGCTGCTCCAACGTTAGTTGAACCCACATTTCTGGGTTCATGACTGTTGGACCTTGAGTCTCTTCTGGTTGCGATTGAGATGTCCCTTCTGTCATATCTTTCTACTTCTGCTCAGTGCACTAATACATACACAACTTTGTTAGTAGACCCTTAGGTTACCAGTGTAGCAACCGGCTCTGATACCACTTGTCACAATCATTTATCAACAAACTTACTCGGAATAAAAAAAAAATTACCAGAGACACTAATCAGCCTTGTAAATAGCTCGGTAACTATCATTCACATGTTGCACTTAATTCAATATATACATACAGCGTTAACATACATATGTTGCACTTAATGCAATATATACATATGGCGTTAACAGTCATGTGTTGCACTTAATTCAATATATACATATGGCGTATATACTGTACAAGCACAGAATCGAAATTTCAATTAACGTTGCTATTTAGATATTTATATGTATGATATTATTTCACGGATAAGGTTATGTAATAAAAAGAAGAGTTTCAGTAGCGGATTAGATTGCGCCACAAACAACATTACTACACACGTCAGTACATCACACTTCAAAATAAATTTGGTTTTATCGGAAATATAACTCCGGCGTCCAGTGTAGCATGGTAATCGATGGTTGATCCTTTCCGTAATCGCATTTAAGATTAAAGGTTGATAATCAATTACCAATCCGGCTTTTGGCACGGGATTCCCTCGGAACGAGGCATATGTGTCATAATCTGCAGAGTTTTCCGCTCTTCCGCATTTAACATTCATGACAAATGTAGCCTGTCTCGATTTCTTGAAGATATTTGCGAGGGTAACAGGGTTATTCTTTCTGGATTGCTCGGCAGCCTTTCGGTTTGGCGCTTGGAGTTCTTCCATGGCGCACAGGAGGGAGCTGCGCTCCTCCTCGGCATTTCCATCCTTAAATCCTATTATATACAGAGGAAGGTAAGCGGTGCTCACCCTGCAACACCTAGATTCGTCCGGGTTTAATCTTTTGCAATTTTGTTATGCGTTTCCTGCGAGTTTTTATCCCAAGGACCATAAGTTAATTTGCGTCGTGGTTATCTTTTGTTTGTATACAGGATGGCCGAGAATGAAGCTCCGGATAAATGGAGATGAGCACCGGTCTTCTGGCGATGAACGGTAAGGTTCCGCCCTTCAGATAGTTGATTTCTTGCTCAAGGGTGGTTTTAACCTCACCATCTTCAGTTCCAAGACTATGCCCATTCTCTCGTGTCTGACTATCCCTACTTGTCTCCTTCAGGTCTAACAACGCAGACCTACAGGTAAAATCGTTCTGGGCGTTTAAATGGTCTTAGTCTGGCATTCCTTAACATGTTATTACTATCGTCTTGCTGAATGAGTTCTTATTTTATTGTGCTTGCAGGTAAATACAAAACCCCTGCTTCCTCCTACAGGCTATCGTTTTCTTGACAGCTATGGCTGAAATTCCATTCCCTTGTTACAGGTACCCCCAAATCAACCCGAGGGTTCAGCTGCAGTCTTATCGACTTAGTACTGTTTCTTTCTTTAAATTGTCTAGACATGTAACTCGGAAATTTATCAACCCCGAGTTAGGGTTTTCGGGTTGCAGAATTGTGCCATTTAATGTCTTGTAATTATGTCAGTGTTCTAGCTCAATGTATATGACGATACTTGGGTTGTAGTGTTGGTATAAAGTATGTGTCCTTCAGAATACTGCATGGAAACCTCGAGGGTGTTGATTCCTCCATTTCCAGTACTCTTATAATGTCTATTGCTAATTCGATTCACCGAATCGCGATTAAGTTTGGCCTTTATATTTCATGATTATAAAGCGAACATATTTTCACTGATGTTACTGTATTCATATATATAAATTCTAAATGTCGTATGAAATCATTTTAACAGAGTTTAGCTTACGTTTCTTTTACGATTTCTTCTGCTTTGCTAAGACTTCTCCCATTGTTTGCAATAGCACTCGTTTTGAAGTTCTAATTTTCAGTTTAATAAAGAGCTAGCTATTTGCGTCATTCTAGAATAGTTGGGTCATGGTTTGCCGTTTTTCTGGTCGGCATACCACACCGTCTTTAAGTCTTTCTTTAATTTTCATAAATATCTCTAAGGTGACCGGTCCTCTGTCCAGACCGTGTATAGTATTAGCTCTGCCAGGGTTACCTAGGGCAAGGGTTCGATAGTGATTTTGATCCCTTCTCTGCCCTTAAAAACCCCAAACCGGGAGTTCACTCAGCACGACCCCGCATTGCTTCTCTTCTGTACTATACTACTGGTAATATTACATCGCAACTAGTAAAAGAAATTAAGCCAGTTAACTATTTACACAGTAGACTTATACATGCATCCTGTATAACACTTCTTACTTTCGGCTCTTTATATATACATGCTTCCACAGAAAAATAAAAGAATATATATACACAGTAGACTTTATTTATTCTTTCAAAACTCTTAAACCCATAGATAGTTAAATTCGAGCACCTGCTCATTTAATGCACAACTAAATCATCTTCTTTTTTCAATAGAAAACTAATAGTTTCCTTCCGTACTGTATAAACACATTCCTGGTAAAATAAGTATTAGCACTAACCTATTTATTTACAGAGTCTAGGATAGTATTACTCAAAAGTCATTCAACCTGTATTCCATATAAGTTTCAAAAGTCTGTGTACTTATCTGGAACTGAAAATCGATTCCCAAAGCTGTGGTCCACCCTACCAACCAAGTGAGGCCATTACGTCCTACACTTGCCCCCTAGCCTCAGAACTCTGGGATTAGTGCCACGGAGTTTCTACAGTGGAGTCTGCACTGCTGTGACCTCTAGAATTCCCTTGCAGTCACACACAGGAGGTCTAGCCAATTCAAGGGTTTCTTGAAAGATACTTCCACTAAGGTTTCCAGCTCAAGACAGTACTTTCCCCTTTCTTGCCAACATTTCAAGAACCCCCTATATCCATTCAGGAGAGGGTAACTGTTTTTCCCCAACTGTCTCCAACCACTTCCCATTCCGAGAAAACTATCACCAACAGCTTTTGAGATTCTCTTTTCCTTCATTGGTTTTTCTCTCATTAATTCATAAAGAGAATAATAAAAATAAAATCTAAAAATAGTGATCGTCTCAAAATAGCATCATAGAGTCTTGTTTATTCAGAAAATAAAATTAAATAAAATAAACCAACTATTTTAACTAGTAAATACTAATTACTTCCTTTATGAGGCTGTCACAATTTTTTTATTAGTTATAAAAAATGTTGGTGGTTCTAGTGTGTTTTATTGATATGTAATGCTACAAACAAATAAGAATTAAAATATGAAAAAAACATCCTTATTAAAAGTTGTAAGAATTTAAATTTAATAATATCAAATTAATCAACTATGCTAATTAGTAAAATTTAATTAAAAAATAAAATATAAGGTTAAATAGGTTGAAAACATTATTTTTCCTGAAATCGAAAACTCTAGACATTATAGATACCTTTAGTGAACTAATAAGAGTTGATTTAGGAAAAGCTTTTTTTTCTTTGGTTGGTTTAAATTATAGAGAATAAATTCAACTTTGATTGTTTAAAGTAGTTGATAGATGTGCATATGTCAACTTTGATGCATCAAACTTGAAAAATATCAAATAACTTACAAGTAACTTGATTTTATATAATGCATATATGTTATCGTTTCTGTAAATGAAAATACACACCTTCAACATAATATAAAACTGTCACAAATTTTAATTAAAAAACAAATGACTTGATGTATATATGTCATCATTTCTGAAAATGGAACAGAATATAAACATGTTAAATTTTTGTTTTTTAATTAAAAAACAAATGAATTAGTCGAATACAAAAATGTCACATTTTTGTTTTTTAATTAAAAAAAGACAAAAACAAATGAGTTGACTTACAAAGCGTACACTTCAGAAGTTCTCTAGCGGCTTAAAATAGATGCATATTTACACGTTTAACACGCAAAAGCGCTCCCCCGTGTATTCACAACTGTCACGTGTACCGCATCAATCCACACGGTTTCAGGAACCTATATATACGCTGTCGAATCCCGCAGCCATTCGCACCATCAAACACTCACAGCCGAAGAAGCAACCGGTTCCGAGTTCGAATCCTTGCCCTATCGCCGCCGAAGCCCGCAGCCATTAGCACCATCAAACACTCCGAGCCTAAGAAGCAGCCGGTTCCGAGTTCGAATCCTTGCACTATCACAGTCCCCTGTTTTAAGACACAAACTTTAGTGACTCCACCACAACATGGTCAAACCCTTGTCAAAACAGAGCAGCCCGAGCGGACCGGAAAACTGCCAAATGAAGTTGCGGCAGTTCAAAGGAATCCGACTGAGGCCAGGTTCGCCACAGAAGATTTACGGCTGCCGTCGGAAGAGGACGCAGGGTCCTCGTCTTCCTCCAGTTCGGAAGCAGAGTCCGGCATTGACAGCCAACAGATTTCTGCGGAACAGTACCCCACATTCTGGGATTCGTTACTGCTCGAAGATCTGGACAGTGGGGAGTCTCTAAATTTAGAGGATTTTCCTCCCTTAGATTTCTCTATGGACGATTTTGGGTTTGAGATCGAGCAAACGAAAGACTGGGGACTTTTCTAGAGAAAAAGATTTATATACCTCGGCAGGCGATTTTACCATTAAAGATTAGTTAACGAATATCTTCTGTTTGAAATTTATGAGATTAGTGAGTTTTCTGAGGACTTTAATCAATGGAAATTGGCAAATTGGCAAATTGGAAATTGCGCGGCCGCTTGAAAATGGCGCTTAAATGTTTATTTGTATATAATTAAATTTAACATTGATTATTCTTTACATGTCCTTCTCACAAACTAAAATCACAGTGAACTCTCCTTTAATCTAAAATTAAATTTAGCGATCTCCTTTTTGTTGCTCTTCTTTTAATTATTTAATATTCATTTCGAATCTTTTCTATTTTTAATTTATTTTATTTTATTATTCTTTTATTTTTATACATTATACTTTTAAATTGCTGTATAGGATCTTTGGGAGAAAAGATTTATTTGGATATAACAATTTAACTATTAAAATATACACAGGTATACAGTCTACCAACTTTAAATATAATATAATATATTTTATAATTATTAACCGATTTAAATTTAAATATAGTATATTTTATAATTATTAACCGATTTTAAGGAAGCATTTAATTAAATTGAAATTATTCATTTTTATAAATATAAGTAACGTCTTTATTCTTATTAACCCATCTCCTAACATATTTTAATTTATTTCACTAAATAAAGATTTTGAACTAGCATAAGAACATATGTACTGGTATATTCATTACTATTTAATATAACGAGTGATTTTTTCATTTAAAAAAAATATTGAATTAATTTTATTTTTATTTATTTTTTAATATTTTTTCCATAACCACTCTTTTATTAAAAAAAAATTATAAAAAATATAATTTCTATCTAATTTTTAAAATAATTATATACATAAAAAAACAAAATAATTTTAAACACTTCTCTATGATTATAAAAAAGTGAAAGAGCAACACTCAAAGTTGGGCCATATATTTTTTTTAAAATGAATTAAAAAACCTTTAATGGTAAATAGATCGTCAATATTTATTATTTTATATATATATAAAATAAACTTAAAGAAATTTTATTTTATTTTTTAACATAAAAATAAAGTTTAAAAAAGATTTTATTTTTTTGAGTTGACAAATTATATTAAAAATTGATTTATTTGTCTTGATGAGGGCGAGAGTGGGTAGAATCAATGATTTGGCTATTTGAACAATGGACGGGTTGTCCGACATTAAAGAGGGGCTGGAAATGAATGGAGCCTGTGGGAGAGTCCAGGGAAGGTAGTCATGTCTTTAAACTTGGAAAATTCCATTCATGTTTGTGTCAAATTTGGAATAATGCTATCCTGAATGGGCATGGTCTCTTGTGTCAATGGGAGTGAAGATAGGAGTATAGCTTTCCCTGTCGGTTGGGGTTAGGAAGGATTTAAATCTTGGCAGATGGTTCATTCGCGAAACCATTATAAATGGCGGGATTTTTGTTACGGTTTCTGGGAACCAAGTCTGTTAAGGGTGTCAATTTATATGTGTTTGATTTGTGAAAATCCTCAATTTAATGAGGACCACCTCAACGAGGTTAAGGTGTGAATTCAAAGTGGTTGGAGTAGTGCAGGCCTCGATGGCCTTCTGGTTCACATGGTGACTTCCAGAAATGAGAAATAGAGAAGCGGTTCCACTGTTAACCATCAGACGGTGTGGTTGTGGCGTAAATTGCTTCCTGATTGTTTTGTTGCAGCCGCTACAAGCTGGTATGTTAGGTGGTAAGAGCACAGTCCTGACAATACAACAGATGGAGGTGGCACCAGTGTTCCGGTGGAAAGTGGGACTTTGGCTTGGCTCGAGCTGGTGACTAGGGTTTTGGAATGGCTCAAAAACACAATAAAGGACATTGGTTGGGTCGACATGGTGAGGGGAAAACAAACTACGTGGGCAAGTGGCGGCGCTACTAACCAGGGCAGCGGCAACATATACATGAAAATGAAGGCCAATTCTAGAGCCTCTGGCAACAATTCGAAAAAGGGTGGTCAGTGCACTAATGCACAACGATTGCAAGAGGCTATGCATGCTTATGATGCTAGCACATCAGCGAAGGTGAAGCATTTGATAAAAACGTGGGAGACAACACTAAGCAGAGGAGGTTAAGGTGGAAGACTAGCAAGATCTTGTCTCAGATCCGGGCAACACTCGAGGACGCTCGACTCAGTACAAGCACATTGTGCATCTGTACTAGATGATGAAGAGCTTGGTGGGCCGAGCTATAATGTATCCTATCGAGTAGGTCAGGGAACCAGACCTGGGATTGCAGGAAATTCAAAAAGAGTTGCAGTTGATCCAAGTTCAGATTCAACATCAAAACAAACACCTTGGTCGCATAAAGGGGCATGTCCAGTACCTCCCCAAGTCATAGCTATCAGGGTCAGGTGCTCATGACCTGGCACCAATGGAGTCTTCAAATTAAATGGTGTCTTTATGCTTATAGTTTTTGTAGTTTTTTTTATTTTTTGTTAAACTGTATATTTCTAGTATTGCAGTATATGACAGAAATATAGGAAGAAACTGGTGGTTAGATTTGCATGCTTACAAATCCTTGAAAGACAGACTTAAAACCTTACGATTTTGGATGGCCTATAATGCGTTTCGGTGGCCAAAAAACCTGGTTTCGCATAAGGCAAGTTGCGGTCACCGAACGTCCTCTATATGACTGTAATCTGCTTTTAAATTGAATGAATGAATGAAGAAATCCCTACTCAGCTTACAAAAAAAAATGATTTATTTGATTAATCTATAACTAACACATATGCACGCACACACACATATGTATAAAGTTAATTGTGCATTACTTTAAAATTACATCAAAATTCATAATGTTATTGGTTTCAATCTTTCTCATGGGAAATTAGATCTATTGACTAATAATTTAAGAGAAAGTATATCAAAATAGAGTAATTACGCCGTAAGGCGTTCCCTATGGAAATAACTTTCCTAGCTGCTACTCTATCCTGATGTGGACCGTCAGATTCAATGTTAGACGATTGAAAGTTTTTTTACCATTAGATCCCACTGCTTTAACTGTCAACTGAATCTTGCAGACCTCACTGCTTCAACTGTCAATTGAATCTTGATTTGTGCAATGACTCACCTTGTTCGTCTATATTATAATCCATGAACATATTACAGGTAATTTGTTGATCTTTTTGTCATTTTTTTCTCCTCACCATGGTGCTCCTATAGTTTTTCCCTCTTAAATGTTACTCAAGCATATGTTCAATTTATAAACATCTTGCGTGCCAATATTTGTTGTCATTTTGGCACATAGTTTGTTGTATAAAGGTCTTGTTTCTAAACCTTCAAATTTTATTCACAGGTCAGAGGTTTCAGCTTAATTGATGACAGTTTGTTAAGCGTATTTTGTGAAAACGATGTGTTGGCATATGATGCAAGTTAAGACGAGCCCCCCTTAGCCAATGCTGAAACCTTACCAAAAGGGCTAAATTTTCATAACTCAATTTAAATTTTTCACCCATTAAACTGGTATTTATGTACTACTACAAATCTGTGTCAAATGAATTAATATTGAATCTCTCATTCTATTCCTACTCATGAACGCCCTTGAATACTTTCACAAAAGTATATTGAGTATTTGGTAAGGGTGGAGAAAATCCACACCGTGTTAGATGATGAAGGTAGTGAATGGCTTATTGCATGATGGTGCGATTTTTGTGACCAAGCCTGGACACAAGGATTGGGATGGAGATGGAGAGGATCTTGAGCCAGAAAAATTTGGTTGCGAACCTCATTTTAACGATTATTCACGAGAATCTTAACATGAAATCAAATAATGTGATAGGGCTTCTAAGTGTATAACAACCTTTGCAAGAGGCAGTTATCTTTACTCTAAAATTTTCCTAATTTTTAGAGAGGTTGGTCTCTTTCCCCACTCAATGGTATGAAAGTTTCATCTTTTGTATCCTTAAAAACTTGAATTTTGCATATCTCTCGCAATGAGTATTAATGAACACTATTTGGTATATTTTCTGTTGAGCAAGTGTTTGTTTCCGTTTTGGGGAGATTTTTGGATTTTCAAAATATGTGTAAGTTTTTGAAAATTTAAGATTGACTTTTCAGAACATGTATGCCAATAAATTCAACCTTGGTTGGTTTAAATTATTGACAATAAATTATTTGGTTGGTTTAAATTATTGACAATAAATTCAACTTTGATTGTTTAAAGTAGTTATAGATGTGCATATGTCAACTTTGATGCGTCAAACTTGAAAAATATCAAATAACTTACAAGTAACTTGATTTTATATAATGTATATATGTTATCGTTTCTGTAAATGAAAATACACACCTTCAACATGATATAAAACTATCACAAATTTTAATAAAAAAACAAATGACTTGATGTATATATGTCATCATTTCTGAAAATGGAAATACACACACCTTCAAACAGAATATAAACAGGTTAATGAGTTGACTTAGAAAGCGTACACTTCGGAAGTTCTCTAGCGGCTTAAAATAGATGCATATTTACACGTTTAACACGCAAAAGCGCTCCCCCGTGTATTCACAACTGTCACGTGTACCACATCAATCCACACGGTTTCAGGAACCTATATATACGCTGTCGAATCCCGCAGCCATTCGCACCATCAAACACTCACAGCCGAAGAAGCATCCGGTTCCGAGTTCGAATTCTTGCCCTATCGCCGCCGAAGCCCGCAGCCATTAGCACCATCAAACACTCCGAGCCTAAGAAGCAGCCGGTTCCGAGTTCGAATCCTTGCCCTATCACAGTCCCCTGTTTTAAGACACAAACATTAGTGACTCTACCGCAACATGGTCAAACCCTTGTCAAAACAGAGCAGGCCGAGCGGACCAGAAAACTGCCAAATGAAGTTGCGGCAGTTCAAAGGAATCCGACTGAGAAAATGGGGGAAATGGGTGTCGGAAATTCGAATGCCGAATTCCCGGGCCAAAATCTGGCTGGGCTCCTACAACTCCCTGGAAAAAGCTGCCCGCGCCTACGACTTTGCGGTGTACTGTCTAAGAGGATCGAAGGCCAAATTCAATTTTCCCGACTCCGCGCCGCAAATTCCATGCGCCTCTGCTCTGTCGCCACCACAAATTCAAGCCGCCGCTGCCAGGTTTGCCACAGAAGATATCCTGGTGCCATCGGAAGAGGACGCGGCGTCCTCCTCTTCCTCCCCTTCGGAAACAGAGTCCAGCATTGAGAGCCAACAGATTTCCGCGGAACAGTACCCCACATTCTGGGATTCGTTATTGCTTGAAGATTTGGACTGCGGCGAGTCTCTAAATTTAGAGGATTTTCCTCCCTTAGATTTCTCTATGGACGATTTTGGGTTTGTGATCGAGCAGACGAAAGACTGGGGGCTTTTCTAGAGAAAAAGATTCATCTACCTCTGCAAGCGATTTTACCATTAAAGATTGATTAAAGTATATGCTCTGTTTGACTTTCATCAATGGAAATTGATGCGTCGCCCCTTGAAAAAAAAATTAATTGAATTATTATTTAAAATAGGACTTGAAAGTGTCAAACGACCTTTGTAAGGAAGTTATCTTTACTGTAAAATTTTCCTAATTTTTAGAGAGGTTAGTCTCTTTACCCACTTTGTGGTATGAAAGTTTCATCTTTTGTATCTTTAAAAATTTGAATTTTGCATATTTAGGTCGATAGGCCTTCTCTTATGAAAGAGATCACTTTTTTTATCATCAACACTTTTTATGTGAACAGGACATCTATTCCTGGTTTAAAAAAATGACACCTGGGGTAACTAACAACCTCCTGATCAACCACAAATCCACAAACTGAGAAGCACAATCCATGGAGTGAATGACTATCCACATGATGCTGTACACGATCGCTCCAAAACCTTAAACGACGGTATTCTTGGACAGTCAATCATACCAGTAGATGTGCGGTGGCCGGTCGGTAATGCAACGAAGGAGTGGGTGAATTAATTCTGTCATTACAATACTCCTGTTTTTTCGACTTCGACGAGCGAGGATTCCTTGGTCTTAGCTGGCAGCTTCATGGCCGGGGCTTTAGCTTTTACAGGCTTCTCCTCCTTGGGCTTCACACGCTTCTTCAACTCCTCCGAAAGCTTGAAGGAGTTCTTGACCTTGGTGAGCTTTCCAGATCTGGCAAGATTTCTCAGCTGAATTGCTAGCAGCTTCTTGAAATTGGCAGGGAGTTGGGATTGTTACTTGTTGCCACTACCAGAGGCATTGATCTGCATTTTGAAGGGTTAATATCGACACAGAGAATCAGCTTTGCAAATACGTAGGGTTAGGGTCTAACTATCGTGGAGGATTAAAAGCCCTATGAGGAAAAACACTTAAGCGACTTTTGGCAATGTCTCCGTCCTTCTCTGAGGGTTTCGACGCCCAAAACGTTCCAGGTATTTTTAGCATAATTTGATTTTTTAGTAAACATCCTGTGTTATTGTGTTCCTGTTTTTCAATATCTTTGGTGGCTTTGGAAGAAAAAACTAGTGCTATGTGAGGCTTACATTGTTTGTAAGGTAACACCTGCACCAAAAAATTTGTCAATCTAGAAGAAACTGGCTTTGGGGTACAGGTCGCCGGGTTGATATAATAGCCATGTCACTTGTGATGATTATCTATTTGCAAACTATTTTATTCCAATGTTCTTATTCGCATGTTAAAGATTTAATTTCAAATTGATACGATTCCTTCCCTTCAGTGGGATTTGAACTTGAGATCAAGGGTTGGCATACCCTGCCGTAATGATCTATATTGTACATCGTCTTCGGTTTTGAAATTTGTTTTTTTTCAGTGGGATTTGAACTTGAGATGAATGGTTAGCTTGCCCTGCTATGATGTTCTATATTTTCTTTTGGTTTTGAGATTTGTTTTTCTGTATTATAAATTGATGAAAATATCCTCAAAATAACCTCATACGTAGTTATATGTTATGGTTTATAACATCCTCTTTTATTGTAGGCCTTATGAGCTGATTTTTACAGACTTATAAATCTTATAGTTGTTTTTTATGTGACTCAGAAAGACAATTTGTTTCCATCAGTTACATAGTTGGAATTTCAGGTGCTCTGCCCACTTATCAGGAAAAATTTGCCTGCATGAAGTTCTAATAATCGCTCCTGTCTCATATTTTTTTCAATTAGCACTCTTGAATTATTTGTTTCTTACAAATTGGGATGATTTTTTATTTTTTGGTGGCTTAGACAGAATTAATGGGCAAAGAAAATTTTGTAGGATGGATTCCGGCTGGATCAACAAGAGCAACTGTTGGTGGAAGGCAATTTTCCGATGCAACAAATAGTGGTCTTTCCTTTTATTCAAGTCACATTAAGAACCTTGATAATCGAGAGGACTTTGACAAGAAACAACATCTTTAGCAGGTTGAAAATTGTTCAAACACTGAATGTTTCCAGAAAAATTTAGCATGTTCTTTGATTAATTTCCTTACAGATTTATTTTCCTTTTCTGTGATCTGCAAGAGATAGCTTGCCTTAAGAAGCAACTTACAGAGAAAGAGTATCCTTTCGATCTATGTCCTAAGGGTTTGAAATGAAATTTCCACGTTGTGTGACTTCCATTTTGAATGAGAGGTTTGGCTTTTGTCTAAATCCTCTCATAATTTTTCCATAACCATGCAGAGCTATTCTGCAATACACAAGACATGAAATGCATAAAGTTCTACAGTACAAGATGAAAGCATTGCAACAAAACATGCAACTTGCTCAAACTAATGGCCAAATGTTTGCGGTTAGTATGGATCCATATTGTTTTCTATTCAATTTGCAGGGCAACACGAATGTTAAAAAAAAAATACTTGGGGGCATAACAAGAAGTTTCTGGTAGGAAATATCCATGAAGTGTTTCTAACAGAGTTTATATTCTGCTTTTTTTTAATTATATTTTACAGGAATTATGCATGATTTGAGGAAAGGTAAGCGACCTCTTTCACGTGTTCTGAGTAATCCCTACTAATTTAGAGAGAAAAAATGGCTGATCAATGTACTTGAAATTCTTTACATTTGCAATATTTATTTTTGCTGCTTTGTGGGTATTATTTGTTTCTTATTTCGTATCTTAATAAGAACTATTGTACAAGAGACTGGGATGGTTTCTGTTCTTTTATTTGATTTTCTGATTCTCTGACTTCAAAAGACAAAACTATTTTATTTTTAACAATTGAAGCTGCTTCAACATGACTACAATCAAATGCCTACAATGTATAAAGTTAAAACAACAAAGCTTGAGGTGAGTGTGCCCTTATGTTCCTATCTTTTCCACTTTCACTGCACCCCTTCATACACATTAAAGAGTCTCATTATCTGATGCAGCAAAAAGTGACTGATTTGTCCAAGCAACTGCAAGACAAGCACCAAATTGGAACTAAGGTACATATAAAGCCCATACTATGATTAGATATTTAATCAGATTTGAGTGAAAGTTTCTCCTTTGATAAACCTTGGTAAGAGACTGCTTTTTTAGAGGAGCAAACAAAATGAAGTTTTTCATCTTAAAGGAGCGAGATAAAAGTGAGAACACATTGCAGGCCCCACCAAAATGCTTACATCCTGTTGAGAATCAGAATTGTGCAACCCAAAGACTCGATAACTCCTTAGTCCTTACAAAATAATATTTGGGATTTTTTTCATTGTTTTCCTTAGCAACATTTGACCTTAAGAAGACAACAGGTTGGGATTTGAAAGGAGGTGAAAATTTTGCCGATTAAGACATAATTGGTAAAAGGTATGGTTTATAATAGGATGCATTGAATTCCCTGTAATCGTCCAAAAATGAGGAAGCCTCAAATGTGAATAGGTAACCAAAATAGGGTAGCCATTGACATTATCGTACTCACTACCTTATGCTTACATAGTCTGGGACAAGTTTCGTTGATGGTTACATATACTTCCTCACTCTTGGTTGAATATGTCGATGCTATTATTGGTAGTTCATTTTGAGATTGATTGAATCTTTGGAATAATTGAACTTAAAGAATTAATAATGCATGGTGTCAGCTTGCAGACGCCTAGCTAGTAACAGAGATTCAAAACTAGCTATGAAGCACAGACAGGAAAGGAAAACAGCCTCTGCACCAATGTTGAAACAATTTTACTTATAAAAATAATTTTAAATAATTAAATGTAAATACAAACTTTTAAACAAAAAAAATATATAAAATTGAAATTCATTTTCTTGTATTTTTTTAATCTCAAAATTTCTTTTTTTTAATAATTCTTTCTCTTTAATGTTTTTTTTTTCAATTAATATATTAATTTTAAAAAGTAGTGTCAATGTTATTTTTCTCTTCTTCTTTTTTTCATTTTTAATGAACAATGTTATTTTTTCTAATTTCAAAAAGTAATGTCAACTTTATTTTTTCTATCTTTTTTTTTTTTTTTTTCATTTTTAATGAACAATCCATTTCTAGCGGGAACATGTTGTTGCTTATTGACATCTTTCTCACCATATACGTTGTTGCTTATTGACATTGAAATCTTTCTCACCATATACAGTGTTAGAGAGCGCAAACATTATCTCCTTGCATGCATCTTTAAATCAAAATTGTGTCTCGTGTCATTTTCTTCATTGTTGCTGCTTATGCCCTCTTGAAGCTCCTAATATTTTAAAGTGTTATTCATCTTGAGTATAACATTTTTAAAATGAGAATTAAAAGAGACGAGATTGATCTTAACAAATCAAATTTTATGAGATGAAAAGACATAATATTAATGGATCCCTCACTCACTGCACATGGTAGACATAGATCTGGGCTCATTGTAAAATTTATCATATTTTTCTAATTTGATATAAGAGCAAGCATCTAGCTGGTGGCGGGCAACAAACTTTCATCTCTTTTCCTTAGCGATCATACCTATTTTAACTTGTTTGTGACCCGTGTAAGATCTATTTTGCTTTTGTTTTATTTGAAGTTTTAAAGATTTGTGATTAAAGAAAATGCATAGGTATCCTATCTCGGGTTTTCGATTCTATCCCATCATGTCTCATTCTCTTCAATGGAAATAAGCACAAAGAGGGATATGGGAGATTAAGGGGCAAAACATTGCATTGCTGATCAACAGTCAAAGTTACTTTGGGGCAATAAATTCAGTCAGTGTCCAAATTCAATCATTATTGGCAGAGCTTAAAGAAAAGGTGGCATTGTTGGCTAACACGAATGTCTCATACATGGCTTAACCAACTTTTATGTTGGGCACAAATATTGATCAAATAAAGAATTATGAACACAATTGGCTTTTTGGCTTATCGTTTTTTTCTTTTAATTTTATATTTATGTTTTTCTGGCTCATGAGAAGGGCTAAAGGGTTAAAGATGCTAGCACTTATGTACTGACAGACTGAGTTTCTTTCTGCATGCAAAAGGAAAAATCTGGTGAGTGTGATCATAGCTTACCTGGGCGGTGAATGTATAATGTACACAGATATGTGCCGCTATGAAAACTAGGTAATCCATTTTTTAAAAGAAATCAATGAAAGCACAATTCATATATTTCTTTAGATTGCGTAAGACAATCTTTTAGTCTAGATTCATGGGTAGTCCACTCTCATTTAATAAATGACGTGAATTAAATATTCAACATAATTTTTAAGAAATCAGTGAAAGCTCTATATCATACATTTTACCATACTGTACAAGCCAGTGTTTTATTCTGGATTCTTAGGTGGCCCACTTTCACACATCATGATTCATGAATGATGGGAATCACTTTTACAATTACTGTAAAGTACTGAAATTTTAATTTTATTATTTTTGGAATTATGTTTCATGATTCATGAAACATGTTTATTCAAAAATGGTATTTGAATGGGCAACTGTGTATAAAATTTGTTCAAGCTTGATGACTGGATTTGTGCCTTGTTGGTATAAATCCTATAGCCCCATTACTCTTTTTGCTTTGAAATACAATTCACCCCACCCTCAAGCTTGTTAGGGAGAATGAGATTTCTGGTACCATGCCAGCCCCATCAACAATAACCTCATGAAGTGCCCCAATCAACCTTTGGCTCATAAGGAACAAACATGTCAAAACATGGGATTTGAACCTGGATGGAGAGGATAACATTCCTACTTTCACCACTCAAGCTTGGCCTAGTGACTATAACCCTATCATTCTATGTTAAAAGGACCATTATTTTTCCTTAAATGAGTATGTGCTGAGTGCCTCAGTTTGTAATATAGGTTCTCCTTGTGAGGGAAGCCTTCTTCTACTGATACTTCTTACCTATATACCCATGGATATGCTTTTTACAATTAGCTTGAAGTCTCAATACACTGGGTCATTTTGTCATCCTCACAATCCAAAGTAGTGATTTTGTAACTGTGCCTGTTCATGCATTCTATTTATTTGAGTTCTCCTTTTTATTCTTGTTCTTAAGGCAGGCGAAATTGGTTGCTTTGGACAGTAATTTATAACGTATTAAAAAATTGTATTCATGTTCACACCTCCAATGAATAGGCCATACAAAGAAGGGAGAGTGAGGTTGATCAAATAAGCATATAGCGACTCAGTTATCATATTGGTAATAGCATCATTATCACTATTATATGAATAATTTTACAATGCAATTTATAACATAGCTTCTTATTTTTTTAATGTATACTTATGCACATAAAAAATGAAGGAAAAGTCGATACCTTCGTGAACATAAAAATCATGGTAAATAGGGATCTTTATAGTATTGCAAAATAAATTTACAACCAAACACACTTCACATATGCACTCAATAGGTATGTGAAAGAAAGGTTTATGTTTTACTTGTGATCTCTCTTTAATCACTTTAATTCTGTATGTCACTTGTCTGTATTGCTCCACTCTTTCTTTTAATAGGTTTGTAACTGATTCCAGAGGCATTAAATGGGGATGGAATCTAGATATTCGAGATGCAATATCTCTCTATATACTTATCCCTAGAAAAGGTGCTATATATGGAACTGATTATCTTCACAACTCCCACAAAATGGATATTTGAAGACACAGAAGTACTATAGACTTTGCAACTTTTATCCCAAGTATTTATCAGTATAATACTGTAGGAAAATATCATCTTCTGTTGCAGATAAAATATAGGGAGCGAGTTGTTGGACTTATTCTTGTGTCCCCATTATGCAGAGAGCCTTCCTGGACTGAATGGTTCTATAACAAGGTTGGTTTGGCAAATACATTTTAACATTGTTTCCTTTCTTTTAAATTGCCCTTGAAATTGAAAAGCAAGGTTGGTTTAGCAATTTTATATTTTATTTTATTTAATATTTTCTTTCCTCTATTCTAAAATGGCATTGATATTAAAAAGTTTCCTCTAACGTGGGAGCCCTTCAACTTGATGATAATCAATATCCGTCATCTTCTTTTTGGTTCAGTTGATGATCAATCTCTTTTATTTTTACGGTATTTGCAACGTGGTCAAGGAAACGTTGCTTCAACGATACTTTAGTGAGGTGCTTTCAATCTCCAGTCCTTTCAGAAATTTGAACGATTTTTTTAGAAATAATAGTGAAAATTGAACATTATCTTTTATAGAAATAGTTATTAGGACGGTTAGAGTGGAATTGCCAAAGTGGTTGTAGCTAATTTCATTTCAAATTGTGGCTGGTAACAAGAATAACAAGCAGAGCTTGGAAGTTTATAACACTTGCCGATCTCCTATTAATTCAGCAAGAATTGCGAAGTACCCAATATGGGAAATCTGACATTGTGCAAGCTTGCAGAAGGGTTAGTTTTCTTTTTAAATCAATCTTGTTTACTATTTCTAAATTTTTAATTCTTCATTGAGAGTTTTTTTCGAAAAATGGTTCCTATGGCATAACTGTCAGTCGATGATTATGATTGCAATTGCTGGATGAGAGGCAGAGCAAAAATGTTATGCGGTTTTTAGGCATTTTGTTCGAATTTTTAATGTATTGTTTCCTGTCTTTATTGAATAATAAACATGCCGGAGGAACAAGCAAAATTTTTCTTTTCTCTGTTGCAAATTTTTTTCTTGGAATTCAAATGTGCTGTCTTTTTTTGCTGGAAACGACATACTTGTACTATTCTTTAAAAATAAGGCAAAATGTGCAGTCAATTTTATTGAATGTAGCATATTGTGGTCCATCTGCAACAAAGCTATCGTGCAAATGAAATTGCAATGGTGAAATAGTTTGAAATAATTTATTTCGATTTTCAAACAGGAATATGCTTCACAAAAAAATTTATTGTTTGGATAGCCCTGCAACTAAGAGATTCAACTAAGTTTTAATGTTTGGCATTGAACTTCAAAATTCGAGATTTTCCAATACATTTTTTCCTTCGTGTCAAAAAACTACAATTACTTCAAATTAATAATTCACAAACAATACTCCTATCGGCCTCTCTTTGCACCTTCTGGGGCAACAACTAGTTGTAGCAATGATTATTTTCTGCTGCAAGGGCGTTTATGTGGAGATTTTTGGATTTTTAAAAAACATGTGTAATTTTTTGAAAATTTAAGATTGATTTTTCAAAACATGCATGACTTTCGAAATTTTAAATTTATGTTTCAAAATTTTAAATTGATACCAATTTTGTTTTTGCATAATTTTTAAGACTATTTTCCAATTTATGTTTATTTAAACAAAAAAAATAATAATAATAAAAAATAAAAAATAAAAAATAAAATCTTTTTTTCGTTTTTCAAATAATTCGAATTTATCATAAATTACATCAATTTGATTAAAAATTTAATTAATAAATTTATAAAAATTCATATATCTTATATCTTTTGTCTTTTTTCTCTTTTTTTTTGGGTTAGTTTTAAAGTTTTAAAAAAAATATTGTTAGGGTGAAAATATGTTCAGCTCAACAAAACATAATTTGTTTTTATTTTTACATTAATTTACATTTTAATTTTAAATAAAAAACCAAAAATCTCCAGAATTCACAAATAGTACAAATAATGTTACAATGTTTTTTTTTTTTCTCTGAATAAGTTTAATCTATTAGTGTACAAAAAGGATTACATGGAGGCCAAGGCCTCAGAAGTTCTGGCCCGTGGTATGGGCATTCTAAAACAACCATGAAGCTCTAACAGTTTATCAACCCACCGTAACAACCCATAGTAACAACCATGAAGCTCTATCAGGCAATTCAACAAGAGAGTGTCGCCCTCATAGGGGAAACCGGCCATGAAGCTCCAACAGTTTATCAACCCACAGTAACTAAGATAGGTGATGCATACAAAATCGTTTCCAGACAAAAAACACAACCGCCCGCAAAGGGGAAACCGACGACTAAACAAGTTGTAAATCTGAAGATAACCAAGCTGTGGCAGTGAGCAAAAACCAGTGCCTAGCCTAGACTGTCGTCCATCCAAAAACAAGCAAAAATGGAGATTAGCCATTAAGTACCTTGAGAGGAGGGGGGAGATTTGACCACGCGACATGCATAGGTGTAAGGGTCATCCTTGTCCTGCATATCAACTTTAGCACTGGAACAACCTCGCTTGATGTCGTCCTCATCCTACTTATCATCAATAGCACTATAACAGCCTCACTTGATGTCGCCCGAACCGGCTTCAACTCTGAGATCCTGCGAGGTGCTGCACTCGATCACTTTCCTTCTCTGACCACCTCTGGAGGGAGAGCTAGGCCTTTCAGCCACCATTTGCGCCAGATTAGTTCTCGGAAGCTTGGAACTCAATTCAGGGGGCTCCTCTTTAAAATCAATGGTAATGGTGCCTGTTATAGTCGGCATGTTGAGAAAACAGGGGAAACGGAACTGGGCAGTATGCTGCTGACTGGGGATGAGACTGGAGATGCCTCTTGCGGGCTGAGAAATCCCGTAACCAGCTTGGAAGCCACGACCACTTCTTGTCTCAGGGTAACGTTCCAACAGGGAGTCTGAGGGAGGAGACGAGGAGCTCGGGGAGGTGGAGGGAGGGTGGTGGGGAGGACAGCCCACCACCCTTTGGGAAATAATTCATTCCTTTTGGGAAATCTTGAATTTGCATCTATCTATTATAATTATATCTGGAATGTTTATATGGGGTGCCAAGTGGATTATCAAGAAAGGCAAGTGGCATTCAGATGGGTGAGGCAAGCACGTGATGGCATGCGTTCGCCTGCTAGGCATTAAGCCTGCATTTAAGGGGATGGTACTCTTCATTTTGGAGCATGATGATCTTCGCTGGATGCCATTTAATCTTTTCAGATAGACATAAGAAACAACAAATGTGGAGGTTAAATAAAACTTGCTGCCAAAACATTCTTTTGGGTAACAATTTTCATGGAGGAGCGGAGGAGAAAGCTACGAGTATTGCTCAGCCAAGCTTTCAACTGTTGTTGAGGGCTCTGGGTTATTGGTATGTTACAATAACGACCTTTGGCCATGTCCTTCTCCCCTTCTTTTATGAAATCCTAGGCAATTGTAGGGCCTTACATAAAGAAGCTAGGAGTAGTGCCAACATTGCTAGAATGCTTCATATTCATTCTGGGTATAGTTATGCTTCTGGGCAGGGTAGAAATTCTTATTATTTCAATAAGAAAAATATCAACCCCTGTTTTCGTAGTCCTTGTGGAACTCTAGGTAGAATTCTCTATAGAATTTCGCAATTTGAAAGGTTTACTGCTTGCCCTTGTCGCAACTCTAATCAACAGGTTAAATTATATGAAATACTAAGCATGAAAAGCCAGGATAATGTTGAAGGTGGTTGCTCCTATTACTATAATTGTAATTTCTGTAAAATGAATATGATGTTGCTCGGTCCTCACTTCTATTTAGGCTCCTTGCAGATTCTGTTTGTTAGCTACCTCAGTCAGTCTGATAGGAGGGATAAGTTGGGTTAGGTGTCTATTACTGAGATCCTTCGTCAACTGTTTCTTATTAAACGTGTCTGTAATATGAATTATATGTGTCTCCACCAAAGGACGGAGCAACTCATTGCAATTACCGCCTTCTATGTTTATCAAATGTCACCCTATACAGGCTCTCTCACGCACTTTGCAGGTTTACATATTCCGTGGTTCATAAACTAGAGGAGTGCAATGATGAAGAAGCAGGCTACAAAGCGACAAAAAAGGGATAATGGGAAGAAAAATATTCCATGGAATAAATCTGCAACCAGTAAACGAGGAAGAAGGACGAACAAGGAGATAATGGAAAATCTCTTTGAAGTTTATGCAGCAAGAAACAATCCACAAATTCAAAATGTCTTTCATGGATGGGAAAGAGAGAGCGATAGTAAAGAGGAGGAAATTGAGGTTCAGAAATAAATTATGGACTTTGTGGCTGATCCTGGGACCACGAGAGGACGTATTTCCCTTTTTCATCAATCAATCCACACTTACTGGATACTGAAATGTGTTTTAGCCAAAGCTCTCCAAAGCTTATAGATTAATGAAGGAAATCCTCGGATGCTTTCAATCTTAGAGGAAATCAAAATTGATATTCGGGAGATGAGGGTATCACAGTATCATGCAACTGCTCATATAGGCAGGATTGAAAGACAACTACAGCAGATGCAGCAAGTTGATATGCTAGGCTCGACAGCAAAGGACTCAGCTCCATTAGACTCTTCTGATGGCTAATTGATTTTTAGTTAAAATGATTTTTGCGGATAGCTTTTACATTTCATGTTGTTTAAAAGGCTTGGTAGTAAACAGTGAACAGGCCATTGCGGCAAAAATACGAATGAAATTGTTTCAATTTTGGATGGCATTTAATGCCTTAAGGTGGCCAACAGACCTGGTTCCCTACATGCAGGTTGAGGCCACCATCTATGAATATGTTTGCAACTTGCTATATATTTTGAGAAATATAAAATGGTAAGGAACTACTAAATTTACAAAAAAAAAATAAAAAAATTGAAAAGATCGGCTTACATCACTATTTATAGAACACTATCAGTTATTATTACTAGTAAACAAACACGTTGTAAGAAGTAAGCATATTGCATAATCAACAACAACCAAAGATTATTGTAATTTCTTGTCCCACTTATAACCTCTCAACCCTTTGTAGACCTAGGTAGCGTAACCTATTGGTTGATAATTATATTCACAACAATCCACGAAGTGTTGTCCACAAATTATCATTTAGCATAAGGTTCAGAGTTGTAACATACACCGATAACTTCACATGGAAATGTAAGGAGTTAAAAAAAATTTATACAAGTTACTCACGGAAAACTATCCAAATCACTATTAAATATTCCTTACTCATCATTAGATAGAATGTTCACCAGTTCGTAGTGAAACCTTAGTATAAGAATAGTAAGTTGCTTAACCATTATCAACCTCTATTATGGTACATTAACATAAAACTGTATGAGATACCTTGCATTCATTTCATTATTCATGTAGTCATCACATACTTGACATTAAGAACATCACAACAAGAAAGGAATTGACAATTGGACACAATAGTCAATCACATCATTGAATACCAATATACCCTAGAAACCCCTTAGGGTGAAAACCATCAACGTTTAATTTTATTATTAAACGCTCGTGAGGGTATCCATCCCTCACTCAATGGCTTATAAGGGAGACCATTCCTTAACCATCATTATAAATCTTACAAAGAAATATACAAATATCTAGCTTAAAGCCATTACAATAAATACGATAACATTTACCCACTAATCTTCATATCTTCATATCTTGGTTGCATGGATGTACCTACAATGGACCATCATACATTGGATCATCCTACATCTCACACTCATCTGCATGAACCATAATCATTTACCTACAATGGACCATCATACATTGGATCATCCTCTAGCTCACACTCATCTGCATGTACCATAATCATTTACCTACCACCATGTTAAGCATGATATTTTCTTTGTACAAGTCACCATCATTCCCCGCTAATGTTGCCTTCAACATATGTCAAGATTCATAAAGTATTAATCAATCATTTCATAAATCTATATTAGAGAAGCTTCTTCCTCTACTCATGTATATTCATGACATGAAAGTAAAATACCTTGACATTCTCCCTTTAACAACACATACTGCATATGTGCTAGTTATAAGTCATCACATTAACTAATGTTTCCCTCGCATAAGCACACATTCCTGCAAGACAATAACTACATATCCTAATCTTGTCTTTAAAAGAAACTGATACATCAGTTATGATATTCGTGCATGCGAATTACATAAATTTAATCAAAATAACTAACCCTTAAGCTATTATTTTTTGGTGCATGGAAGGAAAACTAACATAACAAATGTTGCTCCCATGCATGCAAATGCATATAGAATCCAAAAGAGTCTTCCCAAAGGAATGCTTACACAACAGAGCACATAGCTTCCAAAAGAGTCTTCCCAAAGGAATGCTTAACACAAGAGAGCATGCAAACGCAAGTTTTATTTCTATAACAGTAATGTAATAAAGAATACAAATACATGTCTTGTTTTACAAATATTATACTAACAATCCTTTCCAATGTAGTCTAACACAACATGCTATCTTTTCCCACATACAAATATGTATATTCTTTCCAACGAAAGCTAATACAAATATTGCATACATTTGCATGATCTTAATTCCAAATGAAACTAACATAATAATTATGAAACCTTATAAGTCAACTTAATTCCTAAAGAAACCTTATAAGTCAATATTTCTTCTATACATGCAAAGAATATATCTCTATAACACAATGGATATTCTTTGCACATGCCATAGCTTATCATAATAGCTCTTCTTTAATGCACATAACACATAACACAATCACTATTCTTTGTGCATGCAAGAGCTTATCATAACAACTCTTCTTTAACTATTCTTTTTCTGTAAACAAATACATAATTCCTCCTCAAAAGGAAGTCAATGTAACCTAGTTTCTTTGTCTTTCTACATGTAGCTTCTCCCAAAGGAAAGCATGTAGTTCTCCCAAGAAAACCTAATATCATAGTTGATCCCCTTATGCATACAAGTTATGTTTCTTTTCCAAAAGAGGGCTATTTACCATAACAATTATTTTCCAAAGAGTAATTATTATTTTTATATTCTCAAGAGGTCATTCTCTTCAAGTAAGAAACATATATAAAACAACATAATATTTTACCAAGAAGTAATTATTATGATTCTTCCCAAAGAAAATATTATGAGAACTAACATGTGTTCTTCATGAAACTCCTTAACTTATCTTTCAACCCATGAAATATCTTCAAGAATTAACCTCTTTAATCTATATTCACTTTCGAGGAAAATAACTTGGATTTCGTTATCATTTCATACACCTGTACAAAATCCCTCTTTTTTGTTAAAGAACAAGAAAAACACACACACACACACATATATATATATATATATATAAAGACAAGCAAATTTACTTATTTATGTTTTACTACTGCACATTTTTCAAGATACATACTAGCAATCTTTGCAAGAACTCACATGGTTTCTTCTCCCCAAAACTAGCATAGTAAGTTTTCCTTTTACCATGGTATATCTCTAAGAATAATATATTTCTAAAAGATTAACATAATAGAAATATTTTCAAGAACTTACGTTGTAAGTTTTTCTTTTGCCATAGTATATATCTAAGAACAAAAGCGACTATTTTCATACAATATTTTGTTTCCTTTCAAAAACCTAGGTAAAAGATTAGTATGCAAAATGTTGAATACTTTTTATTTCCTTTCAAAAATATGGTAAAAGAAACTAGTATGAAAAAATATTTTTCTTTCAAGCGTACTTATCTTTTAAATCTTGAAATCTCTTAGCCCAACTAGACTCTTGGCCCTTCTCCCATTGGTTCTCTAATAACTCTCATGATGCCTCAGTCTTCCTAGTTATGCTCCTTATCACTCCATGTTGCTTCCGCTCAGCAATCAAACATCTTGAGAGATCATGAATTTTGGTAACGCCAACTTTACCAGCGTCTATCGAATCTAAGGTTTACGATCTTGGTCTTCCGATCCAAGGCTTCTGATGTAACGCTCCCACAGTGGTTATAATCCTCGAAAAACCCAACTACTTCTTGATTACAACTGATTCCAACTGTTTACAGGGATGTTACAAGATTTCTAAAGTAAATATGTAATTCCAAATGTTTATTAAAGTAAATATGCAATTTCAAACTCTTACTAAAGTAAATATGCAATACCAAATTTTTACTATTGATTAACAAGTAAATTTTTACTATTTACCAACAAGTAATAGATGATATCAAAACCCTAATATTTGATTTTATGTAGCTAATTATTGAGCTCATATCACATTAAAATATATAACATATAAATAGTACTTATAAATTAAGATCCATTTTATCATATAAATTAAAATAATGATTCCATAAATTTTACAATATAACAATATTTTTAATCATGAATATTTACCATGAATATTATTAACTTTTAAATATATTGTTTTACAATACCATGGGCTAATACCATGGCCATCTAGGCTTTTGATTATTATGTTATGGATCTAGGATTTTAATTATTCTGTTAATGGTCCAATACCATAGCTTATGAATACCACATCCCTCCATCCTCACGACTACTAAAAATATTCCCATGGAGATTAAATTGAGGTTATAATAAATTAAAAATGAGAATACTTTTATATATGCATATCTGAAGTTTATATAATATAAATAATATTATAAAGGAGAGAGAAGAGAGGGGATAGAGGAGGAGAGAGGGAGGGAGGGAGAGAGGTGGATTTGGAGGAGGAAAGAGAGGGAGGGAAAACCAAATACATTGAGAGATAGAGGTGGAGAGAGAGAGGGGGGGGGGGTGAAAAGGGAGAGATGAAGACAAATGAGGGAGCGAGGAGACGAGGGGAGAGAGAGAAAAAGGAGAGGATAGAGATAGGGAAAGAAAGAGAGAGACACAAAGCCATAGGAGAGAGAGAAGGGAGAGAGAGGAAGATAGTGATAGATTTGGAGGGTGGAGAGAGAGTGTGTGTTTGTGTGATGTGGGGGATATACGAATGGAGGTGGGAGAGAAAGGAAGAGAGAGGAAGGAAGAGAGAGAGGGAGAGATAGGGGGGAGATAGAGATAGAGTTGGAAGAGGAAGACAGTCATAGAGAAATAAAGGTGGAGAGGGAAAGGGAGTGACAAGGGACAAATGGAGAGACGGTGAGAGAGAGAGAGAGGGGTGAGAGAGAGAGAGAGAGAGAGAGACATATATGGAGAGACTGCATTAATACCTTCAAAGTTATGGTCCAATTAAATGTTTGAAAAATAATTTTTTCAATAATATTGAAAAATAAATAGTTTTTTTTCAAAGTTAAACATTATAACTTGCATTGGTAAATACTAAAATAATAGTGGTTAACAAGAATTGTTAGAGTATGCCATCGACACGTATTAATAAGTGTTCTAATGCTTATCATAGATTGATAGCTATCATAATTTATTAACAATTTATATTATATTATTATGCTAGTTATAAAAGAATTAATATATAATTTAAACATATACATTTAAAAAAAAACAAGGAAGAAGAGATTTACCCCCACCTTACCAGGTGGATTATTAATATGTAAATAGGTTGTGTTACAATACTATGGGCCAATAACATGGGTTATCAATATCGTATGCCCAAAAAAACTATGACTCACTTCAGATTACACTTAGAATTTTTTTTAATAATCAATTTAATAAAAAGAGAAAAAACAATACAACTACTTTGGAGACAAATCTCAACTTTTGATTTGTGTATATTACTATGAATATTCTAGAATATTTTATGGAGGTTGAATTCCTACCACTCACCTAATAATTATTAATAAATAAAAATTATAAAATAGATAATATCTCCCTAAGACAACTGGTTGAGGATGGGCCTTATCAGCAAGGCGATCCAGGATCAAACCTTACGGGGGGTGGTTGTGCCTTGTGCTAGGGGGATGAGACATGCTAAAATAGTTAATTAACTCCCGCATGAAGATTTAACTATATTTAAATAGTCAATTAAGTGAGTGTTGAGTAAGTTGAAGTTATGTGATAGTTGAATTTGGTATGTGTGTGCATTTCAAGCAAGTCATTAGTCGAAAATGTTAATACCCTTTACTGGGTTCATTGTATTAAGTGAGATTGAAGTGGTTAAATACCCTTCATTGGGTTCATTGTATTAAGTGAGATTGAAGTTCGTGTGATTAATAGAAGAGTTGCAGTTTGCATGTGTTTCATGTGTGAATTTGTGTATTACTTTGTGTTCCACATCCTCTGTCTTTCCAAAAAAATTGATATCAGAGCTGACGAAGGATCACAAGATCCATGGGACATGCAAAGCTAGTGAGAAGAGAGCCAAGAGCAAAAGGGCAACAAATTTTATTTTTTTTGTTACAAAATCGGAGGGTACACAGGTCCACACATTTTTAGTGCAAAAAGCACGCAACTTACACACTTTGTTAATACAAAAACTACGCAGCAATCGTGAAACTTACAATTTTTTGAAAATCCAGTGTACTGCTCGTTAATTTGTTTCAGGGGTGCACAATCGGGTTTATAATTTCAAAACGCTGACAACCGTGTTAAAAAAGGTCAAACAAGGTTAGTTTAAAAAGGAGGGATTATTAAATTTCGAGAGCTCATTGTTTTTGTTTTATATTAAACCTCATACGTCACACCTTTTCAAAAGGGAGGTTTATTAAAAAATAAATAAAGATTTTATACTTTTTAACATTAAGAGGTCACATTATTGTCTTAAGGAGGTATACAAGGATTTTTGAAAAGGGAGCTTATTATAAAAATGATTTTTATATAAAATATTTATTATATATATTAAAAAAAAAAAAAGGGTTTTATTGAAAGGAATTTTTTTATTGAAATAAAGCTTTGTAAAGCTCATAAAAGGAGAAATTTAGAGTTTTATAAGAGAATAATTTTTTTTAAGAAAGATGGCAAAATCGAGTTTCGAGCCACAACTTCCCTCTTTCACAGGGAAAGATTATGATGTGTGGGCCATTAAGATGGAGACCATGTTAAAAGTGCATGATATTTTGGATCATGTCAAGTTTAGGTTTGCAGAACCTCATAATGAAACAGAAGAACGAGCTCTTTGTAATGCAGAGAGGGAAAAATGGAAGAAAGACAAAAGGAAGAATGCACAAGTGTTGCTTCTTATCTAGCAGGGAGTGGACCGAGCAGTCTTCTAGAAGATTATGATCACGTCTTCAGCAAAGGAAGCACGGGAAAATTTGGTGACAAGCTATCAAGGTATGGCCAAAGTCAATATTGTTAAATTGCAGAATACTAGGAAAGAGTTTGAAAGTCTGCAGATGAAGGAGAAAAAGGGCATCAATTTCTTTCATGAATCGAGTCATGTCTATCCTAAATCAGTTAAAAATTTATGGTGAAGAAATTAAAGATCGAACAATGATTGAGAAGGTCCTTAGATCTTTGTCTACCAAGTTTGATGTTGTGGTATTAGCCATAGAAGAAGCCAATGATTTGAAAAAACTAACAGTTGATGAGTTGATGGGATCACTTCTATCGCATGAGGAAATAATAGACATAAATAAGGATTCCACTTTAGAAACTACTTTCAAAAGTCAAGTTTTTATTTCAAGAGGTCGAGCTAGAGGTATATCGAGAGGTAGAGGACGAGGTGGAAGATATAGTGGTCAAAGAGATGGTCGAGAAGAGCATGAACATGAAAGTGGAAGAAACAACAGAGGCTTCAGCAATAACCAAAGGTTTGAAAAATCAAAGGTGAGATGTTATTATTGCAATAAATTTGGTCACTATGCCCGTGATTACAGGAAGAAGATAGTTGATCAAGGAAATCAAAGAGATAATGTTAGTACATAGAATACTAACTCCATTTTTCTAGCTTTCCATACCATACATGAACCGTCTGATAATGTGTGGCTATTAGATAGTGGTTGTAGTAACCACATGAGAGGTAAAAAGAATTTGGTTGCATATCTGGATCTATCTGTGAAGATAGAGGTAAATTTGGGGACTAAAAAGACTGTGGATGTAGATGGAAAAGGAGTGGTCAACATTCTGAAAAAGCAAGGGGAGCCAAGACAATCTCAAAGGTATATTATGTTCTTGGTCTCAAACAAAATTTGATAAGAGTTGGTCAATTGACGCAAAAAGGATGCAAAGTTACCTTTCGAGGACAAGAGTGTGTTATTTATGACAAACTCCCAAGAAAACAGCTCATAGCAAAGGTGCAAATGACGAGGAACATACTCTTTCCTCTAATTATGAATTATAATGATTAGGTGAGTTCTTTTACAGTTGCATGTTCTAATGATTATTGGTTATGGCACTTTCGGTTTGGACACTTGCATTTTTTTGGTTTAAGATTGTTGCATCAAAAACAGATGGTTACAGGATTACCTCCCATCATAGAAGCTACTAGTAGTTATGAGTGTTGTAACTTGGGAAAGTAACACCATGGAAGTTTTTCAAAGGGAATTGCATACAGAGCAAGACAACCTCTTGATTTGGTGCATACAGACTTGTGTGGATCTATGAGGACACAGTTGATTGGTGGAAGTTGTTACTTCCTCACTTTTAGTGATGACTATAGCAGAAAGACTTAGGTTTACTTCTTGAAGCAGAAGTCTGAAACTTTTGCAAAATTCAAGGAATTCAAAGCCTTAGTAGAGAACCAAAGCGATTGACAGATCAAGGCATTAAGGCCAGATAGTGGAGGAGAATATGATTCGTAGGCATTCCATGAGTATTGCAAACAACATGGAATCAGAAGACAGTTTACAACCAGGTACACACCGCAATAGAATGGTATAACAGAGAGAAATAACAAAACAATTCTGAATATGATAAGGAGCATGTTGAAAGGAAGAAACTTGTCTAATGAGTATTGGGCAGAAGCATTTTCATGTGATGTTTATGTGATAAACAGATCACCTAAAAAGAGTGTGATGAACAAAATACCAAAAAAAGCATGGTCAGGTAGGTCATGCATCATATATCATCTCAAAGTTTTTGGATGTGTATCCTATGCACACGTACCTAAGAAGATAAGAGGCAAATTGGATGATAAAAGTGAAAAATGCATATTTATTGGTTATAGTGAGCAATCAAAAGCTTACAAATTGTATAACCCTGTCACCAAGAAGACCATAATCAACAGAGATGTTGTTTTCAAAGAACAAGAGTCATGGAATGGGACTGCAGAAAAACAATTTGATGCACAAGCACCATTGATGGAAGAGGATGATGTAGCAAAAAAGGAGAAGCAAGAATCCAAAGAGAAGACACCAAATAGAGTCATACCAACAAGGCCTCCAAGATTTTCGGAACAGCATGGATCTTCAATCAGATCAATAGATAGAGATTCTCCCAACAACCAACCAAGTGATGAATCAAGCAATGGTAAGAGAAATATGAGAAGTGACGGGTGATTTTGACGGCTCAGCTTATGGCTTAGATTCCCCTAGACGACGGCTCCTCAAGCCACAGGTCAAACCTGGAGGATCACAGACATTTTGGCAAACAAAAAAATATAAAATAAATAATAGCTTATGGTTGGTGTGGCTCACGCCGCGGGTGACTTTGATGGCTCAGCTAAGGCTTAGATTTCCCTGGATGACGGCTCCTCAAACCATAGGTGAAGCTTGGAGGATCACAGACAACTTAACAAACAAAAAAATAAATAATAGAAAACCAACTCTTTTCTCAAAATATCAATTTTTTAAAATAATTTATGAATAAATTTTTAAAAAATAATTCAATTATTAAAAATTCATATGTTATTGTCTTAAAGATAAGTTAAAGTTAAAAGAAATGATGTTCATATTCAATTTCTTTAAAATTATATATTTATGAATTTTAAAAAATTTAATAAAAAATGCTTATTTTATTTTTTCAAACATATATATTAAAAATATATATTTTCTTATTAATATCAATAAATTTTATAAAATATTTATATTACATATCTATACTATAATCAATATAAATAATTATAATAAATAAACATCCTAATTTAATAGGGATTTCAAAATATATTTTACATTATAAGTAAATATATAAACATTCATTAATAGATTAAATATAATTTATTGTTTGATTGTTTTTATAATATTTAATTTTAATTTATAATTTACAATAGAATATTTGTTTAGCTGCCTTTATTTCAAAATGAGGTTTTTTAAATTATTTTATTTTAAATTATGTGGATGGATGGATGAGATGTAATAAAAATGATATATTTTTATTAGATATTATTATTTTGGGATTCAAGTGCGTTAAGTAAGTCATTCATCTAAATTAGTGAGTTAGTGGTAACTCACTAATTTCTCATGATTTTTTAATATTCCACTTAGCATTAATTGCATCAGGTGATGCTCAGAGGGGTGAATAAGTGAGATTGAAACTAGTGAAATGAATCACATAGCGTTCCCAAGAGGTCACCTGTAAGGCCCCAGACTTCATGAAGTGCATTCGAGTAACGGGCGCGCCCACCGAGCGTTTGGATGGTGTTCAGGCGTCATGCAACGTTATGGGCGGATCGTTGCACCGTAAATGCACGGGTGCGGGCGTGTAGCGATGGGCGAGCACGGGCGCGCCGCACTTGGCCGACGGTGTCGTTGGCAATGCGACATTATATGAAAATCATCACACCGTAGCCGAGTTATAAAACCTACGTATTGAGTTGGATGGCTGACACTACACCAAAGTGCAGACAACTGAACAAGGGCATCGAATGGGTTGGCTCGGGTCCATCGAGTGACCCATGACCAAAACATAACACGTATAAGTAAATGTGTGTGAATGGTTATTGGAAGGAATCAATGGATCATCCAAGAGTTCAATAGCAAATTCAAGGAGCATTCGAGCGAAGAAATAGCCGAGGCTTCACCAACATCTCGTTGGTGAACGCCATCGCCAAGGCAGAAGGAGAAACACATTTGCGGACAGAGTTGAAAGTGTCGGGGTGCAGTCGTGAACGTAAACGCAGAGGTGTGGGTCGAGTCGGGCGGCAAATACAACGACGCATGCGGAACAGTGCCGCAGGGCATCCGCACTGCAGGTTAGGTCGGGCAGGGCGTCCGCAGCAGCCTAAACATCAGTTCATGAGGAGTTCTGAAGCGACTAGAGATCGGATTTTGATGCGATGAAGTGCAGCAAGTGCGTCTTGACAGGCCGAAGCTAACCCAACAGGTGGGAAGTGATTTGACACATGTTGTGCTCGGGGCAAAGTCTAAAATCATAGGCAGTAGGTGACCTGAGTGACCTAGCAGCAAGGTACTTGGGCAGGATTGTGCATAAATTTCCAAAGGTTGAATTCAATGATGTAAATGACTATTTTGGCTATTGTAATGATTGTCAAGCATTTTTAAGCTTGGGAAAAAGGTAAAATTACCTTGTCAAGGAGAAAAATGGATTTTTTTGGATTGGATTGTATTTTATATACTTTTATGAAACATAATATCAGGCAGAATTATAATCAGGGAGTTGCCCCTCCCTTGAATTTTATGGGCCTCATGTGGATTTGATATCGATTTTTATGTTGTTTTAATTCCACATAAGAACATTTTGACAGTTTAAATAAAAAGGTGTTGTGTAAGGCGTAGTTCACATACTTGAGTATTACAAAAAGAAAAAGTACGGTGGTGTCGCACCCATCTATAGCGTGGTTGAAAGACTACCAAGCTATAGGGGCGTGACAGATGGTATCAGAGCCACTGATACGAAAGGATTGAAGTTGGATCCCACATCAATTGGTATCAGAGACATTGATCCCACACCTTATTGAAGGAGATTTCAGGGCTTTTATACTGAAGCAAGCAGGGACATCTGAGTACAGGTTGAAGTTGAAGCTTGATTGAGAAAACATGGATATTGATGCAGGGTTGCAACAAGTATTGGAGTTTGGTACTATGGAGTTGAGCAAAGGTATGACCGAAGTCATGGCCGAAGCTGAACTGATGAAGAAAGCAATTTTGAAGGCTCAAGTCGGACTTGAGAGCATGATAGAACATTGGAAGGATACAACGTAGCAATATCAAAAGACTCTTGTGCAAGTGTATGAGCACTTGGAACACATTGGAGATGGGTTGATGGAGATGTAGAAAACTTTGAATGGAATATCTGGACAAACTGCTGAAATTAAGAAGCTTTAAATGGAGATACAACAAGTTGAATAAAGGCTTCAAGAACTCTTTGTTGAAAGAGCTCACTTGAAGGAAAGAAGCACCATGTTGCAGGCTAAAGTCAAGGACATTGAAGATGAGATAAAGAGGGGCTTTCTTGATCCGAAACCTATTGGTTTGAAGAAAGAAAATGCATATGATGACACACTTGGAAAAGAAGAAGACCACACTATGATGATTGGTGCACTTCAATTGGAAGGAGTCAATCCATGTCAGATTGGGGCACTTAAGCAACAGTCTAAGAGGAAGGAGCTTGAGCCAATTCAAGTAGGCCCAGGATCGGATTGTTCTATGGGGTCTCATGAGAAGAGATATGTGAAAAGGACTATCAGGTCGAAGCCTAGTTTGAAAGACATAATGAAAGAAGAAATGTTGAAGAATATTGCAGAGATAAGGCGCAAGACAAGAAGAAGGGATGATGGTGAAAGCTCCTTGGACTTGAGATTTGTGTCTAAAACCGTGCATGGAAAGAAGTTCTATGCTTTGATAGACACAGGGGCTACTCATAGCTTCCTAAGTCTAAAGGAAGCTTCATCTCTTAGGAAGAAGAAGGCTAGCATGGAGAAAGAGTTGAGTGCTTTCAAGGAAGTCAATTCGGGAATGAAAGCAATGAATGGAGTCATGAAAGGAACACATGTGAGAGTAGGGTCATGGTTTGGGAAGATGGACTTAAGAGTCATTGACATGGATAATCATGCTATGGTGTTGGGGTGAGACTTTCTAGTTGCATCACAACCCATACCAATGGTGGACCGAGACATTCTCTTAATTCTCGATGATGGAAAAACTATGATGGTTCCTATGACAAGGAAAAGTCGTTTGGGGTATCAACCGAGAATGGATTCATTGATCCTATATGAGAAGGACCCTAATATGGACCATAATGATATGGGGCATTGGGAACTTGGATCTATGGCTCAAACAACAAAGGAACAATGCATGTTTGATTTTGTTGGAAGAGACCTGAAAGAAAGAAGGAAAGGAGTGAAGGTGACTTCACTTCTTGAGTATGTAGCAGAGAAATCTGCTTGAGATCTTCATCGCAATGATGTGAAGAAGGACACTTCTTCGGACATGGGACCAGGGAAATATTATTTAGGTAGAGATCCAACTGGCATTGTATAATATTGCAGATATGTTATGGGCATATATGACTTTCAATTAACAAAGGATGATCTTGGGAAACTAGGATGCACTCAAGAGGAGGTTGATGTTGTTCACGAGTACTTAAAAACTCGACATCAATCTGATACATGGGTGGATGAAAGTCAGGGAGGCAGCTTCCTGGCCCTTGCTTTGAAATAAACCTTTGGGCAAAAGGGGGTGTGGTGCCTTAGTGCATGAAGGACCACACCACCCTAAAAAACAAAGGGGATTTGAACAAAGGTCCCACATGCATGGATGGATAGATGCTTGGATGAATGTGTCTACCTCGATAGAACATTGGAGTAGTATCATAGACCACATGTTGCAGATGGAATGGAGGAAACTTCATGGACCTGGATATGGCACATTGATGGAGAGGAGATCTCTTACCTTGATGATGTTTGGAGGATGTGACTACTTGGCATTAAAGTGGCACCTGGATTAGCATCATGGAAAACATGTTGTGATGGATATGAAGCACACTTCATGGACCCAAACATGGCACTTGGACTTTGGACAAATTCTTGACTGAGTTGATGATGTGATAAGAGCTAGAGAAAGCCTAACGGATGGCATGAGGATGTACATTCTTATGAGGAGGACGTACAGTTGGACTGATCACCTAACTTGTTCGAATCATGAGGGCTAGAAATGCTACGGAGGTGTGCTATATGTTACAAACATATGGATGTTTGACAGAAAGATATTGTTATCAATATCTTCTTGGGTTGGAGTATCTTGGCTACAGTTTCACATGGACATCATCACTACATTGAGAAGGAATTCCGAAGGAAGACATGAACTTAATAGTTTATGCACTATTGGATATGTTGGAGTCATAGACATTGTTGGAGATGTTGGAGTCATCAACACTTTGCGACGATATTATGTACATGGATGTGACGATAGATTGTGCAATGAAATTATGCAACATAATTTGCTACTATATTTCACATCTGGAGTTGTGACGATGGATCGTGCAATGGAAGGATGATGTTGTCAAGGGACGAAAATGCTTTGGAGTGGTGGAGGATGTAAGGCCCCAGACTTCATGAGGCGTTTTCAGGGTAACGGGCATGCCCATCGGGCATTTGGATGGTGTTCGGGCATTGTGTGATGTTACGGGTGGATCGTCGCACCTTAACCGCACGGGCGTGGGCGTGTAGCGATGGGTGAGCACGGGCACGTGTTATAGCGGGCGCATTGCACTTAGCCGGAGTTTTCATTGGAAATGAGACATTATAGGAGAAACGTCACACCGTAGCCGAGTTATAAAATCGACGTATTGAGTTGGGTGGTCGATGTGTTGTAGCGCGACCAACCCTACACCAAAGTGCGGACAGCTGAACGAGGGCGTCGAACGGGTCGGCTCGGGTACCCCGAGTGATTCATGACCAAAACATAACACGTATAAGTAAATGTGTGCATATGGTTGTTGGAAGGCATCCACGGATCATCCAAGAGTTCAATAACGAATTCAAGGAGCATTCGAGCGAAGAAAAAGACGAGGCTTCACCAAAATCTCGTTGGTGAACACCATCACCAAGGTAGAAGGAAAAATGCATTTACGGACAGAGCTGAAGGTGTCGGGGTGCAATCGTGAACATAAACACAGAGGTGTGGGTCAATTCGGGTGATAAGTGTAGTGGCGCATGCGGAACAGTGCTGCAGGGCTTCTGCACTACAAGTCGGGTCAGGCAGGGCATCCAAAGCAGCTTGAACATCAGTTCAGGAGGCGTTCTGAAGCAACCAGAGATCGAAATTTGATGTGACGAAGTGCAGCAAGTGCGTTTTGACGGGTTGGAACTAACCCAATAGGTGGGAAGTGATTTGGACACACGATGTGCTCAGGGCAGAGTCTGAACTCATAGGTAGCAGTTGACCCGAGTGACCCGGCAACAAGGTACTTGGGTAGGATTATACAAAAATTTCCAAAGGCTGAATTCAATGATGTAAATGACTATTTTGGCTAGTTTAATGATTGTCAAGAATTTGTAAGTTTGGGCAAAAGGTAAACTTGTCTTGCCAAGGAGTAAAAGGGATTTTTTTGGATTGGATTGTATTTTATATAATTTTATGAAACATAATATCATGCAGAATTATAATCAGGGAATAGCCCCTCCCTTGAATGTTATGGGCTTCATGTGGATTTGATATTGATTTTTATGTTGTTTTAATTCTGCATAAGAACACTTTGACAGTTCAAATAAAAAGATGTTGTGTAAGGCGTAGTTCACATACTTGAGTATTACGAAAAGAAAAAGTACGGTGGTGCCACACCCGTCTATAATGGGGTTGAAATTCTTCCAAGGTATAGGGGCATGACATCACCCATCTCGAGATTAATAAGTGTTTAATAAGTGTAAGATGTGACATATTTTTTAAATTCAATTTATTTTTATTGTAATTTTCTTCTTTATTAATAAAATTAAGAACATTTTTTTTATAAAAAGAAAATATAATATACATATCACATTAAAATATATAACATATAAATAATACTTATAAATTAACATCCATTTTACCATATAAATTAAATAATGATTACATAACTATCTTTAAATTTAAGTAATAAGGAGTTAAAAATTTAATATTTACAATATAACAAGTTTTTTAATCATGAATATTTACCATGAATATTATTAACTTTTAAATATATATATTTTTACAATACCATGGGCTACTACCATGGTTTTTCAATACCATGGGCCGTCTAGGCTTTTGATTATTATGTTATGGATCTAGGATTTTAATTATTTTGTTACAATACCATGGGCCAATACCATGGCTTATCAATACCACATGTCTAAAAACTATAACTTATTTCAAAGTCAAAATATTTTACTAATATTTTATTTTAATTTAATTTTATAACATTTCATAATTAAATGTAAAAGAAAAAAAAAAGTTATAATAACTTTTGAGGTATATCTAAACCCTCAATCCTCACGACTACTAAAAATATTCCAATCGAGATTAAATTGAAGTTATAATATTAAATTGAGGTTATAATTATAAATGAGAGTACTTATATGTGTGTGTGTGTGTGTGTGTAATTTATATAATATAAATAATATTATAAAGAAGAGAGAGAGGAGAGGGGAGAGAGGAGGAGAAAGTAAGGGAGAGAGATGGATTTGGAGGAGGAAAGAGAGGGAGGGAACACCAAAGACATTGAGAGATAGAGGAGGAGAGAGAGAGGGAGTGAAAAGGGAGAGATGAATATGAAATGAGGGAGAGAGGAGACGACGGGAGAGAGAGAAAATGAGAGGATATAGATAGGTAAAGAATGGGAAAGAGAGAGGCACAAAGACATAGATATGGAGAGGGGGGGGTGGGAGAAGGGGAGAGCAATGGATAGTGATAGAGTTGGAGGGTGGAGAGAGAGTGTGTGTGTCTCTGATGGGGTTTATACAAATGGAAGTGGGAGAGAAAAGGAGAGAGAGGAAGAAAGAGAGAGAGGAGAGAGAAAGATAAAGTTGTAAGGGGAAGAAAGACATAGAGAAAGAAAGGTGGAGAGGAGAAGGGAGTGACAAGGGAAATATGGAGAGCCGGTGAGGGAGAGAGGAGAGCAAGAGGGAAGAGAGAGAGAGAGAGAGAGAGAGAGAGAGGGAGACAAGGGGAAGAGAGAGAGGGATAGAAAGAGTGAGGGGGAGAGAGATAGATATATATGGAGAGACTGCAATAAGACCTTCAAAGTTATGGTCCAATTAAATGTTTGAAAAATAGTTTTTTCAATAATATTGAAAAATAAATAGTTTTTTTTCCAAAGTTAAACATTATAACTTGCATTGGTCAATACTAAACTAATAGTGGTGAATGGTTAGAGTCTTCCCTTTCCCTTGGTAGGGACTAATAAGTGTTTTTATGCTTATCATAGATTGATTACTATTGTCATTTATAAACCATTTAAATTATAACCCCACCTTACCATATCGATTCTTAATCTATAAATAGGTTTTGTTACAATAATATGAGCCAATACCATGGGTTATCAATATCGTATGCCCAAAAAACTATAACTCACTTCATATGACGCTTAGACATTTTTTTTAATTAATCAATTTAATCAAAAGAGAAATCTCAAATTTTGATTTGTGTATATTACTATGAATATTCTAGAATATTTTATAGAGGTTAAATCCCTACCACCCACCTAATAATTATTAATAATTAAATTTAAATTTTGGAAAACCTTATTCAAATATAGATATAAATAACCATGAGAATATTAATATTAATATTTTTTTAATACTAATAAAAATTATAAAATAGATAGTCAAGTCCATCTAGGACAACTGGTTGGGGATGGGCCTTGTCAGCAAGATGACCTATGATCAAACCTTATGGGGGTGGTTGTAAACTGTGCTAATGGGATGAGCCATGCTAAAAATGTGCTCCTATCAATTTTTTAAACATAATTTATGAATAAAATTTTTAAAAATAATTTAATTATTAAAAATTCATGTTTTAAATATAACTTAAAGTGAAAAGAAATGATGTTCATATTCAATTTTATTTTTTTTTAATTATATTTTTAATATATTTATGAGTTCCAAAAATTTTAATAAAAAATGTTTATTTTATTTTTTCAAACATATAACCAAGGATATTGATTCAATTAGGCATATGAGGGCACACAATGGCGAACTCGTGACATTAGGGCAACTTTGAGATTTTTATGGCAATTTTAGACTGTCACAGCCCGACCACATCTGGATATATCCAAGCACATATTCACCTCTGATCCGACCATACTGTGGCTCTGCAAACCATATATATATAAACTTTCGACTCTGTGTCTCTTTCAGATTCTTTAGCCCTGCATCTCCGGAATCTTTTGGCTCTGCGGCTGATTCGACTATATTGCGGCTAGGGAGATATCCAGGTCTGTTGATTGGACGTCGGCTCCTTGTTTATGTAGCTGGGAGGCAATATAAAATGGTTATATCAGGTGCACACATTCCTTATATTTTTTTCTAATACATATCTACTGCTCATATATTTTTTCACAAGTATGAATAATTCACCGCATCTACCAAATATTGTCAAAGGTAGACCTAGCATAGTTACTCTATAAATTCTTTAGAGAAACATAGAGAAGAAAGAGAAGTCAAGATACAAATAGAGTTAGAAGCCATGCTGGAAAACAAATTTACATCTCTTGAAGACAAGATCCAAAAACAAATAGAAAATAAAATAAAATTGTTTGAGAATAAAATGGAGACAATGGAGATTAGATTACAGGTAATAGAAAAACAAAGCCAATATACGAACCAAACATCCCAACAAGGAGATGCTGATACTTTAGAAAGTCTTAAAATGAAGGACATGATTAAAGAACTAGAAGAAAAAGTTAATAACAATAGTGTGGCAGGTAAATTAGATATCAAACCCAATAAAGAAGAAATTAAAAAATTGATAGAATTGTACCATCAGCGTAAAAAAAGGGCCTTGAACCTTATAATCTTTGGTTTGAAAGAGGAGGTAGACGAGGATACTTTAGCCATAGCCCAGACAGAGTTACATAATAGATTACAAATTGAAACAACGTGTCTCACAGAAGCAGCAAGGTTGGGGAAATTAACTGAGAATAAAGGAAGGTTGATCCGGATAAAGGTGAGCTCTACTGACCATAAGTATGACATACCTAGTAAAACCTTAGGTCTAAAAGGAACGAGAATATTTATAAATGAAGATCTCATTCCAGAAGATCAAGCAGAATTAAGAAAGGAGGTTCAAAAGGTAAAAGAAGCTAGGAAGGAAGGAAAATGGGCAATAATCTGAAATAGAAAAGCAGCTATTTGAGATAGAAACCAAAAATATAGTAATAAATAGCAATTCAACATGCTCTGGATTCTTTCTTGGAACTGTCATGGATTTCCATGGAACAAAGGCCGCAAGCTAACTTGGATCTCGAATGAAGTTGATATTATATTGCTAGTTGAAACTTGGGAGCACGAAGAATCTAAGGTCCCTAACATAGATGGCTTTGTACTATGGTCAATCTGGAACAAGCGATCCTACCATAGAGGCATTGGGGGTATAGCTTGTTACATTATGAAGAACATCCCCCCCCGTGCTAGGCTTTATAAAAAAGACACTTACAACCAATATATTTGGATAGAGATTACTGACATTAATGATAAAAAAACCTACATAGCAATCTGTTATTTTTCCCTTATCAATTCTAACTTCTATAAGAAAAAAAAATTAGATAAAAATGGTCCTTACAATGGTTTAGAGAATGATATTTCTAGCCTTAGGAATGAAGGTAATATCCTCTTAATGGGTGGCTTTAATGCTCGAACTTCAAGCAACCAAGATATTCGTCTAAGAAATTATTCCAACCTAATCCTCTTTGGTTAGACGAAGACCTTACTGTAGTTGGCTGGTACAAAAGAAGCTTTGAAGATCTAGGAGAAAATTTGTTTGGGTATGAACTATTCAAGTTTTGCAGTGCTCAAGATCTCATAATTTGCAATGGTCTAAATAAGTGGCCCAATTCTAGCCATATGACCTGTATCCATGGGCTTGGTAGCAGCGTGGTAGACTATGTTATTTCTGATATCCCTTTATACAACCAAATAATAAATTTTGACATCTTAAACGACCACGATCCTGATTCAGATAATAGACCTTTAATTGTAACTCTCAATTTTTTCATACATAGAGATCCCATAGAAGATAATCCTTATAGCCAAAATAACTTAATCTTTGATAGAAATAAAAATGATATTTTTCTAAATGAAATAAAAATTAATTTTCTTCCTTTATCTAGTATAGACAACATAGAAGACCTCTATCATAATTTTACTACAACCCTCTCATATTCTATTAACAAGTTCTCAATTGAAGCTTCAAGTAATAAAAGAAATTGCAAAACCAACCCTTGGTATGATAAAGGTTGTAAAGTGCGAGGAGAGAAATTAAGGAAGCTCTTGATGAGTCTGTTAAAATTGGTAAGATAAAAATATACAAATCCCTAACTAAAAGAGAAAAAATGAAATATATTCATAAAAGACAAGAAAATATCTTACACCTCTCTAAGGTAGCTCCTAAGAAATTCTGGAGGGAGATTCTAACACGAAAAACAAAAGATAATAATAGAATTGATTTAAATGACTAGAATTCCTATCTTAAAAAGCTTTATGAATCTCCAAATGTAATAGATAACTTTGAAACCATGCTCACAATGGAAGAATTTTTCTCATTAGAAGACATAAATTTTGGGGTTAAGCACCTGGCAAATGGAAAAGCTAAGGACATTGAAGGTTACCAAGCAAAAATCTTAAAAATTGGAGGTCTTGTCCTCATCCCTCACATCCACAAGTTTTTCAATGAAGCAGTCAAGCAAGGGTTCCCTAAACCATAGACTCAGCCTCATTATTCCTATTTTTAAAACTGGGGATACAAATAACCCCTCTAATTATCGGAAAATTATGATTAGCCCTCTCTTAGCCAAGTTATATGGTATTATTTTGGAAAATAAGATGAGCATATGGCTTGAAAGTGAAGGTAAGTGGGCTAAAGGCCAAGTGGGTTTTAGAAGGCAGCACTCAACAATGGACCACCTCGTTATGCTTAGGATCATTGTGGAGGAATGTCGTAATGATAAATCCAATCTCTTTTGTTTCTTTGTGTACTTTAGAAAGGCTTTCGATACGGTACTTAGAAATAACCTGTGGAATATATTAGAAGAGCTAAAGGTTCCTTTCGAGTTGAGAGATGCCACTATAAGGTTATACGAGAATGTAATTTTCAATTTTAAGAGCAAGGAGGGGTGGTCGAAAGATATTAAGTGTAATATCAGATTTAAACAAGGTTTCCCCCTCTTCCCTACCCTATTTGGCATTTACATCGACAAGCTAGAACGTTTTTTAGAGGAAGCAGGCTTTTTTGGCACAATATTAGCTGGAATAGTCACCATCCTTCTTCTCTATGCTGATGTATTGTTCTTCTGGAAAGGTGCCCATCTGATCTTGATAAGAAACTGAGAATTCTTAAGGATTTATGCTCTACCATGGGTATGACTATTAACACTGACAAAAAAAAAAGTTATGATTATCAAATCCAAGAAGGACACTTATGCTAATTTTGTGAATGAAAATAACAACTTGTAGGAAGTGTCTTCTTACAAGTACCTAGGAATTGATATTCATCACAAGCTCAACTGAACTATAGCGTTGAGAAAAGGATTAATGGAGGGTGGAAAGCTTATTGTGGTCTTGAAAATAATTGTAAAGGAGCAAACCTTGTGATGTGGGATAAAAAGAAGCTCCTCTTTGAAACTTCAGTCACTCTTGTTATCTTGTATGGATGTGAGGTTTGGGGTTGCAACATCTCTAGAGAATCCTAGAGAAAGATTGAGCAAATACAAAAGTGTTTTATAACGTATAACCTCAAAATTAAAATTAATACACCCTATCCTATTATCCTTATAGAAGTGGGTCTTTCCCTTATCGAGAGCCTAGCTATGACTAGGCTCTTGTTGTACAAACACAAAATCAATAACATGGGAGACCATAGATGTAACCACCGTTTTTATGGAACGAATGGTTAGACTTTATTTTATTAAATAAGATCGATGTTTACTTCAATTAGAATATTGAACAAAAATTAAAATTTACATTGATAAAGATTGCATCAGAATTGTTCTATGAGTAACAACATGGTAAAAACAAAAGTAAAAGTAAATCAAGATCTCAAAAAGTTAGTTGGAAAAAATGGCCTTGCCATCGCTAACTTCCGAAACAACAGAAAATCCGTGAGGAGAGTTTGGGGTTGGATCTGTGGAGGAAGGAAGAGAAACTCTATTAATCTGGAAGAGGTATTTCAGAACAGAGGGTGCACTGGGTTGGAGATTGGACCGGTTCGTCCCGTGATCTCCCCAGAACTTCCTGTTTTTCCCTGGAATGGAAGGACCGGATTGTCCTAAGTTTATGTCCAGTGCTCTGAGTATTACAGAGACCCAGACTTGATGCATGGGAGGAGCTGCGTGACTGCTCGTCAGCTCATGGAAGGGAGGCACATTATTACCATCAGTTGATTCCGGTTCCAGATGAGTAAAGAATAAGAAGAAGTAAAATGTTTTGTTGGTTTTTCTTCTGAATTTGATTTCGAAAGTATGCTGTGGTTAGAAAACTTAATTTTGTTACCATGAAAGGATGAATCTTGTTTTCTGTTACCATTACAGTAGGGTTGTTGGATAAAAGTATTATATTCAATAAAGACAGTCTACAGTTAAGATTTTACAGTATTAAGAAAGATAAATAGTTTACTTATTATTCTCTTTTGTTTCCTTCACCCTATTATACCATGTACAGAGGTAGGTTAATTCCTGTGGAAGAGGTATTTAATAACAGAACCTGAAATTTAATTACTAGCCATATCTACTTCACTAGTTAAGACAGTCCTGTAGAGTATAAATAGTGGAAAACAAATACAGATAGGGGAATGAGAGAACCGTTAACCCTTCAAGCCAGAATTCTGGGCTAAAGGGTTGGTCATCCTCCGCCTTGAAGAAACACGGACATGAATGGCGGTCCGGACGCCTGTACCATTTAAGAAAAGATTTAAACAGAATAAGGAAATACCAAGAACAGTAGGAAATGCAAAACGTTCTGGTAGTAGCATCACAGAAATATTAACTCTACATTAGATAATAAAACTCTTAACAGCAGATACAGGAAAACTTCTAGAATCGAAGCGGTGAATGAAATTCCTGTGAAACATAAGAACCCATGACTGGGTGTAAAGTAACTATAGATACCATTGAAAAGATTGTTGACACAGTAAATAGCCTCACGGTGTTATACACAGTATATAAAAAGACAATAACGAAACTTATATGAGAATTTCGCTCTACCACTACAACTGGTACAATCATAACAAGAAGCATACATACAATGTGTGCATGAAGTTTTAATTCAAATAGAGAAACAGTTCGGCATATAACCGTATGATATATATGTTTTAATTCAAATAGAGAAACAGTTCGGCATATAACCGTATGATATATTCACAATTAAAACAAAGCAAACCCCACTTAGGAGTAGTCAACAATATACAACTGTCGGCTCAAGGCCGCAAATGATATCAAGAAAACTGGAACAAGAATTCTATCATGCACGTCATAACTAAAATATATTAGGATAAACACGGAGCTGGACCTAGACAGGATGAACATCTAAACGTTTCGCCAAAGGCAGACCAAGGGTACAGTTCCTTCGAGACCGGAGTACCTATGAAATGCATGCAGGGGTTAACCCTTTCTCCGCGAGCGAGCATGGAAACGACAAGAAATCCGAGCTGGAGTAGGAGGTAAGGCAATACCTGTCATAAGAGAGAGTCCTTAGTCATGTAGAAGGAAATTCTACTAAAAGAAACAAAAGAATTAAATATCAATGCTGAAGAACAGAGTCACCCCGGAACGGAGGCAAGTTTGGCTATCTAAAGAGGGAATACCTATTATTTTCTGAACCTGTGAGTTCTCGTTCAAGCATCGGACCTCCGCTGTCCAAAACCCCAAAAACGAAAAGAAGTTTAGCACTTTGAAAGAATACACGAGATCAATGGCCAGAAAAGAGTCATAAGCTACAGGGTTAAAATAATAATCAGTCTCCTCCATTAGATTCACACAAAAACTCAAACCTGTTCCACAAAAACCACAGAAGGAATTATGATTTTTCAGGAAATGATAACTGAGTTGAGAGGCAAACTCTCTGGTCGCTGCATTATCACCATCGCCCCGGAAGGTCTAGAAAACCAGTGAAGAAAACCTTGGCAGAGCCACCGCCTCCAGAAATCTCAACGCGAAGAGAAACAATGAGGCCGGAATGGTTAGAGTGCCAAGGGTCATTACTAACCCTAGGCCTCAGAGCCGTGAAATTATAGCAAATCGACGGAGAAAGGCATGCCATGCGTCGGGCAGATAGGCCAGCCGGACTCCACAAATATCGAATCCATTTTCCAAAGTGGCAAATTGACAAATATAAATTCGGAATGGATAAACATAAATTCCAGCACTTATTAGTTCTGTGGATTATTAATAATATGTGCCATGATGGAAAACGAAAATCCAATGTCAATCTATTAATATAATCCATAGTATAGCAAATTTCATTATGTAGTACCGAAACATATTAATCCAAGAACGATGCTAGCAATGCACACATGTAAGACCGTATCATATAAAATTTCTATTTAAAAGTTGGTTGAATTTCGGTAATGATAATTTTTTTTTTTTTACAATGGTAATTTTTATGGTAAGTTGAGTGTTACAAAGTGGTATCGTAGCAGCATAATCCCTGGAGCCCTATTGGGCCAACTAACGTTAAAAATTGTATGTTACTCATGCACAGTCAGATAATTATTGGAAGGACAGATGAGACGGACACCTTCACAATCACAATCGCTACAGCGAAATAACAGAGAAATGAAGCCTCCACCAGAAGGAAACCCTGAAATGTGGGTTCATCTGGGAATAGAGCAGCATCAAAGATCTAACAGATTGATGGAAGAGCAACAACATCAGACTCGCATTTTACTACACACAGTACAACAGTTGCAGGAAGAGATGGAGAGGGTACGGAAGGAAAATGCTAGGATGATGCAGGAGCAAGAGAGGATCTTAAAAAGCCTCTCCGACAAACAGAATCAAAGAAATGAGAATCCCAGTGCTGGCAGGGAATTCTAGGAAAGGGACGATCAGCAAACAGGTGAACAAGATATGAACCAAAGAGAAAGAAGCATGTTGCAGCGAAGTAATCCTCACAGAAATTTTAACGAGGCTGAATCTGAAAATGAAAACGAACGGAAAGCCAGTAAAAGGCAGAAGGTGGAATTACACGGAGAATTCAGAAAGATAAAGCCACCTACGTTTGATGGAGAAAAAGAGGAGGTGGCGGAAGCCTGGCTGATTAACATGAACAAATATTTCCAGGTGTATGATTACGACAGTGGTCTTAAAGCAAGGCTGGCCATTTATCAGTTAAAAGACAAAGCCACCTTATGGTGGGAAGAAGTGAAGAATGTGCGGGGATTAGAGGATCAAGATGTGACATGGGAAAAGTTCCAACAATACTTTAAGGATAAGTACCTAACTGAGCGTTTTTATGATGAAAAAGCCCGAGAATTTCATGATTTAAGGCTAGGACAGCTGACCATGGACGAGTTCATCACCAAGTTTACTGCATTATTGCGCTACGTACCGTACTTAAGAGAGGAGAAAGCCAAATTTCAAAGATTTCTGAGCAGTTTACCTGTCCATATGAAGGAGCGTATCGAATTTGAAAATCCCAAGACAGTGGATGACGCTATCAGGAAAGCAAGGTTGTGCTATCAGCAAGCGAAAAACAAGATAGATCCCGGAAAAGGATGGCAAACAAGGAAGGATAATAGAAACAATGCTGGTTCCAAAAGGGGGAAAACCAGTAATTTCCGAAATACCGCCAGAAATTCAATCAATAAACAATTCGGTAGGAATCATCAGCGGGTTACATGGCCTGGGGAAGAAAAAACAGTGGAAGCTTCAAGTAAACCTGAGCAACCACAAAATCAGAGGCCACCTCTGCAGTGTTGGGGCTGCGGGGCAGCGCACTACTATCGGGATTGCCCACAACGGGGTAAAATTGAGGCAGTAAATAACTTGGAAGAAGTCTCTACTGTGGGAGATGTTGCTCGGAGTATACCCAGAATTAATGCTGCATTGGAGGACCGACAAGCGGATTTTCAGCCTACCATGATAGAACTAGAAGGTAAATTGCTATCCCAAACTATTTCTATTTTAGTAGACCCGGGGGCAAGTCTAAGTTATATAAGTCCTAAATTAGTGGAAGTTTGTAAACTTCCAAGTCAAAAGTTGAAAAAGACCTGGTTAGTTCAGTTAGCCACAGGAGCTAAAAGAAGGGTTAGTGCCAAAATACCGGAATGTGCACTGCAAATTGGTGGACAGTAGCTGGTAGTGGATTTAAATATTCTGCCTTTGGGATCCTATGATATATTATTGGGTATGGATTGGTTGGAGAACCATTGGACTCTTATAGACTATAAGGAAAAGATAGTTTACTACAGAGATCATAATGGTATTCGTCAAGAGATTCAAGGCATAAAGAAGCCTGTAAATCTGCGCCCAATTACAGCTTCCCAGATGGGGAAATGTATAAGGAAGGGATGCCAACTGTATGCTATACAAGTTGGATTATCTGAGTCTAAAAATAAAGCTGTTGCGTTAGAAAATATACCGGTAGTTTAGGAATTTAAGGATATATTTCCTGAAGAAATACCAAGTTTACCACCAAAAAGAGAGGTTGATTTTACAATAGAGTTGCTGCCAGGAGCCTTGCCAGTTTCACGGACTCCTTACCATATGAGTGTACCAGAACTGACTGAACTTAAGATGCAGCTTCAGGAATTGCTAGATAAGGGGTATATTCGACCCAGTGTGTCACCCTGGGGAGCACCCGTATTGTTTGTTAAAAAGAAGGATGGAACCATGCGCATGTGCATGGATTACCGACAGTTAAATAAGTTAACTGTTAAGAACAGGTATCATCTACCTCGTATTGATGACTTCTTTGATCAGGTGAGAGGGGCCACGGTGTTCTCAAAGATCGATTTGTGATCTGGTTATCACCAGATCCGGATTAAAGATGAAGATATCTACAAAACTGCCTTCCGAACAAGGTATGGCCACTATGAATTCATGGTATTACCTTTTGGGTTAACTAATGCACCAGCCACCTTTATGAGGCTGATGCATAGTGTATTCCATCCTTATTTGGACAACTTTGTGTTAATTTTCATTGATGATATACTGATTTATTCTAAAGATGCGAAAGAACACAAAGCACACTTGCGAATGGTGCTGGAAATGCTTAGGAAGCACCAACTGTATGCGAAATTCAACAAATGTGACTTCTTTAAAGAAAAGATACAGTATCTTGGACACGTAATATCTGAAAAAGGCATAGCTGTAGACCCGGAGAAAATCAAGACTATTATGGAGCGGAAGGTGCCACAGAATGTGGCAGATATACGATCTTTTATGGGTCTCGCTGGCTATTACCGGCGATTTATAAAAGGATTCTCAAAGATAGCTTTTCCTATTACCTCCTTGCAAAGGAAAGGGAAAATCTTTAAATGGACCAAAGAATGCCAGGATAGTTTTGAAATATTGAAGCAGTTGTTGACAACAACACCTGTGTTAAGTGTGGCAGATCCGAGTAAAGAATTCGAGGTTTGTACAGATGCATGCAAGGAAGGTGTTGGGGCTGTTTTATCACAAGAAGGAAAGGTAGTTGCGTATGAATCCCACAAGTTAAAAGATCATGAGCAGCGGTATTCAGCTTATGATTTAGAGCTGACCACAGTTGTGCACGCACTCAGGGTGTGGAGACATTATTTACTTGGGAAGAAATTCGTATTAAGGATGGATCATAGCAGCCTAACCAGCTATTTTAAACAAACTGATTTAAACTCCCGACAAGCAAGGTGGAATGCTTTTCTGAGTGAGTTTGAAATTGACCTGCAGCACGTGAAGGGAAAGGAGAACAAAGTTGCGGATGCATTGAGCAGAAAGGTGCATAGCATTTATGAGTTATACGTTAACCAGGTGGAAACCAGATTTCTAGATCAAATCAGAAAAGAAGCAGACAAGGATCCAGAGTATAAATATTTGTGGCAGCAAACCCAAGAATCTGAAGAACAGGGGGAACAAGGGGGATATGAGATCAACCAGGACGGGTTGCTGGTTTTTAAGAAGAAAATAGTCATTCCGAATAGAGTGGAATTAAAAACTATGATACTGGATGAATATCATAGAAGCAATTATGCTGGTCATCCGGGATATCAAAATATGCTGACAGCCATAAGAAAGGATTACTGTTGGCCAGGCATGAGGAAGGAAATAGCAAGCTATTTAACCAAGTGTTTAGAATGCCAGCAAGTAAAAGTGGAGCATCGGCATCCAGCTGGATTAATGCAACCTATACCCATTCCTGAGTGGAAATGGGAGGTGATTTCATTGGACTTTATCACCGGGTTAACAAAGTCAAAGCGAGGTAATGATTCCATAATGGTAGTTGTGGATAGAATAAGTAAGTCAGCACATTTCATACCTATCCAGTCCACCTATAAGACAGTACAAATAGTAGAATTATTTATGCGTGAGATCTTCAGACTCCATGGCATACCTAAGACCGTCATCTCGGACAGAGATGTGAAATTCACATCAGCCTTTTGGAAGACACTGTTTACAGAGTTAGGAACTCAAGTACATTTTAGTACTGCATACCACCCGCAAACAGACGGCCACACTGAGCGGGTAAATTAGGTACTGGAAGACATGCTGAGAATGTATGTCATGCAACAACCAGTTAAATGGGAAGAGTATCTACACTTGATAGAGTTCGCCTACAACAACGGTTACCAAGAATCATTAAAGATGAGTCTGTTCGAAGCACTGTATGGTCGGCAGTGCAGGACTCCCATCAACTAGAGCAGCCCAGAGAATAAAATCATGCTAGGACCAGACATGATAGCAGAAATGGAAGCTGAGGTGAGGAAAATTCGACAGAATTTGAAGGCAGCACAGGACAGGCAGAAAGTGTATGCGGATAAGAAAAGGTCTTATCGTGAATATGCAGTTGGAGATCATGTTTATGTCAGAATTAAACCAAAGAAAAGCACATTAAGATGCGCGTCTTGTGCAAAATTAGTACCCCGATTCTGTGGCCCTTTCCAAATTCTGGAGAGAGTGGGACCGGTGGCGTATCGTTTAGCTCTTCCTAGCCATATTCGGGTGCATAATGTTTTTCATGTATCGTTATTGAAACGATATGTCCATGATACAAGGCTTATTATTCATTGGCAGAACATACAGGTAGTGAAAGAGTATGATCACTAAATAATAATGTGATATTATAAACTTATTTAATTAACATAAGTTTATTTTGTGCAGGTAGAACCAGACGGGGAATTTCTGGTCGAGCCACACAGTATAATCGACCGGAGGGAAATCATGCTCTGGAACGACATGCCCAGGTTAAAGTGCAATGGAAGCACTTTGGACTCCGAGGAAGTGTTGGTTTAGAAAATCGCCTAAACATCGAAAAACCACCCTATCGACCTTAAGGCTTAGACTCTTTTCCGCTTGGTATGGTGGCTCCGATCGGTTTTAAACGGTTCAGCTTCCTTGTAACTAAATGGATTGGATTGAATGGGTGGAAATGAGATCAACTAACTGGAGAAACTGTATTCAATTGCTTAAATATCAAGGTAATTGCTAATACTAACCCGCATATATGTGAATACAACTTAAGATTGTTCCAATTCAACAATAACCATGAAAATGTATTATTAATTAAATTGAAATGTGCAAAAACAAATAAAGATAACTCTGTTTAAGAAATTAAACAGAGTTATATTAGCATATTGCATTCATATAAACATATTGCATTCATCATTGTATACCATTTACATGTAACTATGAAAAATAATGTTTCAATTATACTCAGAAATGATATATAAAAGGAAGCGTTGTTAAAGCAAATATACATATAAATGATAGCAATTTTAAAACGAATATCATAAAACAAAAGAGATCAACAGTAAACAGATAGAAATACCTTGTTCATCTTGATGACTTCAAATGTAATCTGATACTCTATCCAGTAATTATAATGCAAAACCAAATTCCAAGGTACAGAAATGCAACACTTCAAAGATAATTTCGCATGAAAATCACCAGATGTGATCCTTTTCAAAAAATATATATAAGACAATGGAGTACATAAATGAAATCTCCAAGTCCAAAAAATATTAAGATCCAGGACCCCTCTCTAAATGCATGAGAGGGGTTTAAATACTACTTAACTAACTCTAAAATAGTTTATTACAAAAAATAAGGATTCGGTTCAATGACCGTCCTTTTCCTAGGCTAAAATACAGTGAAATTAAAACTAAATCTATCTAACTATGAACTTGATCTTTGATCTTGCAGGCATCTAGCATACTTTTGAGAAGATGCGGTTGACCGACTTCTGAATTCAACTGTCCTGAGAAGACATAGTCGGCAAGCGTAGGAGCAATCTTCTCTGTAGCATTGATAATACAATTGAGTGCACTGTGCTGACTGTGTGGCTTTACCAAGTATATCCAGTATGAGTCCCAATTTAATCTTGTCCGCCCTTGGATGGATTTTGCTCTTTCTTCTGCCTTTTGCCTCCATTCTGCTTGCAATTGATTTGCCTATGGGAGATAACCTGGAACAGTTTCAGAAATCAAGTTAGCTTTGTGTAAATTGTCATTTACACAATCAGTGAGAGTGTTTGCTGCTGTAGATGCCTCCTCTGCTGCCCTTTCTGCTCTTCTGATTTGTGCATCCCAATTACTGAACAGTATTTCTTTGTGGTTTTCATTAATGATGGGTGCACCAGCTTTTCTGCCTTCTTCTGTCTTTTGCCATGCTAAATAATCATTAATCTTTTCATTAATCAAATCATAATCATTTCGTAGATCTACGACATGACTTGTGATTTTATCGCTTTCTTGGCACAAATAATTCCATTGCAATATTTTTTGGCAGAAAACTTCCTCTTGTTGCAGTAGTTGATTGTTCAAAGAGATGGTTTCTGAAATGAATTCTGGAAGCTTAGGATCATCCTTATGCTGTTCTTGGATTTCTTGAAGTTGTTGTTGTAACTCTTCAAGTTTTAATTGTGCTTCCTTATTGGGCTGTACTTGTTGCAATTGATGTTGCAGAGCCTTTATCTGTTCTTCTTTTTCATCCAACAAAAGTTGTATCTCAACCGCTTTATCAATTGTTGCAGAAGCATAAGCTCCTGTTATTTGAGATAATTTAGTGAGATTATGAGTAGGCTCTGTAGCAGGATCTTTCCACAAAACATCTACTTGTTCTGGTTCAGTAGCAATTGCACTTTCTATTTTTCTCTTTTTCCTTTGTCTCTTTACTACTGCTTTGTATTTTGGGATGTAAAATACATCTAGAGGAGGAATGTCCTCTACATTAAGTACAATTTCAGAGGAGGGTGTGATTGGAATGTGCTCTGTTACTGCGGCTGTGCTGCTTGTTCCTGCATTCAAAACTTTGGTTGTTTGGACAGGGGTCTGTACATTATGTCCTTCTACATTAATCAATTGATTAAAGGTTTCCCATTCTTTATCTAACTCCATGGTGACTGGTTGTTGCTGTACATTGGGTGAAGGAGGATTTGTTTGTTGAGAAATCAAAATTTGCTGTTGAGCGAGCTCTTTAGATTGTGCAGAATCTTTGATGGATTCTTCCATTTTATCTTCCATTTCTTTGGATGTATTGGAGTGTTCAGAATCTCTGTCATATTTTGATTTGGATTTACCAGTGCTTGAACTGCTGTTAAGACTAACACTAGGAGTTTGCTCCTTTGCAGGCTCTATGCGTAGATTATCCAAAGGAATAGGAATTAGTCTCCTTTCTCTGTACAACTTGAATTCCTGAAAATCCCCTGGAGATAGCTGCTCTCTAGCTGAATTCAAAACCTCTTTAAATGAATTTCTTGTCTGGAACATATCATCAAAAATATCTTGCTCCGCGACAAATTCCTTTACTTTGATTGCATTGGTAAAATTCTTAACAATATCATTTTGGTCAAATAACCTCCTTGAGAATTTGAACAGCTGTAGGCATGTAACGTTGCCTATCTCATGAAATGCATGACCAATATCCAACAGTGAAAATGTTCCACATTTTATGGGAAATTGTGTCCAAATGCCCTTTTTCTTGTCTTTTAAATCTTTTGTCATACCTCCCTGGCCACAGGTCTGATAAGCAATTTCCCGGGCTACAAGTCTATCTGGAACATATAAGGGTAAAACATGGGGAGAAGAATAACTTCCAAAAACCATAATATAGGTGAACAATTCCTCCCCAAACCATCTTGTGACGGGGAGAATATCAACCTCTGTTTCTGAGGATAACCTCTGGGGATCCTTATTATACAATGTTTTGTACAATGGCAGCATGATTCCATGACAAATTTGGTAAAAATGGGGAACAAATTTAGATTCCCAAAGTTCTTTATGGTACACATGAATGGGCAAAGGGTCTTGGATAGTCCATTTCCAGCCCATTACAAGGAATTTAGAGACATAGCAGATGGCGTCCATGACATAAGCAGATAAATAAAAAGGCGGATAAACCCACTGGGAAACATTTCGTTTGGTCCGGTATTGAAAAATAGCAGTGGTCATAGTATCAGATAGGATTTTGGCCCAGTCTACAATTGTAGAATTAACGGCCGCATTCAACAAAGGAAGCCATTCGGGTAAAATCATATTTATGTCAGGCTTTCCAAAAATCCTGCATAACATGGCAGCAGTAAAACAATAAGGAGAGGTAAGCGAACCCGTGCTGTACATACCTTGTTTGTTTTTCTTCAATGGTTCACTTCTTTTAGTCCACTCCTTTGTGCATTCTGCCAAATTTGCGTGTTCTCTGGCAAAATTTTCCATGAATTTTTTGTTGTAAGTCGCCTGTGGTTCTGGCAGCTTATACATTAATCTCACATCTTCTATGGTAAATGACCCAATTAGCTCTTCAGATGGAGTCTTGAATTTCCTATCTGAAATATCAGTGCTGTCCAGGACCCATCTCACCATGTCTGTGTATGGGAGAATCCTTGGCCTTGCTGCTATTCTATGCAGAAATGAGCAAGCCAAGTCTCTAAGATTTGCTTCAGACGAATCTTTGGAACCTGCTGTAGCTACAACTTTTATCACCATAGGGTTTTCATCTTCTAACAGATTGTACATTCCTTCCCAAGTGGATATGCCGGCATCCTTGTTACAGGCGGTGTCCGCGTATAGCGAAGCCATTTCTTTGTTCTCAGAGTTTGAGCTCTTCTCCTTCTTACCCATAGTGTATACCGGAAGCTTTGTATAGTAATTCGCTCCTTCGTGCCTGCGTTTTACGAATAAATGAGAGTAATGATATTAGAAAGGTGATGAGACTGTTTTGAATATGAACGTGGATGAAATATAATATTTTAATTGTGAAACGACTTTCACTCTAAACACAATCTCATTTCACATTAATAATCAATCCAATCATTTAATATAATCATTAAAGCACATAACGGATTTGACATATGGAAAGATTGCCTTGGGATAGCGCGCCTACATGAATCTGCGATTTGCTGCGCAATATCGCAATATCGCAATGTCGCAATATCGCAATATGAAGTCATCACAGTCATAAAAAAATAGCGCAAAAAACAGGAATTGCGCAATAGCGCAAAGCGCATATCGCAAAAATCACAAAAGCGCATATCGCGAAATCGCATGATCGCATATTTGAAAAGAGCGCATAACGCAAAATCGCAAAAGCGCATGTTTGAAAAGAGCGCAAAAGATATTCATTAACCAATTCTGTTTTCTGCGCTATGCGATCTGCGATCAATGCGTTTTATCAAAGGTATATATTATTTATGGATGCGCTATCTTGTTCAAAGAGCAGTTTTATTAAAATCTATCATAAACTTAAGATTTTTGCAATATTCTTTCAAAGGGATTTTTATAGGTTTATGATAGAAAGTTTTATTTTCTAAGGCAAACAAATCCTAATTGTTTTTTGGATTTTTAACTAAGGGTCCCCATTTTATTTAGTATTATTACTAAAATACCACAACAGAACCATACTCGGGAAGACGAAATTTTTGCCGAGAAGCTTATCCCGAGCTTTTTACTGAACTGTGAGCTTTTTACTGAACTAGAATAATAACACCGAGGACGGTGTTCTCGTCCAGAGGGGGAAAACTTTAACCACCGTTTTAGTGGAACGAATGGTTAGACTTTTTTGTTTTGTTAATTAAGACTGATGTTTACTTCAATTAGAATATTGAACAAAAATTAAAATTTACATTGATAAAGATTTACTGTGAATTAGTTTCATGAGTAACAATGATGGTAAAAACAAAAGTAAAAGTAAATCAAGATCTGGTGTTAGTTGGAAAAACAGTTCCCACAGTTACCCACAGAACTCTGGAATAAATAGAAAATATAGAGGAGAGTTTGGGGTTGGATCTGTGGAGGAAGGAAGAGAAACTCTATTAATCTGGAAGAGGTATTTCAGAACAGAGGGTGCACTGGGTTGGAGATTGGACCGGTTCGTCCCGTGATCTCCCCAGAACTTCCTGTTTTTCCCTGGAATGGAAGGACCGGATTGTCCTAAGTTTATGTCCAGTGCTCTGAGTATTACAGAGACCCAGACTTGATGCATGGGAGGAGCTGCGTGACTGCTCGTCAGCTCATGGAAGGGAGGCACATTATTACCATCAGTTGATTCCGGTTCCAGATGAGTAAAGAATAAGAAGAAGTAAAATGTTTTGTTGGTTTTTCTTCTGAATTTGATTTCGAAAGTATGCTGTGGTTAGAAAACTTAATTTTGTTACCATGAAAGGATGAATCTTGTTTTCTGTTACCATTACAGTAGGGTTGTTGGATAAAAGTATTATATTCAATAAAGACAGTCTACAGTTAAGATTTTACAGTATTAAGAAAGATAAATAGTTTACTTATTATTCTCTTTTGTTTCCTTCACCCTATTATACCATGTACAGAGGTAGGTTAATTCCTGTGGAAGAGGTATTTAATAACAGAACCTGAAATTTAATTACTAGCCATATCTACTTCACTAGTTAAGACAGTCCTGTAGAGTATAAATAGTGGAAAACAAATACAGATAGGGGAATGAGAGAACCGTTAACCCTTCAAGCCAGAATTCTGGGCTAAAGGGTTGGTCATCCTCCGCCTTGAAGAAACACGGACATGAATGGCGGTCCGGACGCCTGTACCATTTAAGAAAAGATTTAAACAGAATAAGGAAATACCAAGAACAGTAGGAAATGCAGAACGTTCTGGTAGTAGCATCATAGAAATATTAACTCTACATTAGATAATAAAACTCTTAACAGCAGATACAGGAAAACTTCTAGAATCAAAGCGGTGAACGAAATTCCTGTGAAACATAAGAACCCATGACTGGGTGTAAAGTAACTATAGATACCATTGAAAAGATTGTTGACATTGTAAATAGCCTCACGGCGTTATACACAGTATATAAAAAGACAATAACGAAACTTATTTGAGAATGTCGCTCTACCACTGCAACTGGTACAATCATAACAAGAAGCATACATACAAAGTGTGCGAGAAGTTTTAATTCAAATAGAGAAACAGTTCGGCATATAACCATATGATATATATGTTTTAATTCAAATAGAGAAACAGTTCGGCATATAACCGTATGATATATTCACAGTTAAAACAAAGCAAACCCCACTTAGGATTAGTCAACAATATAAAACTGTCGGATCAAGGCTGCAAATGATATCAACTGGAACAAGAATTCTATCCTGCACGGCATAACTAAAATATATTAGGCTAAACCCGGAGCTGGACGTAGACAGGATGAACATCTAAACGTTTCACCAAAGGCAGACCAAGGGTATAGTTCCTTCGAGAACGGAGTACCTGTGAAATGCATGCAGGGGTTAACCCTTTCTCTGCGAGCGAGCATGGAAACAACAGGAAATGTGAGCTGGAGTAGGAGGTAAGGCAATACCTGTCATAAGAGAGAGTCCTTAGTCATGCGGAAGGAAATTCTACTAAAAGAAACAAAATAATTAAATGTCAATGCTGAAGAACAGAGTCACCCCGGAACGGAGGCAAGTTTGGCTATCTAAAGAGGGAATACCTGTTGTTTTCCGAACCTGTGAGTTCTCGTTCAAGCACCTGACCTTCGCTATCCAAAACCCCAAAAACGAAAAGAAGTTTAGCACTTTGAAAGAATACACGAGATCAACGGCCAAAAAAGAGTCTTAAGCTACAAGGTTAAAATAATAATCAGTCTCCTCCATTAGATTCACACAAATTTCAAAACCTGTTCCACGAAAAACGCAGAAGGAACTATGATTGTCAAGAAATGTTACCTGCGTCGAGCGGCAAAACTCTCTGGTCGCTGCATTATCACCACCGTCCTGGAAGGTCTAGAAAACCGGCGATGTAAACCTTGGCAGAGCCACCGCCTCCAGAGCTCTCAACGCGAAGAGAACAATGATGCCGAAAACGGTTAGGGCGCCGAGGGTCATTGCTAACCCTAGGCCCCAGGACCGTGCGATCTTATCAAATCGATGGAGAAGGGCATGCCATGTGTCGGCAGATAGACCCACAAACGTCGAATTCCATTTTCCAAAGTTGCAAGTTGACAATTATAAATGCGTAATTGGATAAACAATTATTCTAGCACTTAATAGCTCTGTGTTATAACAATATTACGTGCCATGATGGAAACGAAAATCCAATATCAACCTATGTTATAAAATTCATAGTACATCAAATCTTATTAAGTAGTACCGAAACTCATTAATCCAAGAATGATGCCAGCAATGCACACATGTAAGACCGTATCAAATAACATATATATTTAAATGTTGACTGAATTTCGGTAATGATAATTTTTTTTTTACAATGGTAAGTTTTATGGTAAGTTGAGTGTTACAATAGACTTCCTAAGCTAGCTTTAAATTCCAGCCAAAACCATCTAAGGCTCAAATGAGGTTGGTATAAAGATACCAGGGCCTGGTTAAACCATTGGGAGATCGACGAAAATGTTGCATTGCAAAATACTAATAAAATTAAAAGTATTGTTGCTTCTAAGTTTAAAGAGAAAATGTGGTGTGAGAAAGATTTAGAGGCTAAAATAAAAATAAGATATTATAAGGAGGTCATAAACCCTACTCTAGAAGATCAAAAGTATCTCTATGTTTTAACTAGCTCAAAGAAAAAAATTAATATAGCCAAGATTAGAAAAAACTCTCATGAGCTCCATAGTGAAACAATTCGTTGGGAAGTTCCTAAAAAACCATGGGTGGAAAGGATCTGCCATCTCTATGTGAATATGAACATTGAGGATGAAAATCACATCCTCTTAGAGTGCCACATTAGATCTCACTTTCATAATCTTTGTTTCAATACTGACCTTCTTAGCCTTTTAACATGTCAAAATTATAGTGAGCTCGGGACATTTCTCTCCAAACACTTTGAGCACAGGAGTACAATTTTAAAACAAACTAAATAATTCATTTCTTTAGGTCTAATAGACCAAAGTTTGGTATCAGTAGATGTTAACCATCATCATCATCATTACAAAAATATATTTCCTTTAATATTAATGAATTTTATAAAATATTTATATTACATATCTATAATATAATATCATAATAAATATAAATAATTATAATAAATAAACATCCTAATTTAATAGTGATTTTAAAATATATTTTATATTATAAGTAAATATTTAAATATTCCATTAATAGATTAAATTATATTAATATTAATATATTAATATTTGAAATGAGGTTTTTAGAATTATTTCATTTTAAATTCCCTGGATGGATGAATACGATTTAATAAAAAAGATATATTTTTAAGTCACTTTGACATATAATGGAATCAAATTAAACTTAGTTTTAGTTTTAATTTTCTTAGTTAATAATTTGTTCATTATTATTTTATTTCAATTATTTCAATAATATATATATATATATATATATATATATATATAAATTTTGTATTTAATATTACAAATAAAAATTATAAAAGAAATATCATTATTACAAATTGTAAAATAATATAATTTAAATTTAATAATATCAAGTTTATCCACATTAATTAACTATTTAACTTATATAACTATATTAATTAGTAAAATTTAAAAATTTTCCAAAAATAATATACACATAATTGTCAAATATCTTGAAAACATTATTTTCCTTTATTGCAGTTCAAACATTAATAGTTCAATAATAGTTTATTAAAGAATCACATTTTTTGAGAACTGCAGCGATTATAGATATCTTTGGTGATAAGAGTTGATTTAGGAAAAGCTTTTTTCTTTGGGCGGTTTAAATTATAGACAAGAAATTCAACTTTGATTGTTTAATGTAGTTGATAGTACTTTTTTTTTTAAATATTGGTTTTAGAGTTTTAAGTGTTAGTTAATGGGAAGTCATGATGGTAATTTTCCTTGATTTCACTGGGTTAGATTTTGTTAATAATTACTGCAAACATTTAAAATAAATAAATATAGTATTGATTTATTTTAATAATTGTATTTTTGAAAATGTTATTAAAACAATATAAATTTAAGATAGTAAATTGGGGTTATTTTGGATAATAAGATAAAATGGTTATTATCTCCATCAATAATAATAATGAGAAATATTATTGTAATAAGATAAAAAAATTTCGGTGAAAATCACATCAGAATAGATTTGGTCGACGCCTTAACTAGCCAGTGTGGTTCATCATCATGACAAGATGGAAAATCTCATCAATAAACCCCTTTAAATAGATCTTAAAGCTCCAACTAGTCGTTTGTAAAATAACGACTAGTTTGATTCAAATCAAAAAATATATAATAGTTTATTTATTAACAAAGAATAAATCCCATGATTAATGTTTAAAATTTGAATTTTATATATTTATATTTATTTTTAATAAAAATAATAATTATTAATCTAATATAATTTTGAAAAATAAAATAACTATTTAATATTTATATTTATTTATTTTTTATATAATAATTATTTATTTGTTTTTATTATTATTAATTTTTTATATCGAATAATTTAAATGTTAAAATAATTAAATACTATTTATAGTTTAAACATAAATAGATAAAAAATAAATAAATAAATAAATAAATAATAATAATAATAATAATAAAAATAAATCAAACCCCGGATGCGGGTGACGATACAAGAAATTAAGGTGATGGGATGGGCAGATGGCAGGTTGGCAAGCCATGAGCCAACTTGGCCCAAAACTGTCATTCGGCTCATCAATATGATCGTTCAGATTTTAATGCATTTAAACCATAGTGCTCATTTCAATCTCGCCTCCGATCCTCGAGACCTCTTCGCACGCTACGACCAGGCCATGACTCCTGCTCAAATTTATGAAGGTGTAATGTCAGGAACTTATTGTTGCACGGCTGATTGGAATGATAGAATGGCGCGAGGGTATGGCTTCAGCAGTTCTCCCCAGCCTGTTCAGAGGTGCTGTAATCCGGATGTTGAGCTTTCCTCCGCGCGCACTGTTACAGGGAAGAGAACTAGTCTCCATTGTTGCTTGGAGCTAGGCGACAGCTTCCACCTCTCTCTTGCAGGCTATTGCATGTTCGCCATGGTCACCTTGCCAACTCAAACGCCCCTGTCTCCGGTCCTGACTTTGCCTCCCCACACTGTTGTTCCATCTTTGGAGATGTCGCGTCTCAGGCATAGAATGCGTAGCAGAAGGGGCTCCACTAGACGCCGCATTCAGCACACCCCCACCTCCTCCAGTACCTCCTCTGAGTCTTCTGTGAATCCCGACAGCCATTCCATTGCTCACAGGGGTCGCCTCCACCGCTCTGGGCTTAGCTTTCATGCCCCCTTACCCCCGATTCTTCCTGCCCATCCCCATACTGTTCAATTTACTTTTAACAGTTCTCTAAATCGTCCCACAGTGACGGCTTCCATCACTGTTGTCTTTACGGAATCTCCTCAGGCCATGGCTCCTAGCTCGGGCAGGGATGACAGCAGCACTGAAGATGTTCATATTTCAGGGCAAAGTGCAGGTATGAAGGTTAATGACAGCATGGACTTGAAGAATGAGAAGGGCAAGGCCACTCAGTTCAATGCGAGCCAAGGTGAGGCTGGTCAGCCTAGCAGGTCACCGACTGCGAGAACTGATGACAATGGTCAAGCTCAGGCTGAACTGGACCCTCCTCCTTCACCTGGGACTCTGATCACTACTACTGATAACCTTCTCAGCGCTGTCAGGGTTGCTGGTCAGGATAGCAAAAGGATGAATACGAGCGAGGCGCAGACTGCCAAGGAACAAGCGAGCGTGGTGAAGATTCCTCCTGCAATCGGGAAGGTGATTCATTCGGTTGAGGACCTGTACAAGGAGGATGGGGAACCGGATGATCTCTGGTGCAGGGTTGAAGAAGAAGCTCCTGATGAGTAGCACCTCCCTCTCAATGTGTTTTTTAAACTCTGTCTCTGCCCCTTCTTCAGGGCATGTTACTGTTTGTTATATTGTTCATGTTTTAGTCTCTGTTAGCTATGATATCAATACTCATAACTTCATGTCTCCCCTACGTGGGACTGTTTTTGAAAAACATGCTGCACTGGTTTTCCTCTTGAAGGGTAGTGTCAAACATGGGTTTTTTGATCAAAATGCCACTACACAGGGCAAGGATCTGGATATGGCCTACTGTACATAATTTTTTCTGCTAATAGATTACGATTAATTAGAAAAAAAAAAAAATCAAAAAATAAAATAAAAATATAAAACATATAAAATAAAAATAAAATAAGTATAAATAAAATAAATAAATAGATAAAAATAAAAACGAATAAAATCAAAAATATAAAAAACAACTAATAAAAAAATCAAAATCAAATAAATAAATAAAATTATAATAAATAAACAAATAATAATAATAATGATATTAAAATAATAATAATAATAATAATAATTTAAAAAAATTATTATTGGGAATGAAGCACAGAATCCAAGATTCGCTCGACACCATCCATCAATTGCTAGGCACAGCCTCTTTTCGATTTGTGGCTTTTCAACTTGCTATGGGTAGAAATGGTCAATCTTCGCACACCCCGCATTTCAATGCAAAAATGTGATGATTTATCTTCTCCGCATCTGCATGCTCTGCTAGGGCAGAGGAGCGTGATCTATTATGCTTAAGGTCAGCGACATGTACCTGAATTCTTTGACTAACTGATCGACCAGTTTCACCAATATAAGGGGTCCCACAGGAGCACAGAATCAAGTAAACACCCTTACCATCCTTCGGGCAAATTGGGTCCTTAACCGATCTAAGCGAACTCCGAATGGTGCGGGAAGACTGAAAAGTTAAAGACACATTATGCTAATGTGATTTTCACCGAAATTTTTTTATCACATTTTATGGATCACAGAAGCAAAATTCCTAATATTAAAATAATATTTTTTTTACAAATATACATGCGAGAAATAAATAATATTGAAAATTACTCCTTTAAATTTTTAACTCAAATAACTTGATTTAATTTGGATAGCTCTCATGCATCAGACTTGAAAAATATCAAATAACTTACAAGTAACTTGATTTTATATGATGTATATATGTCATCATTTCTGTAAATGGAAATACACATACCCTCCAACAGAATATAAAATTGTCAAATTTTAATTAAAAAACAAATGTTTCGACTTCAATGGCCCACCTGAATTTTTAGAGAAGCAAGCGTACGCTTAAGGAGTGCTCCAGCCGCTTAAAATAGATGCATATTCACACGTTTAACACGCAAAAGCGCTCCCCCGTCTATTCACGACTATCACATGTACACATCAATCCACACGGTTTCAGGTAACTATATATACGCTGCCGAATCCCGCAGCCATTCGCACCATCAAACACTCTCAGCTGAACAAGCAACCGGTTCCGAGTTCGAATCCTTGCCCTTTCGAAGTCTATTTTACTGATTACTCCGCAACATGGTTAAACCCTTGCCAAAACAGAGCAGCTCGAGCGGACCGGAAAACTGCCAAATGAAGTCGCGGCAGTTCAAAGGAATCCAACTGAGAAAATGGGGGAAATGGGTGTCGGAAATTAGAATGCCGAATTCCAGGGCCAAAATCTGGCTGGGCTCCTACGACTCTCCGGAAAAAGCTGCCCGCGCCTACGACTTTGCGGTGTACTGCCTAAGAGGGTCGAAGGCCAAATTCAATTTTCCCGACTCCCCGCCGGAAATTCCATGCGCCTCTGCTCTGTCGCCGCCGCAAATTCAAGCCGCGGCGGCCAGGTTCGCCACAGAGGATTTACGGGTGCCGTCGGAAGATGACGCGGGGTCCTCCTCTTCCTCCCGTTCAGAAGCAGAGCCCGGCATTGACAGCCAACAGATTTCTGCGGAACAGTACACCACATTCTGGGATTCGTTACTACTCGAAGATCTGGACAGTGGCGAGTCTCTAAATTTAGAGGATTTTCCTCCCTTAAATTTCTCTATGGACGATTTTGGGTTTGAGATCGAGCAGACGAAAGACTGGGGACTTTTCTAGAGAAAAAGATTTATATACCTCTGCAGGCGATTTTACCATTAAAGATTGGTTAACGAATATCTTCTGTTTGAAATTTATGAGATTAGTGAGGTTTCTGAGGACTTTCATCAATGGAAATTTATGCGTCCTTTGGGAAATTGGAAATTGCGCGGGCGCTTGAAAATGGCGCAGTTGTAGCTTTATTTGTGTATAATTAAATTTAACATTGATTATTCTTTACATGTCCTTATCACGAACTAAAATCACGGTTAAATGAATTCTCTTTTAATCTAAAATTAAATTTAGCGATATCCTTTTTGTTGCTCTTCTTTAATTATTTATTTAATATTCATTTCGAATCTTTTCTATTTTTAATTTAATTTATTTTAATCAGTTATTACTATTATTCTTTTTATTTTTATATAAAATTTTTGGGAGAAAATATTTATTTTTATATAACAATTTAACTATTAAAATACACAGGTATACAGTCTACCACTTTAAATTTAAATATAATATATTTTATAATTATTAACCGATTTAAATTTAAATATATTATCATTATTAGCCGATTTTAATGAACCATTGAAATTATTCATTTTTATAAATATAAGTAACTTCTTGAACTAGCATAAGAACATATGTACTGGTATATTCATTACTATTTAATATAACTAGTGTTTTTTTCATTAAAAAAAAAAATTGAATTCACTTTATTTTTATTTATTTTTTAATAATTTTTCCATAACCACTCTTATATATATATATATATAATTAAAAATATAATTTCTATCAAATTTATAAAATAATTATATAGATAAAAATCAAACTAATTTTAAACACTTCTTTATGATTATAAAAAACTGAAAGAGCAACGCTCAAAGTTGGGCCATATATATATTTTTAATGAATAAATTAATATATATATATATATATATATATATATATATATATATATATATATATATAATTTAATTTAATTTAATTTAATTTAAAGAAATTTTATTTTATTTTTTATTTTTTAAAGTAAAAATAAAGTATAATTTTTTTTTTGAGTTGACAAATCATATTAAAAATTGATTTATTTGTCTCGATGAGGGCAAGATTGGGTAGAATCAATGATTTGGGGATTTGAATAATGGACGAATTGTCCGACATTAAAGAGGGGCTGGAAATGAATGGAGTCTGTGGGAGAGTCCAGGGAAGGTAGTCATGTCTTTAAATTTGGAAAATTCCATTCATGTTTCTGTCAAATTTGGAATAATGCTATCCTGAATGGGCATGGTCTCTTGTGTCAATGGGAGTTAGGGTAGGAGTATAGTTTTCCCTGTCGGTTGGGGTTGGAAAAGATCTGAATCTTGGCAAATGGTTCATTAGTGAAACCATTATAAATGGCGGGTTTTTTGTTACAGTGTCTGGGAACCGAGTCTGTTAAGGGTGTCAATTTATATATGTTTGATTTGTGAAAATCCCCAATCTATTGAGGACCACCTCAACGAGGTTAAGGTGCGAATTCAAAGTGGTTGGAGTAGTGTAAGCCTCGATGGCCTTCTGGTTCACATGGTGACTTCCAGAAATGAGAAACATAGAAGCGGTTCCACTGTTAAACATCAGGCAGTGTGGTTGTGGCGTAAATTGCTTCCTGATTGTTTTGTTGCAGCCCCTACAAGCTTCTCTGTTAGGTGGTGTGAGCACAGTCCTAACAGTACAACAGGTGGGGGTGGCACCAGTGTTCCGACGGAAAGTGGGACTTTGGCTTGGCTCGGGCTGGTGACGAGGGTTTTGGACTGACTCAACAACACGATAAAGGACATTGGTTGGGTCGACATGGTGAGGAGAAAACAAACTATGTGGGCAAGCGGCGATGCTGCTAGCCAAGGCAGCGACAGCAGATACAGGAAAACGAAGGCCAATTCTAGAGCCTCTGGCAACAATTCGAAAAAGGGTGGTTGGTGCACTGATGCACAACGACTGCAAGAAGCTATGCATGCTTATGATGCTGGCACACCGGCGGAGGTGAAGCATCTGATAAAAACGTGGGAGACAGAACTGAGTGAAGCAAGTTAAGGTGGAAGACTGGCAAGATCTTATCTCAAATCCGGCAACACTCGAGGACGCCCGACTCAGTACAAGCACATTGTGCATCTGTATTGGATGATGAAGAGCTTGGTGGGCCGAGCTATAATGTATCCTATGGAGTGGGTCAGGGAACCAAACCCGAGATTGCGAGAAATTCAAACAGAGTTGCAGTTGATCTAGGTTCAGATTCAACATCAAAACAAACGCCTTGGTCGCATAGAGGGGCATTTCCAGTGCCTCCCCAAGTCAGAGCTATCAGGGTTAGGTGCTCATGACCCGGCGCCAATGGAGTCTTTAAATTAAATGGTGTCTTTATGCTTACAATTTTTGCAGTTTTTTAAATTTTTGTTAAATTGTATATTTCCAGTATTACAGTATATGACAAAAATATAGGAAGAAACTGGTGGTTAGATTTGCATGCTTACAGATCCTTGAAAGACAGACTTAAAACATTACGATTTTGGATGACCTATAATGTGTTTCGGTGGCCAAAAAACTTGGTTTCCCATAAGGCAGGTTGTGGTCACCGAACGTCCTCTGTATGATTGTAATCTTCTTTTAAATTGAATGAATGAATGAAGCAAGTCCTACTCAGCTTACAAAAAAAATTGATTTATTTGATTAATCTATAACTAACGC